>JAVJGI010000060.1:58750048-58808149 GCA_035590275.1 Ibycter americanus | reverse complement strand
CCCATCTTTCTGGGTGAGGGGAGTGAGCGGGTGGCTGCGTGGTGCTTGGTTGCCGGCCGGGGTTAAACCAGCACAGTTGTTTTATCACTTTTTATATAATTGCCCTTATCCATCAGTTTATCAGCATGTCAATCATTCTGTAGCCACTGTTACACATGAGAACTCTAGCATGTGTTAGAAACACTGCACCACACGAGGTTCGTCTTATCATCCACGTTCCTTATTTCACAACTGCCTGCTGAACCAAAGTGGAGAACAGGAACACAGAGTAGCAAAGAGATCCGCTTTAGTTATTAGACAAATTACCTCCAGACAAACATTCTGGTCCAGCAGGTTTTTCATGTCTAAAGAGGCTGTTGACAAACTGTGGTAAAAAGGTGATATCCCATTTTTATGACAAGGGCAAAGGTGGAAAAAGACCTTTTTATATATATATATATATATATATATATATATATGGTGGCTTATGACATTATGTAACACCATAAGCACCAACCTTTAGCAAGGTACTATCCTGTTTACACTGAAGAAATTGCTAGGGTGGTCATTGCTACAGAGAAAAGAGGCAAAGAACCGAAAAAGAAAGTACTGCACATGGTAATGAAATATGCCTCACAGAGAATTCCCACTAAAAATCTCATGACAATCAAAAATAATCTCTAAATTACATGAGCTTTGTTAATAAGTCAGATGAAAGCAGGAAATCTAGATTATATTATGAAACATCCGTGTGTATTCAGCTGCATTCTGACCTTGATTTGTTCTTTACACTGAGCCGCTGAACTTATGGACAGATCCCAGCACATTCATTTTCCCCTTAGGGACAAAGTACCAAATGGTAGTGTAATTGCCAAGGGAAAATTATTACTGTGTTCTGAATTATTTCTATCATAAATCCAGCACCAGTCAAACAGACTCTGTCACAAAAACGACAGGGTTGCCGTACAGTGATGAGAGTCCCACATACAAGGGCACCATAAATCCCTTAGTCCCACCACTCAACAAAGTCATTACAAGTCATGTGTTTAAATCAAAATTAGAAAATCCAAGCTGGCAGCAAACTGGTCTGCATTGTTGAAACAATGGAAATGAGGTGATTTACTTGCTGCTGGTTTAAAACTCACCCTGCATCATCTGTTTCTTATGAAATAAGTAAAACATAACTAGCTTTTTGTCTGGGTAGTTTTGAAGGAGGAAAACACAGCTCTACAGAACACAGATGTGCAACTCGGATTAACTTCAGTTCTGTTTCTATGCATGTGCAATATATGAATAATTAGATTATACTCATTAATGCGTAAAGAGACAGTTTAGGATTCTTATTCATTCTTTTACCTTTAAAGTCAAGTCTATGGATTAGAATAATTAACAGAAAAACTTGGTTCCAATTTAACTGTATTTGGCTTTTTCTAACCCTATTCATTTATTCTGGACCTACTAAGGACTGGTGTCCCTACTGATGTATTCAGGATATTCTTTCCCACACTGCTTTAGGAGCAGCTCTTTGGCAGCTGAGTAAAAACAGGTATGTTGAACACTGACATGTAAAAAAGGCTTCAAGCAAAGTGACTCATGCAACAGGCAAACCAACTCTGTAGTCACAGATTTCACCTTCAACTCCTGCATGACTGGGAAGTCAAAGATTAAAAACTTATGATGACTGCCATCCATGTTCAACAAGGGAAGCTGGAAAAGGAATGTTTTCTCATAGAAAACTAATGGGCAACCTGTAAAAATGGCCCTGTGATCTCCAGTATGAAAGAATGATCTACCTCATCTTCCACTCCCAGGGCTGGGCTGACTTAGGACCAGATAAGGACTCTGCTTTTCTAAGACATCCAAAGTGACTTAATGGAGGCATTATGATTTGTACCAGCTATGGACTTCCACGTAAATAGGACAGGAATGCACACCTACTCTTTGATAAATACAACAGCAACTTTTGGCTTACAAGTTCATTTTAAGAACTAAATTTAATCAGCATTCAACCTCTACAACATCAAAGGATTCAGTGAGTATGATGGTTTTAAGTGAAGCCTGATTATTATTATTATGTTTTCTTACAAGCAAAATATTTGAGGACTCTTCAAGTGACATTCAGCTCCACACAAGAGCATTTGAAGCATCCTCCAAAGAATAGTTCAAATTCAATGTAATTATCAGAGTATCACATGGCTTAAGTTATCTTGCACAGTTTTTAGAGTTGCCACATAAGCAAAGGCTAATATTAATTTGTATTAATCACCTTTGTTTGAAATGGAAAAAAAAACCCCAAACTTAAAACTCCATTTGTAAAAATGCAACAAAAATGCCTTCAAATTGGAGTTCAGTATCTCTTCTTTCCTCTTCTTCCCCATATGAAAAAAATATATTAAAAAAACAGCAGCGCAAGATGAAAAGGAATAATCTTACTGCTGAAAATTAAAACTGTGCAGTAAGTTAGGTATGTAATGTTTTTCATCATCATGAAACCCTGATTTTTGAGAAGTACGTAATTCACACACCTAAATTAACTAAAGAAATTTGAATGCATTTCAGGGGCTAACAGATGTCAGTTTCAGATGACTCAATTATTTAAAGTGTTACCTGTTTTCTTTCTTGATGATTTTGTTGGGAAGAGAAGAATGAAACAGTCTTTCTATTTCTTAAGTTGTCAATAGGCAATGTTATCTATGACAGCATGTTTGAGCAAATTCAAAATTCAGTTTGTTTATTATTATGCACAATACTTTTTATATCTCTCTTTTTGCTGTTATAATGTTTATAATTTGCATATCAGTCAGCCAAGTGAAATATGTGTTTAAAAGCTAGAAATTTCATATGGAAAGCACAGAAGCCTGATCTTGAAAATACATATATAATCTGAATTTTGTTTGCCAGAATATGTACAGAATTGGATAGTGTTTCTGTAAAAGCAATTCCCTATAAAGATATTTATAGTAAAAGACTCTCTGAAATTCTCATAACCCCTCACCTATTCTCTTATCTCCATTCTACAGAGAGAAAACAGGCACAGTTTAAGTGATTTTACCAAGATCACCCAGGAAGTCTATAGTAGAAACAGCATCCCAAGTTTCTCTAGTCCCTGTGCAGTGCCTTAGTCATAACATGGTCCTTCCTGTCATTTATTGCTTGATTTCTGGGTAGAGAAAACCATACTTTTAGCTAAATAGGAAGGAGCTGAGCTAAGACAACATTGATCCCCAAGACTTCTCTAAATTTTATCAAGCAAAGGGACCTTAATCTACAGTTTAAAAAACTGCTTTATAAAATCACAAAATGAAGACAAAAATACTTGAAAGTTTGAATTCAAAAGTCCATCCTGGCAGTGTGTTCTGTCAAGTGGATAGAGTATACACCAACAAAGCCCAGAGCTCTAGACAACGATCCTGGCCAACAGCAATTGGATGAGCCCAGAAAGTAGGATCATGTCTGAGAAGCAATGGTGCAGTCAGGTCAAAACAGCAGGCAAAGCAGTCAGTAGCCTAAGGCAGCAGACTATTTTGTTTATGCTGATGAGGCATCGGCATTGTCCTTTCTAGCCAGAAAAGCTGGCTCTTGCCATTCATTCATATATCCTTTGTCAGTGTTGGAAAAGGACAGGTTGTTTAGAGCCGCACCTCCAGCATCTCAGGGTGGCTGGTTGCTGCTACCTTGACCAAGTTAGCAGCAGGGTCTTTTGCTGTCCATACTAGCCCTGCCAGAACCTCTGAAAGAAAAGTAATGGGCTTCTGGGATAAGGGTAAGGAGGAAAAAAAGCTTCTTATTGTGTGAGGACAGGTGAGAGGTGGGGAGGAGGGCTGACCAGGCAGCTGTGGGGAGAAAAAGCAGCCTGTAGATGAGAGGAAAGCACAGGGCACAGGTGTACGCTAGGTAGGGAACGATAGGGCCCCCACAGAATGGCAGAGGTGCTGGGTGAAGACTGCCCCATGCCCCACCAACACACAGATTTGGGAAGCCGTATTTGCACCTCCCAGCTCCCTTTCTGATACTCAGCTGCTAAGAAGCACTCAGCAAACTCCTCTCATGCCACACTCCTCTTGTTTAACCTCAATCTCCAAGTCAGGTGTTCTCTTGATGTGTAATTCACACCTGGTTTAATTAATGTTCCCAAAATTAATTTCACAGACTGTTCCCCTCCCCTGTCACTAGACAGCAGTTCCCAGCACCTGCACTGCAACATGGATACATCCATACCAAGCGGACTTCAGAGACCAGCTTGACCTGTAACAGACCAAGATGATGGGGTGAAAAGACAATGGGCTAACAACCATCAGCTAAAAATAATTCTTTCACTCCCTTGAAACCAGTCATGTTTTCCTGACAGTTTATTCTGGGTTCAGCTAAGAATAGAGTTAATGTAGTTTACAGGATAAAACAATTACTGCTATAATAACTCAGAAGTACCGGAAATAATTGAAGCATAGGCAAATTTTGTGGGGATGTGGATTAAAATCACCCATTTCTACAGGACAGATGTATACTAGACCAAGACCTACCCCCTGCACTAAACACACTGCAGAGAACTCAGATCTACAGTTTCTCTTTTGTATGTGCTGAAGAGTATTCTCCAACTTCTTCCCCAGCTCTTGGCATGTTTTCCTATCATCCAGGCAGCACTGGCACTTCCCTGGAATGTACTGTACAATTTGCTTTATTGCTCTTATCTATGCAACAGCATCAGATGCACATATGATACTTACTACAAAGGCAGAATTGACTTTAAGTGTACTTACTCTCCAGAATCGCTTTGATTCTTCTGGTACGAACATATGCAAATGTTAGCTGAAATGTGTATCTCCACGTACAGCAGATATCAAGGCTGTGATATGTCACAGAACATATGGACTGACACGCAGCATATGGAATGAATGATGGCTACCTTAAAACATTTGTAGCTTTCCATTTTTTCTAAAAAAGGCACAGCTGCTCTGGCCCATTGTGAGAGTATTTATGTCAAAGGAAATCAAACAACTTCTGTAGGAAGCCATATCTAAATCAATTGCTGGTGAACCATCACCAAAATTTGCCTGACAGTGAAAGAGAGTTACTATAGCATCTGCTGAAATAATTTAGATGAGGCCTCATTTATTAAAATAGTAAACCTATATCACTATTAATCAAGTGTGATACAATCTATCGATCTAATACTCACTCCCTTAGCTGGTACTCAGAGGCAGTAATTAAAGGAGCTGCTTAACATATCTGTTTGCCTCTGTGTTGAACTATCAGCAAATGTGATCAGGAGCAATAATGAAGGCTGGAGTTAAACTGTAGTTTATTCACTTAAATAGATCCTATATGATTGTTTATAAATACCCAAGCAAAGCAAGGTCAACAACCCTGGATGTGGCTGCTGAAATTCTGAAACATTTTGAAGTACATTAATTGGGCTAGATAAGAACTTCTACCTTTGTCACCTACTTATTATCCAGCCCCAGAATTTTAAAGGGCCCTCAAATGCCTTGACTTTCCCTGACATTACACTGAACAGGACTTTAAGTAACACAAACAAGTGTAACATGAAACCAATTAGCTCATGAATATTGGAAGACTTCAAATGTTACAATAAATGAAACAATCTCTGGAGAAGGAAAAGAACAGTGATGATCAGTTGAACTCCACTGTTTAGTTTGTTACTGTTGTGCTTTAACCCCAGCCAGCAACTAAGCACCGCGCAGCCGCTCTCTCACTCCCTGCCATCCTGCAGCAGGATGGGGAGGAGAATTCGGAAAAAAGTAAAACTCATGGGTTGAGATAAGAACAATTCAATAATTAAAATAAATTATAATAGTATCAACAACAACGACAACTGTAATGAAAAGGAGGGAGGCAGACAGAGTAATAAAACCCAAAGGAAAAAACAAGTGATCCACAACAAAATTGCTCATCACATGCTGACTGATGCCCAGTCAGTTCCTGAGCAGCGATCGGCCCCTCCCAGCCAAGCCCCCGCCATGAGCATGACGTTCTATGGTATGGAAAATCCCTCTGGCTAGTTCGGGTCAGCTGTCCTGGCTCTGCTCCCTCCCGGCTTCTTGTGCGGCTGCTGACGGGCAGAGCACGGGAAACTGAAAAGTCCCTGACTTAGTGTAAGCACTACTGCGCAATCCCTAAAACATCGGTGTGTTATCAACATTATTTTCATACTAAATTCAAAACACAGCACTGTACCAGCTACTACTCTATCCCAGCCAAAATCAGGACAGTTATACACAGATTTCTACCAGAAACTTCAAGAAATAATTATTCCAATTTAGCAGTAATAATGCTGGATTGTATATGGAAGTGTATAAACTAGAGAACTAGTTACAAGATAACTCTCAGTTTACAGAAATGTTCAAGGCCAGGCTGGATGGGCCTTTGAGCAACCTGGTCTAGTGGAAGGTGTCCCTGCCCATGGCAGGGGGGTTGGAACTAGATGATCTTTAAGGTCCCTTCCAACTGTGATTATGGGTGGTGGTGTTGCTTCAGGTAGCTGAATCGATAAGATGGTTTTGTCTGAGTGACAATACTTCATTTCACATCCAGGAATTAACTTAAGGAATAAGCAGAGGCTTGGCTTTGATTTGTTGGGGTTTTTTTTTGTTTGTTTGTTGGGGGCGGTTTATTTATTTTTTAGAAAAAAATAAAACAAGGATATGATTTTCCAGATCCCAAAGGCTATACTTGTTTAACTAAGACTTACTTGTTAAATGAATTTCTCAGTTCTTGTTGGTGAGAAGGTGATCTGGAGTGAGCATTAGAGTACTTTGGTATTTTACTTCTGGAATCAACCTTGGAGTCAAAAGCACCAGCTGTTAAAGATGAATTTGTGTCGAGGGAGAGAATCTGGATTTATATATCGAAAAGTAGCTTGGCACTGCCTTTTCCCTTACCCTCAGACTTTGGTTTCCTAGAGTCAGCAGAACTCACTGCTTAGAAAGAAGCAAGCCAAGAAGAAGTGATTAACAGCAGGAAAACAACCTTCATAACATCATATATCTGCACCAGGTTCCTGGTTTTGGCCTGGTGAATGGAATTCTGAGAGGCAGGAACTCTCACGAAGGCCATCTCCAGCAGGGAAACCACTTAGGTCACAGATAATTCTGAAGGCGTGTGTTTTGTCGCTGCTCGTTTCTGACACAGCTCCCTGTATTTGTGAAGTCCTCAGGGGCAGGCTTTTCTGGCCTAAAAAGAACTTCATCTGAAGAGACTATAGCTCACTCTCCCCCTCATCTGTGAAAGGAAATGGACAGCACTCTAACATGGCCACCCAGGCCCGGAGTAGAAGAACAATTATTTAACAACACTGCTTCATGCTTTCCCATTAATCCAGTTAAGCAACAGCTTCCAATAAACATCAAAGAAATGCTGCTAAGAATATACAAGAACTACTGCCAAGCTTTATCTCTGGCCTTTGTTAATGTGTAACCAGAGTGAAGCCTTGACATGCACTGTGCTGTCCCCGGGCCTACGACCAACCCGAAAAGGAACTGTCAGGAAAATGCCCGAGGAACTCCACCACTATCTCTTCAACCATGGAACAGAAGACAAGGTATTAATTGACAGCAAGACATATTCTCAGCATCAAAAAAAGTTTCCTGAGCAACCAGCACACAAACCAAGCACCTGCCACCTTAACACGGCGAGCTGATGATGGTGCAGGCAGGATCAAAGGGCGATGAGACACACATTAGGTTTAAAGAGACAAAACTGATGGATTCTTCCAGAACTGGAAAGAACAATAACTGTTTTAGATGACAGTAAAATAGGTATTCACAGTCACATGTGATCCAACACTGATTAACACTGAATACAAACCAGATCTATTTCTTTGACATAATATTGGATTAAGTCAACCAGTTTAATGAGGGGAAGAGAATATAAAGATTTAGAGCCCAGCAAGGAAGAACTAGGGGTGCCACAACACTCCTGATATTAGGAGGGTAATTTATCTTATCCTGTGTGGTTAAGTGGCTTTGACAGGTCAGGTGCATGTTTCTCTCCATTAACTGTCAGCGTATTGCAAGGTGACAAGCTCAGATTTACAGGTCTACCTTTGGGATGCTTAAAGTGGGAGGCCACCTCACATACTCACTAACTGACCCCTTATCCTACCGAAAGAGAAAGACAGAAGAAGCTGACATTACTCACACTCTCAAGAAATAGTAGGATCTTTGTTATTTCCTGTAACACTACTTATTGGAGCTATCTGAACTGCCCTCTTCTCAGCTCAAGCTTAGGAGAGAACCACAGTTCCATCTGTCTTCTCTCGGCTTTCACAGTGAACACATCCCATTTACTACAATAAACATTTTCGAATTGTACTGAAATTTCACGGAAAACATACAAAACAAAAGATAAAGGATCTTCAAGAAGGGAAGAGAGAGTGCCAAGGTACTATTCTTGCTCAAGAATTTGGGGCATGTATTTCCATAAGCTATGTTACTGCCAAGGCTATAGCTCTCCAGATCCTCAGGGTGTGTGCATACACTACAGTTGAGAACAGAATTACACCTAAAAATCTGAAAAACAAACAAGCTTGCAAGAACTCTAACACAGTGAGCAAGCTCCAGCTTTCTTTATTGTTGTTATTCAGTTCAACTCTGCTTGATTAATTTTATGGAACCAAAAAAACACCACGAAGGAAGAAGAAGAAACATATTTCCATACAAAATGGGCAAAACCTTATGAAATTAAAGTTATAAAGCTTAAAATATTCCTTGGAGCTATCAATTCGTTTATGTTATTTATTTTTGAGAAGTCATTATGCTGGACACTAAAAGGCTAATAAATATTTCGGAGGAATGAAATCAAACACACCTTTTTTAAAAAAAAAGCGGTGCTCCAAAATATATGAGCAATTTTTTCATCTTTCTCCAGAGTTAAATATTATTACATTTCACTGAAGATAAGACCTGTACTTGTTCCATGAACAAAATCAGTTAGCAGTAAAACTACAGAGAAATATCATGTTAGGACACACCATATTAGGACAGTGGAAAGACTGAGTCAAACCTTTCTGGTGGGGACTGCACATTATCTGTATCAAGTTCAACAACACACTAGGGAGTATTTCAGAAGTTTCTGAGAAGGACAGGGTATTTTGAAGAAACACAGTCTCTTCGTACAGTAAAAAGCACTATTCATGTTAGAAATTCTTTTAGAAAGGACCAGCATGAACTTAAGAAGTTATGTTTTCATTTTTGCATTATTTTATCACTGAAAATAACAGCTAGGGATTAAAAGAAAAGTATGTATTCCCCAGTACTCTCTCTCAAAATGTGTATCTTTATATTTGTAGACAAGAAGATAACACGAGTGCAGCTAGGGACCACATCTTAAGACTACATTACCCTTAAAAACAGCCAGTCTTCTCCGAAGTCAGGTCTAAACTACCAATTACTACCTCTATGCCTGGTCAATAAGGCTACTCACCTCTTCTCATGTCACAGTCAGAGACAATCGTATGCATTTAATCTCCCCATCATGTAACATTATACGGGCAGGGAGGAACACATGCTGTGTTTAGATAAGCTGCTTTTAGGCTGATGGTGGCCTTCTGAACACTGACTTTTTGAGGAAATTGAAAGGGTCTGTGTGATTTTGACAGCCCTTGAAGCTTGTTTTAGGAACACTGCTGTGTCACGTGGGAGCACCCGACACAGCAGGGGCAGCCGTGCTCCACTACCGTGTTGGCATGCGATTCCCCATCGCTTGTCCCAGCAAGAGATTCTCCATCTGCTTCCATACTCCCAGAAGTTCAGGCACGCTGACATCAAGGCCTGCCCCCAACACACACCTCTTCCAACAGTTTCTTGACGCCTCTCTAGTCCTACTTGTGATTAGGGAACAGAGCAAGGATTAGGCCCATTCCTCATCTTTCTTTGTCTGGGAGAGGGAAAATGAAAACAAAAAATACCAAACTCTTCATAAAAAGGTACCATATAGTCAGCTAGCTAATTAGACTTACTTCAGCATCACTATAATGGTTTGGGGTTTTTTAATAGGAAAGATAATAGATAAATAAAGTAAAAAAAGATAAAAAGTATACCCTACATGGTACATTTAGTCAAGTCCACATATCTTATTGCTACTCTCGAAATACGGAACATAAATCTACTGTTTGCAAACATGCAGATCTTTCCTCCACCCAGACTGGCTTGTAAGGCATGTACTCAAGGTGATACTACTGACAGGAGTCTGTGCAGAGATTTCAAAGACACAGCAACCTAGCTAAGTATCCCTGTTGGAAGAATATTTCCTCATAAGTAATATCTATGTATGCACATATGTATACACTGTAAATATTTAGCTCAACTACTTTTTTCCATGGTGCATGAGTAGCAAATGCAGCAGCAGTCTGCTGCAGTTCATTGTTATCAAAAGAAAGTCACGTTTTGACAATGTGAAATCTTGTGAAAGACTTCACAGCTCTCTGGTGTAGTTACCTCCGAAAAAGCAGCAGGATCCAGTATCACCATAAAACTGCTTTGGAAAGCAAGTGGGGAATGCATTACTCATCTAATCTGTGGGTGGATTTTAGATACACAAAACTTGGCCAGACAGTGTAGGATGGGCTTGCCTTTATGCTTCATGAACAAGACATCCTAGCACACTGGCTCGGTACTGACTCAGAAGAAAAACACTCACCTACAAGAACAGGTTTAAGAAACAGCTTTTTTTGGTGTCCGGATTTTCAGGGAAGTCTAGCCACATCTGACTCTGTTCAGTGCATGGAAAAAGAAGAAAGCACCTTACTGACTCTGTCTAACTGCACACTGCTTTTCTGAGGTGCCAAAACCAAATAAAATCGGAACAGACTCCTACATTACTGAATATTTAGTGTTCTTCTAACTGTCAAGATATTTCAGAACATTCTGCAATATTCTGCTAGCCTGAGAGTACACAAATCACGATCCACTGAAGTCTGAAGTGATGACCTATTTCTAGTCCTTCACTGTTGCCAATGAGAAGATGCTACGAGGCAAGAATGAAGGGCAGTGCAAAAAGAAAATGGATTCTCCTTCTCTTCCCATGATGCCTCCTTCCCTACTATGTCTCTGGACTGTTAAGTAAGAGCCATATATTCAGTCTAGCACTGGCAGGAGGAACAGCGTGGTAGGGCACACAACTGTGTTTTACTGCAGCGATGCTGGAACATCACTGAGTGATAATTTCTGTGTGACACTATGCTTGAATCTCAAACATCTCCGGTGACTGTTTGTAGTGAAATGTACCTCAGTACTGCCAATTCTTGCAAGCCCCTGCTCAAATATGGCTATAAATACACTAGCAAACAGGAAAGCCAGTAGCATCAGGAATTCTTTTCACACTGCATTTAACATCAGTGTTTTACTGATGCAGTGTTCCCAGGTACCTCAAGAATCAAAAAGTTTGAAATGTTCCGCTACTTGCCTCTCATTTTACACTTTCACTACCAACATACTAGATGTCCTGTTTTCAAAATGGGGACAATTCCATTGCCTCAGTTTATAAAGAAGGCATTACCTAACCAGCACTGTATGTGTTAATTCTCTTTCTGATCATAATAAAACACAATATGTTGCATAAATTCCAGAAATGCTCACTGGAACTCCCTCCGATTTTCCATTCTGCATGAAAAGCATCACACAGAACAAGAGTCTGTTCTAGCAGATTATAAGGAAAGAAAGATATTGGAGAAATAATATAACAGTACAAGTCAGGGCAAAAAAAATTACTGAAGCTTGAAGATGCCTTGCATCACAAATTAAATACAGCACAAGGGTCAGTTATAAAAAAAAGAGAGGTGAGGCATTAGGGAGAAACAGAAGAAAAAACCCTCATTCATTAGAGAAAGAGGAAAGAGATTATTTATCTCCAAAGTGTTAAATTGAACTTGCTGCAAAATTGATCAGACCTCTCTGGACTCGGAAATACCCTACGGCAATTATTGATCAAGAGCAGTGAATGGGCTACAGACCATGTTTATGTGCCATACAAAAAAAAAATAAAAGGTAGGGGAAAAGAACCAAAGCGTGTTTAAAATATATCTAAGTTTAAAACACACTCAACTGCTGAGTTAATGACTGCATGACTTATTGCAGCAATGTGTATGAGGATAGATTATTTTCAGGAAACATACCTGGCTAAATTGAATGCATCATCGATCAAGCCTGCTCGATTACTGACAGAGATAACCTGTGAGGGGCAAGTACAAAAATTGAACCATTCAGGGTGATGAAACTATGAAGGTTCACCTATCAAAGCATATTTTAGGGATGAGAAGACGAGCTTACCTCATGGTTCCTTGTTAGCTGATTAATTAGCAGCCTCCAATTCCTAATATCATAATTAACTCTAAAGTAGCCAGTCTGGTTGATGTTCCCCAGCAACCAACTTGCCTCTTCCAAAGCAGGAATTCTGTGGTGTTCTGGAAACAAAGAACAAGATGGGAAGGGAACTTGGTTTTACATTTAAAAATTCTGAAGGTGTATCTGTTAAATTTGCTCCTTATTTAAATATCCATGAAAGCAGTAAAATTAATTCAAAAACTAACAAAATCATCATGACTGATTAATAATTTCCTTTATTTGTTCTATGCAGAGAGACAGCAGCCGACATTCCTATGGGGACCCACACAGAACTCCAAGGGTGTTTTTTTCCTGGCAAATAGTATTTCTATGAGAGCTGCCTATTTTAAGTCTGGTACCCTGATTCTGGCTATGCTAAAATAGCTTTCTACAACTGTAACTCAATTAATTCAATGGATGTGCTATAGAGAGAAGACTAAACCTGTGATTAAAAAAAAAATATTCTTAAGCTTTGCTGCATGTAGTCGACGTAGCTTTTATACTGGATTTTAAATTAAAGTATTTCCAGGTGTAGAGCTTCCTTTCAGCTACTGACCACTGAGAGGCTCCCCTTTAGAGCTAGACCAATTAACCTTCTATCAACTAACCTGTTCTTCCTCTTTGCCCTCTTTTTAAGTAATCAGTTCAGGGCTGAAAGTCTAAATTTAGTCCAGAATTTGTACAGTCAGGCAGTCCACAACTATTTGTAGGATTAGGGATTTCAACAATAAAAAATGCCCTGAACTCACAATGCACACTTGCTTCACTACGGAAAGAATCATCATGGAATGAAGCTTCAGGTTTCTATGTCTCTTGAAGAAGCCTTCAATCTAGCAAACTATTCCGACAAAACTGATCATGAAACAGAACATACTAGAAATTCAACACTTTTTTCTACTATAATAAAGTTAGTTTGTACACTGTTGACAAAAGGAACAGTCTTCTCATGCATTTTTTTAAATAAAAAAGAAATACATAAAATTTGTTTTAAACGTAATTCCATCAGGGAATTGTTTGGTGTGCTTGAAATCCCTGAAAGTAACTAATAGAAAAAAACCTTAACAATATGGTCTTAACAATTCACACATACTATCTACTACCTAGACTTCCTAAAAAAATTGATTTGTTTCAGCCTTTCCTATAAAAAAGTGATTTCTGAGGAAATAATAGATGACTACAACTACAGATAAAAGTTATGCTTCTGCCTGGACTAAATATCTCTAGCAAACACACAAATGACTATCATTTTAAGGTGCAAAAAATACAAAGAGTAGCAAGACCCCAATCCTAAAACCACCTAATTATATGTTTAACTTTAACCTCATGGAGTTGAATTATGCACACAAATTCAGATAAAAAGCTGCAGGATTAAAAAAGAAAGTCCTCTTCTCACCTAGGTAGTTCTGACATCATTAAAATCTCTTAAAAATATGCTTCTTAGAAATATTAAGCCCAGAATAACTCAGTTATTGCATATTCAGTTCAACTGTTATTGCTCTTTTAGGGTTTGTCTGACTTGCACCAGTTCAATTTAATTATTTTATATTAACAATTGAGAAAAAAAAAAAATACAGACCCCTGGTTTTAGTTAAAATATTGATTACATCCATTTAGTTATCTGTGATAAAGAGCCAAGCAGACATATTCTTTAGGAGCCAACATATCCTGCAGAAATGGGACTGAGAAAACAAGAATTAAATGCTACAACTCTGAGGGCTTTACAGGCATTCATACTGTCAAAACATCTAAGCTGCTTTTGCCACGCACTCTGATTTGGAGCAAGATTTAACACCAGGTGTCCTTCCTTGCACAAGGGTCTGTTAAACACTGGGCTATATAGTTCAGTCCTAAGCAAACTCTCTTAGAGTGCTATAGTGAAGTTGCTCCTCTGTTTAAATCTTTTTTTCACTGGACCTGAAGTCAGAATCACCCAGTTGCTCCAGCCTACTTATGGAAGACTTGGATCCTGGTTCCTGTGTAAATCACTGAATCTTCTATAAAGAAAAGTATTACTGTAGTAATGCTGTAAGAGATCATTAACAATTTACAGCATAGTGATAAAGGCACCTTCTTAGAACAGATCTGGATCTGCTGTAAAACAGGGAAAGAATTTGAATCTGGATCTACCTCATCCTATTTAGTTTGCTCAGTGCAATGCTGTGAATACAGCCTATCATCCCTAAATCTCAGCTATGTTCCTTATGAAGCTAGCAAGTTTCTGAAGAGTAATAGCAAAAACATCCAATTCTATATCTAGGAGAGACTGCTGAGGGAAACAGTGACTTTTAGTTTCTCTGGGTCTTCAGGGACATATTGCCATGTGGGGTCAGGAGCAGGCTGTTCACACCTGGCAGAAAATCCTACTACCTTGATGCAGTAGTTTTCTGCTTATGCTTTTCTGTTGCAAACTAACTTTTAAATGTCACCATCCTTGCCACCATCTACTTCTAACTGGTTAATGCCTACACCTCTGATACCTAAAAGTGTACCAAATGGGCTATAAGCACAAATTAATCAATATCTGGGTAAATAAATGTATTCAATGGAAATTTTCAAAATCAGATGCAATAAAAAAACTACATACTTTTTTTCTTGTTTGAATATTTTTATTGAATTTTGATCTCCGAAGTCAGGAAAATAGTTATGCTTTAATAGAATACTGAATGATAGTTGCCAGTCAAATACAACAAGTTCAAAATAACCTATTTCACAAGTAACACCTGTGCAACTCCTCTGACACATATTGCTTTAATGGAGAACAGTATCTTTTCAAAGCTCCATGGCATTGTTGCTGTTATGGTCCATTTAAATCCAACCATAACCTCTCGTCATTATTTTTCAGTAAGACCACTCATGTGTTGACCTTTCTGACAGGACAGGAATCTTTCATGCCTTTCCAGCTCATACAAGGAGGTGGTTATTTTAAGGAACTGCCTGATGCATGTGCTTCACTTAGTTCTATATAATTTAGTGGAATTTGATGTTTGAGTCTGTCGATTCTCATGCCTTCTTATAAAAGAAATTCTTTCTTCTGGTGATTACAGCAACGATAATTTCTATACACCTGGGTAACTTTACTTACCACAAAGACATTTATTAGTTTCCCATTAAAAGTATTATAGTTAGGGAAAACATAGTCATTCAGTGTTAAACCCTATATTAAACCATTCATGACTTTCTAAACCACAACAAAGATTTCAGTTGGGGAGAAATCTATCTTTGATGGGTTTTGTTCACTTCTTAAAATTCAATCTAAAATATCTATACAGTTGTACTTGAGATTAAAGGGAACTTTTTTTAATCTTCCTCCATCAGAAAGTGTTTTTCCACAGTCATGTTTTGCCTGGATGCCTCAGGAAATAACACTGCTCTGAAACTTACAGTTCTGCCACATACATGTAGGAGACATTCAGGAGGAAATAGTTAAATTTTATGACATTTGTTTTGAAGTAAGAAAAACAGTTAGGGTCGTATTCTCATTTTGTCTGCTCTGAAAGTGTGAGACACTCCTCCAGCTGGTGCTAAATGCACATGGTTTGAAGTTCTGAGCTCTCCCAGCTCTGGAGCAACTTCAGCTCCATCAAAACCAGCAGGAATGATGGAAGCCTGCTCCTCCGCATGGCAACATGAGCGCCTTGTGAGGCAGCTCTGGGCGAAGGGCACCCCTCTGCAAGACACTACTCCAATGCTGACAAGAGTGTGGGCTAAACACATTTCTACCACTGTTTCAAGTGTTCAGACTCACAGTTGGTATTTTAACTTCTCATTTTATACAACCCCGAGCATACTAGGAAATTGGTTTATGCTGGTAGGATCCCTACTGGGAGAACTGACTCCATTTTCCTGCAAAAATAACTGCACAAGAGTAGCATAATTTCATGCCAACAACAGTAAGTGAATTTTTTCTGATGAAAATATTCTACCAGGAATTTCATCACAATCAAAATATTTTGTGAAAATATACTGGCTTTCACTAAATTCTGCAAATCTTTTTGCAAGAACTTTTCATGGGAGAAGGCAAATCAGAAGGAAAAGTTCTTTCCATCTCACTTGCCATGATGCCATAGCTCCATGTTGAAAAAAAACCCAAGTTTTGGTATAACAAATAACAAATGGAGCACACATCAGTAAATATGATCATGTTCTGTCTCACATACTCTTTCCTCAGACTACCCTTCCATCCATTAACATTCCTATATGATGGAACTGCTAATGTCTGAAGTGGTACACAATGTAAGCAGCAGTCTTCTGTTAGGATCTTTGCTCAGCTGTTGGGATAAGGGGAGTGATTCTGTATCACTGTCAAAACCATGCCAGGATTGCAGGTCTTATATTCCTGGTCCTCACTATGGCTGGCTAAAGTTGTAAAGCAGGACCTATATATTCATTTTACTTCACAGTGCTTCCCTTCCTCCTGCTTTCGAAAGACAAAAGAGCAGAGTCTGGAATCAACACAGGTCAAGTTCAACAGCTGAGTCTCAGAAAGGAAATAAAAGGGTATTTTCCTAATGGTGCACTAATGCTCCATTCCCCAGTGGGCAGCCAGCAAACCTCAGCTCAGAAGCAGCTGTCTTCTACAAGACACTTAATGGAGGAGAACTGGACTGTCAACAGGCTTATTATCTAGTAGGAGGTGGCATAATATAGTAAGTTGGGACTTGCTGTTTGGAAGGCAATTGCCCTGTTAAACTCTCTTTCCCCCATCTCATGGCAATCCTCAGGAGATACTAAGAGGAGTCTGAATGACAGTCACTTTACCAGAGGCAGGAAGATCCATGAGAGGAGTATTTCCCTGGGACATAACAAATCAGTCAAGTTACAGGAGGTGCGGACAGAAAGGGCAGGCAGGCAGACTGTAAAGCTGTGTCAGTCACTTCAGCAGCACTTGCTGAGTCACGTGGAGATGTTTCCTACCTGGAGCCTAAGCACCAGAACCATCACGCCCAGGGAATGGCAGGTATGCCTTTATCCAAAGCCTTGCTCATCTGCCTGAAATGGATGCTAGCTAAACCTGAGGTTTGAGGTTAAGGTCATTTCTCCCATATTTGCAGGACAGGTGAGCCTGTGCTTCCACACTTAGTGTGCCTTCAGCAGCAATCACCAACACCTTCCCACAAGCACCGATAAGCAGTGTTTTTGTGGGGATGGGCTGAATTCAAAGCTGGTCCTTCACTTGCTACCCACTACTGGGTTGATCCCAAAACAGTGTGGACATAATGTTCATACATCATTACAGCAACCATAAAAGAAGTAACTTATCTAGGAGAAACAGAAAAAAGCTCTGGATCTATGACAGAGCAGAAGTTTCTAACACCAATGATTTCCACAGTGCCAGTGAAATCTATCATTCAGCAGACCTGCAGGACTGTCGCCCAAAGAGCCTTGCAGCCACCTTAGCGTGATGTCTCTGACCTCAGCATGGCTAGGAAGGCTAATCATGAGATGTCGCCTTTGTGACTAGTTTAGTTTTCAAAGGTCTAATAGCTGTCACTGGCCTGAAGCAGAACTGCCTCATCCATGGCTATGGGGAGTGAACAGGGAAAAAGCTGGTAGTGACGTATCTGTGCAGCACTCCGAGAGCAAAAGAGATGGCTCCATTTCACATGCCCAGACAAACTGAGCCAGTAAAAGGTCATCTGATGGCTGGTATATGAACTGATGAGTAGAAAAATGGTTACATAAATGCTGTGGCTCACTGGGTAAGGAGAAGAGAGACTGGCAGAAGCACTTGCAAAATGAGAGCCTTCCAAAACTATGACTACATACTGTCCACAAACATGTGTGAAGCACTACACTGAATATGAAACATCTTGGAGATTATGCACTTTGTCAGACATGTTGCCAAGGCCTAGCACTGTCCCCTCTGCAGGATTTGTTGCAAAGGACAATGGATTACATCTCAAAAAGACACTGCGTAGTTGTAATTTTCAGTGTGTCCCTTCACCTTGGTGTTGCGAAGAGTGGACAGAATGAGCTCTCTTGACAGCAGCTGGGATGACCTGCAATTATCTGAACTAACCCTGCTCAGCATATTGAACAACTAGTGATCTTGTCATGGTTTAACAGATCTGCATGCCTCGCTATCTCTAGTATGTAACCAGACACAGCCAGGGTGAGTAGACAGCAGCGACCCAAGCATCCTATACTCAGTGGCTCTCACAAGACTGGACAGCAGCCTCTTATCCCTTGCTCATAAAAATGTCAATTGGCATCCTACAAGACCCTGATGAGATGATGGACATGGTAGCAAAGAGGATGCAAAAATCAGTAATCCTCTCTCTTGTCCTTTTGGATACACATGAAGGAAGAGACTCTTCCATCAGTAAATAACTATCCCTGGTGAACCCTAATGCAAGGCAGGGGGTGTACTCCCCTGGGAAACTACCACAATAAAGGACTATTTCTTGATGGCAATATATGTAACTATTTCAAAACTGCTGTGGTTTCATTTCTTTCAGGTAACACATACACAAGGTTAATTTTATTGAAAAATTTAAGTGATATGCCAAGATATCATAATGGTAGTCATTAACTTGGACCCTCTTCATTATTGGCAGCTGAAATGAGGTATGTGACCAGTATTACATGACAGACCACAGACAGCTGTTCATCATCTCCTATCCACTCTTCAGGTTACACTGGAAGCTTCTTTAGCATAGCAGTTTAGTCAAGAAGGAAACACCTGCTCCTTCATAAAGAGGGCACAGAAATCATCCTCATGAACAGCATTTCCTCCAAATTTGAGTATCTGCATTCAATTACACTCACTTGAAGAACAATGTGACCCTCTCAATCTTCCAAATATCCTCTGGAGTAGTTTGTTTCACCGCCAGCTTGCAGAGTTGTTCCTAGACTACTTGCTGGGACAACACTGAAACTGTCCCCTCTGCACAACAGAAAGTCTTCAGGATTCTTCCTATTCACAAGAATCATCCCTCATCCCACATCCCCATGAAACAAACATACCAGCTGCACAAAATCTCCAGAAGTATCACAAAATCATCTATACCAACCCCAATACGTAACAGCACGTACAATGAATCATACATTCAGTACATCCAGGGATGTTCTTACTAACTTTTTTTACATTGAAGAGTTCTCCAGCTGAGCTAGACAACAATAAGTAGAAGCAAGAGGACATCCTTGCTGTAGTCAGAAGTTTACAGTCTCATTTTCAGTGAGGCACAGCAAGTGAGTGAGTGAGAAAGTAATGAGGAAGGACAAGGATAATGACAATAGATCACAGTGGCATTGATTTGCTACATAGAAAACTGATGACTCAGAAAGGTTCCTCTTTAATTTCTATATAGCAGCCACCCCAAAATCATTGCTCACACTGCCCATCATTAATTTGTTGATTTCTTGAAGGCATTCCGATAGAGGCAGTAGATCTTAAAAGAGTGGGTAGTGGGTTTATAGACTTGTTCCTCCACAGCACTCTGCAAGTAAAAAGCAATGAAGAAGCAACTGTGCAGATAATAGTAATATACTGAACTTTCAAGGCAGGAGTGAAGGGAAGGAGGCATGCATGTACAACCTAATGAGTTGAGATGAGATGAGATGAGATGAGATGAGATGAGATGAGATGAGATGAGATGAGATGAGATGATCAACTCTCTCTGAAGGCAGTGGGAATCTTTCTATTAACTTCAATGAGAGTTCAATCAAGCCCTAAAGGACAAAAGTAGAGCAGGTCATTAAGGCAGACTGTGAAAGTGCAAACAGGTTTTGAAGTATTTCGGAAGTGTTAATATTAAAAAGTATGGCCAATATGATATATTTCTGTAAAGTGAGGCAGCATCTGTATGCCCTGACTAGAGTATGTTTCCCGGGTATGAAAAGTGCCCTGGTCCTGGCACATTTCTAGATGATTATGTCATGGAGGCAGCATAAAACATATTAAGTTCTGATGGGCTGCAAACAATCAGGGCAAAGAAATGCAGACCTTATACCACTAGAAAGTTGGGATACTCAGATTTCCACTGATCGTGCACCATTCATTTTTAGTCCTGTTGGCTGCTAAGCTCAAAGTGACTATTACCTTTCAGTGACTTATAAAAGGGAAAAAAAGGAAAAAACATAGGCTCACACAGGACTGACTCTTTCCTCTCTTCAGTTAAATTTCTATCAGAGGGAGGTCTCTATACACTTCTAATTTTACAAGAAGGAGTCAGTTCTCCCTCTACAGCCCATGTGTCAAAGGGATGTTTGGATCCTTCTTTCCCCTTCTATATAATCACTCCAAGTTTCCATATTTCTTCCCTCACTCTCTTCAATTCCAGTCCAAAACTGTCAGCTGATGTAGCATGAACTGCTAAGGAAATAGAGAAATATTTCATTAAACTTCTATGGTGGAATTCTTGTTCCGGATGATAAAAACCCACTGGTGTCTAGCCCTAGCTGTCCTCAGGACAATAACTATTATGATCATGTAGGAACAGAGGAGGAAGAAAATAAGTAGCATGCAGAGTAATGCACTTTTGAGGTCCAGCATCTGGTTATCTAATAGAGAGAAGAAACACTTTGACAGATCAATAAGGAGACTTTTTAATGACAGTAAACATTTCTTAGCCCTGGTTCAGACTATGGGTCGGAGTTCAAAATGCTAGAATTCTAAATACTTTGCATTTACTAAGTTATACTCATCAGATGTTTTGCTGTAAAGGTATTACATTTAACTTTCACCAATCAATAAAGTGAATAGCATTCATCAATTATTTGATATGTGTTGCTAAATATAAAACACTTAGCACTTAGGTACACATTCTATGTAAAAGCTTTTCATTATACTGTCTAACTTCTGCGATAATTATAAATCTTGTTTGTTGCTCATCCTTAACACCTCCTCCCTCCCTTCCCAACTCTCCTTTTTTTGTAATTCATTTCAAGTAGCTAAAACTGCGTGCAGAGTAACTAAACAATTATCTAGGATCAATTCCAAAGAAACAGTTGAGGAAAACACAAGTACGCTTTATGAGATTCCACTGGGAGGAAAGTTTATTTTTACCTGATTTGTTAGACACCCATATAATTGCCTCTGATGAGATGTGGCTCGTATTTCCTACTGCAATTGTTAATGGAATCTGCCACAAGTAGCTGCAAGACAAAGGAGGGGGAATCTAAGAACAAAAATACTGAACTGATTCTTCTCACAGCAATCAGGGATCATGTCAAAGAAATCAAAACACAATTTCAGCAGCAGTGTAAAGATGTGGATTCTAATCAGTTACCTTGATTTTGAAATGCATTTGCTATTAGCAATAAAACAATGAAAAAGTCATTCATCTTAAAAAAATCCTAAATTATATTTTACATTTTTCACACACTATCATCACATGAGGACTTTTTTGCAAAGCCTTCCTAATTTAGCACAATGATTCACAAAAGAGGAAATAACGATTTCCCACAGAAAGAAAAATACTTTTTTACATTTACTTAGAAAAAGAGAACGTTCAGGTAAAACATGCTTTGATTTATAGGTATTCCAAAGTTTAAAAAAACCACACTCTTCTAGCAACTTCTCAAAAAGCTATGATGGGCTTTCATAGCTGCTGGTTTATAAAAACAAAATGAATGGGATGGATATCCACTTCTTTGCACCATTTATTTTCACTTACATGTATGCAAACTGGACAAACATGCTATATGTGGATTTGGAGATATGCTGGCATAATCAGACCCCAACTTCCTTATAGGGTATCACAAAATATTTCTTATTTGGAATAAATCTTATAATATACCTAAGACTTTTATATAACATCTTTATCTCAGTAAACTGAAATGGACTGTATGAGGTCAATCTTTTCGGGCAGAGATGGAAAGGATGAATTCCTGTGTGTTTTCATTATCATCTCTCTTCCTGAACTCTCAAAAGTATCATTTCACCAGCCAGCGAAAGAACAGACATTTCCCTCACAGGCCTGCCAAGTCGTTCTGTACACCAGCCAAGGGGAAGCACTCAGTAATAGTACAGGTGGTACCTCCACCTAGGGAGTATGTGTGCATTTAAGCAAGGCAGCATGGCAAGAGAATGACCCCAACTCAGATGTCACCATACGCTACCACTTTGATATCAAGCAAGTATATCATTTTAGACTGATTGCATTAAAATGGTGCAATGATAAGTGTGGCCAAGTTCTCGATGTCTCCATCAGCTCCTCTCCTGCTAGTACACAGCATTGCAAAACTAGGCTATGGTACTCAAAAAAAATTAAGTTTGCTCCTTTCCCAGAAGCCTGCTCCACTGAACTACAAACACCACCCAAATGTGCCACAACTGCAGTCGACACATGCTGGCTTGCCAGGCCTGCCTTGCTGGCCTCACCCGGGGGCTGGGGGAGGGAGAGACCCCTGCCCTGCTGGCCCTGCTGCCACGCTTGGCTCCCGGCTCCCCACCAATTCACAAAGAGCCCCCCGCATGCATGGGGCTCTGCAGCGCTCAGAACAGAACCACATGTGCAAGGAAACACTTGTCCATACAGCAGTGATTCAGCAAAGAGGGGGAGATGCTTGGGAAACTGTACAGCTGAAAGAGCTATGAGTGACACTAGAAAGAAAACATGGCATTTATTGCAATATGGGAGAAGAAAAACAGTCCCATGTGATTTTGGATTCTCTGAATGTTGGTATCATGACACACTGGGACAATTATTAGATCTACTCATGCACTGAAGACACGGTCCACATGAGCACATACTCTGGCAGACACTTTTTAGATAATTAAGCTGTGACATTTGAAGATGTTACTGCCTTTATCAGCCTGCTCACTCGTTGTACTGGACATTACCACGCTCCATAGCACAGCCAGCAGAAAAAGATGTCAGCTAGTGCATTAGCTTCTCCAGTTCTCAGTCTGGGGTCTTCACACAGTTACCTTCATTGTTGGCTTAACTAATATTCTGGACTGTGAACTGGAGAAATTTGGTGAAAACATGTATTGTATCCTGCTGCTTCTGCTACAGCGGCAGTAACTTCTGGGTTTGACAGGTGAGGGCAGTCAGGAGATGCTGCAAAGTGATGCACTGGAGAATATTCACTACTCTCTTAAACACCTTATACCTTACTAGACACCCACCAGGGTTTTAGAGTCTGTCCAAAAAAACTTTAGGAAATATATCCTCTTTAAAAACACACCCAGTTCTAAATACTTATCCAGAATGAAAAAGATGCTGTCAAACTGTGATTGAGAAAAATGAGGCAAAATTAAGCATAAAGCTTGTACATTGTCTGAAAGAACAGGAACTTTGGTATATGAAAAAAAATGAAAACCTACATTTGAATGGTATTTTTATGACTCTTGAGATCAACTCCTACTGAAAAAGTTAAACTGCAAAATAAAAGATACTAAGAGCTGCCTGTGTATCTGATTTAAACAGATATATACACAAACATTCATGTATGAACACATACATGGACACCTGTTATTTTGAGAAGGAACTTCATAGAAAGATAGTCTGTACATTGCAATATTTATACGGAGAAGAATTTTATATTACCTTATATTATTTTATGTTACCTCCAATTAAGGTAAATCCTATTGAAATAAGGACAGATCTGCTGAAAGGTGATCTAACTGTGGAACAGGAGTCAGACAAGCTACATATCCTCAGAAAACACATGTGGATTTAGTTGGGAAGACTAGTACTGGTACATTTAACTTTTCTCTCCCAAAGATGAGAGACTTCCTGCTGTTCTCAGCACTCTCCAGAACCTCCAAATCTCATCCTCTTGGTTATTGGTCTACCAGGTGAATCAGAGATCTCCTTTCAATAGACATCTTCAGAAACCCATTTTTCCTAATTTATTGCCGCTGTTCTCTTTATCTGCTTTCTCCTTCCAGTCCTCTTCATTCTCAATGAAACTTCTGATGCTGTTGCAGAAGCAGCTGTGGCTAACTTTTTAATATGTATGTGAGGGAGATGTATTTGGCTCTCCTTTCAAGAATTTTCATTAAGACGACTTCTCCCACCCACCATGTCCGCGTGATCTGTATAGACTCTGTTCTCCAGGTGTGACTAGGAAGAAGCAAACTTCTTTTGCACTTCTCTATCACACTCTTCTACTTTACAGAGAAAAAAGGAAAAAAGGGTCCCATTCGTCTGTTTTCCTCCTGCTTTGTCTGGGTGTAGTATATATCTTTTATTTATTCTTTATACTTTGGGAGCACCACCAGTTTGGTTTCCGTATGTATTTGACCAGGGAAAAAAGCATCCTGTTCCACCTGGCTATCCACTGCCTGCTGTGTCAAACCAGTGCCAGTGAAAATAAGAATCTAGGCTTGAGAGCCCAGCGGCGAGGGCAGCACGACTTGAAACAATCTGTTGGGTCCTCCTGCCCTCAAGAATTTGTCTGCAGGAATCGGATGCCTGTTCAGGTAGCACACCCAGTCCCTGGGTGAAATGGAGCTAATGAACCAAGTGTCCAATCTGCCTGAGGTGCTGCTGAGCTTCAGAGGGATCTGCACATAACAACCCTCTGAATACAAGCTTAATCACCTTAAGAGAGAGCTAAAGGCAGACCACTTAATCAGGGGAAAAGTAGGGGCTATTTCAGGAATTTAAGAAACCAACTCTGAGAATAAGGAGGAGAGAAATCTAAAATTGGAACAGACATGGTAAATACGAACTGTGCTAAACATAACATTGTTCAGTCATAACTGTCTTAGATGCAGGAAAGAGGGATCTTGTTAAAAGGCAGCATAAATAAGCCTTCTACTGTTGATTTACATCTGAGAAACTGTTAATGTGAAATAGTCACATTTAAGTTGACAGGATAACATGCACAATTAAAGGGAATGCATTAGTGCTTTTTTTTTTTTTTTTTGTAGCACCACATCAATGCATAATACCAAAGCATGTTAGCATCTCCATTCAGCTTAAAGAATAATCAGAGTGGCTTGTTTGATAAAGTAATACAATCTTGCATCTGCCAAGGTACATGCAATACTAGAAGCTGGCTAATTATGCTGTTTGGATTATATAGATTTTTTTGTCTTGAGCATTACATAATGACTACATAGCCAGTATTAGTATACTTTATCTCGCTCAGAAAATGATCATATTTCTGATGAGTACTTGCTTATTCCTTGACTTCCAACTAATATGAACTGAGATCCCTCCATGAGCAAATTCTGAGACCGTAAGGTATTAAGCAAACATGATGCCTCACACTCCTGTCTCTGATGAACAGTAATGTTCTAGTAACACTGGATTATCAGTAGTTGGCTGCTTCATAAAGAGCTATGCAAAGCCAAAAAAGGGCAGTCGTTCATTTCCTCTACTGACAAAACAAAGATCTCAGATCATTAAAAAAGAAAAGGGAAGGTTCTTGGCGTTTCAGATTTTGCATACCTCTTCAACTACTTTTTCACATCAATGAACTTTTTTGCTGAGATGTAAACCGTTTCCAAGATTCATCTTCCCAGTAACCATAATGTGCCAAGCTTCCACCCACTGCCAGCAGCGAATACCATGTTCTTCCAGTGGCATTTCTCCTTTCTCCCCTGGATTCAAAACTAAACAAAGTTCAGCTAATCCTAGTCACTACTCACAGAACAATGAAGGTATCTGCTCAATATTCAGAAGCTTATTACCCTTGGCTCCATTGTGAAGAGTATACAAGTAATGTGATTGCTTCATGTAAAGTGACAGAACATCTGTACCTAAAATACCACAGCAGGACTTAGCTTACCTACTTTTTGAAAGAGAGAAGTGAACAACCACATCCCTCTCTACATCCTTCTGCTTTTACAGACCTCTGAGTTAAAGACTCCTAATCTATCCTGCTGATCTTTATACAGAAAGTATATTTAATCCTTCTTCTTTTCCACCTCTGTATACTTTCTATTATACTCTTTTCCAGGTTAGAAAGCGAGGCCTGTCCTCACTGCTTTAAAGGCATGTCTGCCATGGATTAAGAGTGGCATAACTCTTGTCTCTTCACTTTTTATACTTTTTTTAATGCTTCATTCCTACTAATCCCTACTGTTATATTTACTTGCTTGACTGTGTCTGCACACTGAGCTGATGTTTACAGCAAATTACCTACCACAACTCCAAAATGTCTTTCCCAAGAGAGAACAGTTTCTTCTCAACCCACCACTGAGCATCTAAGTTAGGACTGTTTTCCCCACATGCATCAACTCATTATCAGCACTAAACGTCATTGGTCATTTTATGACCACGTCAACCAGCACTGAGGAACACTTCTGTAATGTTGGTAATTAACATTTGGTTTTACTACCTTCACAATCCTCCTATTATCAGAAAACTGTCATCTCACTCTTCCATGCCTTTTATCACATGACTGAATAGGAAAAAATTCATCACAGGTTTCTCAAGAATTTCATGGGTTATCGCCCTCCACTGAGAAATTCAACCATTTAATTTCTCACTTTTTGCTTGTATTCCTTAACTGAGATCTTCCCTCTTATCCAAGTACACATTATTTTCCTTAGGAATCTTTAATGAGGAAGCTGGACATCCAAAAATACATAAAGAACAGTTAAAATGACAAAAGGCTAGATACACAGAGATATAGAAGACGTCTACTAATAGACTTTGATTATATACTTATCCAGGAAATCAAAGGGGGAGAACCAAGACAAGGTAAAAGAACAGAACAATATACAGACTTTAGAATATTTTTTAGTACATCTAACAACAGAAGAATAAGGGACAAAATTAAAATGCTACGCACAAAAAGCAAATTAAGTGATCTGCCACTTAGCAGGATATAATGAGCATAATTATTTTAAAGTGTAGTGGCAATCATTAACTTAAATCATAGAATGATTTAGGTGGGAAGAGACCTTAGGAGATACAGCCCTCTGCTCAAATGCACTAACAGCAACACGAAAACAGAGTTTCATTGTACGTAGAACATGAGCTCAGAGGAGGATACACAGGCTGTACATTCAGTGGCATCACATGAAGTCAATCAAGTCAAATATGGCAAATGAGTTGCCATCTGCTTTTTTTCCTAATCTCTCCCACTGCAAAACATCTACAGAACTACTTTCAGAAAAGCTGAACATCAAAAGTTGTGTGTACCTTCAAACAGCTTACTAGGATGAGAAATTAAATTGAGTTGTCTAAATTATCCCAGGCTGGAAAAACAGAAATCATGTACCCATCAGCTGGCACTAGAGAAATCTCAACCATCACTCTTCTGTGACTCAGTTTCTCTGGGCTAAATTCCGTTATGCAAAGTAGTGTCAAATGAGCTGCCGTGGGGTACTTGAGACATCTGCCACAGGCTGGAAGATCTGGCAGAGCACCTACTGATGCTCCCACCCATGTAGTGGCAGCACAAGGTCCTGAGGGCACCTCCAATGGCACCAGTCACCTGTGCAAGCAACTGAATGGGCCTCTCCATCCACTCAATGTTGACAATGATTCCTTCCAGAATTAAACACAAGTTTCCCGAAGAAGCTTTTTCATTTCCACATTTCTAACTGAAAAACGCAAATTTTCAAAACAAAGCTACTTACAAGAAAAAGAAGGCTTCAGCACAGATTTTCAAATAAAGTACTTATAACAGTCACTGCTGAAACATTTTATAACTACTGTTTTAAATAAACACTTTCACTTTGCTGATTAAAAATGAACTTCAGCAGGAAATACAAGTTAATTGAAGGGAGAGGTTAAAATGAGTGGAACTGAAATATAAGGTACTGAAATTACAAAATTGAAATTAATGTTCTAAACCAATTTTTCCCCAATTTTTGCTTTGATTTTTGTCCTGATTCAGTACAGTGAAATGTTTTGATATGTTGGAAATTTCTGTGGGATGGGAATCCATTTCTTGCTCATCTGTAACACTGACTAATCTTTGTAAAGTATTTGGAGAACATAATAATCTAAGACTTCATATTGCTGAAGGATATGATTAAAGCTATTTAACACAGAGATAAAGTAAGCCATAAAAATAATTTAAGAGTAAAAAGGATAAAAAGACTATCCAAGAGCAAAACTGACTGGTTAAGACACCTGCCTCCTTGTTTTACCCACCAGAACTTGATATCCAAAATGCTAACTCTTTCTCTTTAGTTAAAGATAAAAGCCTGGTACATCCAGAGTGGCTGAAGCTGAAGCTGAGAAACAGGGAGCAAGGACTCCTTGGCATTAGTTTCCCATTCTCAGTTCACCAGATAGAGAATGCTTAAATTTCATGTACACAGAGACATATGCTTGGGTGAGCAGTGCTGAGTCTGAGGAGGAGACACCTTCCCAGTGCAGCCCTTGTGAACAGTGACGATTTCTTGATGAGGTGAGGATGCTGACAGGGGCATTTCCTACCAAGGGAATACCTTGCTATGAGCCCTCTGTACAAATTCGTGTTGTTGGGGTTTCAGACACAAAAGAACATGAAAGCAAAGTAATGAGAAAATGTGACCTTTTGGAAAGCAAGTCTTATAGAACAAAATGAAAACTAAGAATTAGAGCTCCATACTTTTACTTCAGTTGCATGCTTGGCGTATACATATACAAATAGTGGCCAGTAAAAGAAGCATTTAGCTGCATGGCTGCAAAAGTTTCTGGCTAATAACCTTAAAGCCTATTATAAAATAAAGGGCACAGAGAGTTGATAACATGAACTAATGAAAGGATAGTGTGATATCTGGACATTAAATCAGTATAGGAGGAAGAGAACAGGGATCTCTGATTTCTTCTTCAATACAACTGCAATTTCTGTTAGCAAGGTATGCTCATTTTGGCTGGGATAGAGTTAATTTTCTTCATATTAGCTAGTATGAGACCATGTTTTGGATTTGTGCTGGAAACAGTGCTGATAACACAGAGATGTTTTCGTTACTGCTGAGCAGGGCTTACACAGAGCCGAGGCCTTTTCTGCCTCTCACGCCACCCCACCAGCGAGCAGGCTGGGGGGGCACAAGCAGTTGGGAGGGGACACAACCGGGACAGCTGACCCCAACTGACCAAAGAGGTATTCCATACCATATGATGCTCATCCTATAAAGCTGGTGGAAGAAGAAGGAAGAGGAAGACATTTGGAGCGATCGCGTTTGCCTTCCCACGTAGCCGTTACACGTGCTGGAGCCCTGCTCCCCTGGGGATGGCTGAACACCTGCCTGCCCATGGGAAGCGGTGAACACATGCCTTGTTTTGCTTTGCTTGCGCGTGCAGCTTTTGCGTTACCTATTAAACTGTTTTCACCTCAACCCATGAGTTTTCTCACTTTTACTCTTCTGATTCTCTCCCCTATCCCACCAGGGGGGAGTGAGCGAGCGGCTGCACAGTGCTTAGCTGCCAGCTGGGGTTAAACCACAACACAAGGCAAAAGAAGGCCTTTGTTTTCTGTGAATTTGGAAAATCAAGATAGTGGAAGGTTCAAAGATAAATTGCTAACAGAAAACCTGAAAGTGCAGTCAAATGATCTATGAAATTACAAGCGTTGTTGCTGTGATACCTGGAAGCATTTATTCCTAGGCTGAGAGCACAAGCAGACATAAGTGGTCAGTGGGAAACAAGTGAAAAACAGCCCAACAGCTTTGGAGCTTCTTAGTACAGAAGGAGAATTACACGTGAAGCAGAACTCAGCAGTACCAGAGTAAAATTTTGTAAGCCACAGTTTCTAGAGAGATTGTGTTGGGAAAGATAATTTAAAAGTTTCATGCAGATTCTCCCAGGTTATTACACAGTATAGTATCTCATTCAGTAAAGAGTATTTCAGGATCCAGGAGAAGCTCATGTGAATATCACAGGAAATCATATACTTTTAAGTGTGATTCTATAGACTGTTAGTTCTGTTTAACGGGTAAGGACCCGACAATATATTCGTGTTGTGAATATCATTCTCACAAGACTGAAGAACACAGAGATTTCATTAGATTTAATACGTGTCAGTAACGTGATTATAGGCTGTGCCCAGAGGCATAATACAACAGAAGAAGATGTTATTCCCGCTCTCACAAGTATTACACCTCCTACACCGAGCCAGGGTGTCAAGGGATTCCTTGTACCTTGTCAGCACAGAAGATGGCAGATAGGAAGGGAAGATCTGACTAACTTTGTAGCACAGACAAATACAAGATGAAAAATGGATAAAGGAGAACAATTTGAAGTAACTCAGATCAACAGAGCACAGCCTGGAAGTATTCACTGGTCATCTGCATATGCCCAGTATGATCTCAATTCCTATGTTTAGAGTAAGAATAAGAAGTTTAGTGCAAAAACCAGTAACAAATTGGTGAAAAATACTGGTAAAGGTAACTGATTAAGTTGGTAAAAGTAACTGATTAATTTGGATTCCCCTACAAGTGGAATGAAAAAGCAGACAATAGTAGACTTTTTAATCAAATAAGAAGTTGCAATTAGCCAGCGTGAATTCAGAAAGGATAGCACTGAGGTTTTATTAACTGGAGAAGGCCTGCTGGTGTCTGAATTGGACAGGACTTTCACAAGTCCTGCAGATAGACAATTGCTAACTGCAGCAAAATGAAGAGAGGGGGACATGGTAAGTGTGTCATACCACATTAATTGTAGGATGTACATCAAGGGTTTGCTGCACTTGAGCAAAATGAGGAAAGGAAATGGTGCTAAGGTTGGGATCCTGGAGTTCCAGGGGTTCTGCCCTCACCCAAGACTAACAGACTGGTCAACAGGAAAAAGGTAAGCTAAGGCAGGACAGAGAAGTCAGTAACAGTGACTACACGACCAACTAGATAAAGATCGAAAGAAAAAGATTGTGGAAGTGTTTACTCCAAGACCATTCCGGACTATACTGCGCAGGGGCATTTCCAGCCCCTTTACCAAAGCAAGGCAAGAATTTGGAGTTTGGTGAACTCTGTGAATTAAAGACAGTGTTCCAGCATAGTCTTTAGGGAGTTATATCTGAGTGTATTTTTTTCACCCAGAGACCAGACATAATGTTGTTAGGGTGCCACACAATAGATGTGCAGTATTGTCTAAGCAGGTAACAAAACTGCAATTGAGGCAGATGTTACTCATAAATCAATAGTCTTCATGTTACCATCTATACCCAACAGCGTCAAAACCTAACTGAGCTTTTTGAATCAGTTTCTTCTTTCTCACTAATGCCTCACCTATGGTGGCATTCAACTTTTTAGTCAGAGCAACCTACCAACCAAAACAACCCAATGGGGTCAGCTCTTGTCAGGTGCTGCCAGGCAGAGAATGGCTTGACTGCCTGGTGGATCTGAATGGGCTCCACACCTAAGATGCCAGTTTTTGAAGAGCATTGCAAGTTTTTAATAGAAAAGAACTTAATAGATGCCTCACAGATGAACAGAAATCAACTTCTAGAGCAGCCTTGCCTTTTAACTACTACGATTTATCTACTTTGAGGTTTCCAAAGGCTCCTGTCAGATGTTTAGTTGGATCCACTTAATACATATTTCAGAGGGAAGCAAAACTTGGGGATTTGGAAGGTATTTGGAATTGTGGGCCTATTATAACTTTGAATACAAATTATACTTAGCTGTATAAATGGAGGAAACTATGGATAATCTTTATAGTTTGGAGAAATATTTAGAATTGCATGAGAGGGTGACTAGGAAGCTTATATTCTAGTCTTGAAAGATGCTAGCACTTCTGAGATGACTTGCTTCTGATGGTAAGCCTCTTTATTTGCAGTTCTGCCTCAATACAGCTGCTAATTTTATATAGTCTATTATGTATGCTTTCATTTAGAAACATGTCAAAAAAGACAATCATATTGGTATATTCTAAACTAAGGATTGATAGCTGCTTCTAAGAGGAACTATTTCTAGGATAGATCATGGATCATTTAGGTTTTTTCCATATAAGGATCTAAATACAAAGATATGGAGGGGAAAATATGTTCAGTGACAATATGGTATTGCTGGAATATATTTTAGAGGCATGTATTTTAATATTCATTGACACTATAATTCATCTGTAGTCAGAACACTGATTAACAAGTTTAACAGCAATGTATTAAAGATGCAAATTTTGTGCTTTTCCTTTACTCTGCCATAGTCCTAAGTCTTCCTGGATTTTACAAGAATCTTTGGAATAATTTTCAGTAATAAGTAAGTCCTAGAGTTGAAACAGGGAAAATAATGTACATTCTTTGGAGTCTTATGCCAAATATAATGCCCTTATTGATGCAACGAAACAACAAAGTCCCAGACATAAGAAAAGGCTTCAGCGCTGTAACAGCAACCATATTCTGTCAGAAAACAGCTGTATGCCTTTGCCCATCCTATATAAACCCCACTCTCCTTTGGTCTGATTGCTTTTTTAAGGATGGACACAAGGTAGTGTAGATGAGTTAATTTGAATTAAATTACCCCATTTGAAAAGAAAAAAATTTGCATTGTCTGATAATACTATAATATTATCTAATTATAACTATCTGATTACTAAACCTTCTACACATTTTACCTTAACTTTTCATACCAAAATAAATTATAAATCAGGTGGTTATAAATATTATGGGGCTCTCTAAAACTGACTCATTTCAGTGTCAGTGCTAGCAAAGTATCTTACTAAATTTAGAAAAATATTGTGGGCAAAGAACAAATACTAAAAATTTTTTGTCAGTACATGCTTTCTCCTCCCTGCCTAGCATTACCTTTTTACACTAAAACACAAAAGGCTTCATTTTCAAAAGTGACAAGCAATTGTAGGTACCGAGTCAGAGATGGATCGAAAGAAACTGGGTTTAAGCAGTGTTAAGTGTCTATTCTAACAGTTGCCTCTTTGTCCTCAAATACAGGCTCTTAATCTCTCCAGCACCCTCTACTCCATCTTGCACCAGTGCAAAACGTCCTTGCAGAATTGCACATGGTGCTGATCACGCAAACCCTGTCTCTGTGTTGTCCTTTAGCCATAAGCATAGTCCCTTGACTACAGAGTGCAGATCTGAGATTTCTCTGAATGGAGTGAAAGGATGCATTATGGGCTGAGGAAAGACCCTCCCCTAGCAGGAATAAGAGTAGCATTTTAACTGTGCCTACAATCCTCCTAATACATTCTCAGAGACTTAGTGCCAAGCTTTTTTCAGCATATTCCAATGTTCAGTTCTGATTTTTCCTCAGAATATGGTGAATTTAAGCAAGATTAAAATACAATTCTTACGATAGCTTCTCTTTCCTCTGTAAACTTCCCTAAGAGTCCCCCACCAAAGTACCTCCACCATAAAATCTGAGATTCTACTGTTGAGCATGAAGGCTCACATACAAAGATAAGGAAAAAAAATCCATTACCAGCAACTTAAGAAAGCAAAAGGAAGAAGAGGTAAAAAAGGAAGCACATTAGTAGTTTCATTCTCTGATCTACAATGATGAATCCATATCTCTGCTTTCTACAAAGCCAACAAAATATGACATTTATCCATCTCCATCCCTCGCATTACTCTTGCCTCTGCCAAATGCTGTTTGGCCTTTCCCCAGCCTGCTAAACTCACTAAAGCCCCCACCTTAACCACCTTCTCCATTTCCTTGGTTGTCTGTATTTGCCTGTTCCAGTTACACAGCTTTAATGCTCCCGAACCCCAGCTGATGTCTGCATCCTGCCACACGCCATTCCCTTTCCCTCCCCCTGCATGTCAGGCAGCTCCCCACCAGCACTGCAGCCCTGATTCTCCTCTTTGCCTCCCCATCTCACTCTGAATTAAAACATAGTGCTGCCCTCAAGTACATGCTCCTTCCCCCACCATGAAATTGATTTAATTAATGTGAGTTAATTAACTAGTTCAGGTATCTAGCAATTTCTGAGAGTTAGCATTAGAAAATAAGATGAGGAAAGTGACATAGTCTGCAGTGATAATAAAATACAGCAGCAGCTTTTTCCCATCAGCCTAACTTCTGTCAGGATACCAGTGCTGCCACCACACACGAAGCAATGACACAATACACCAAGTTTTTCTTCTTTAGCATTCTGCAAATTCTGACACTGAAAGTTGCCCATATCCTGCGTACCACAGCATTCTGGAAGTTTGCCTAGTGAGAAGCATTTCTCGCAAACAGAAGCTGTGAAATGGTTTTGGAAATAAAGTGTTAAATTACAATTGGCATTTCTGAGATCTTTGCTAGCAGCAAAATCTTGCTGAAGAAATATCAGCACAAATGTGTGCAGGAACAAATTTTAAGAGCATTTCCTATTCTGATTTAATAATGCAACAATCAGAAGAGCCTCTAAAAATAAAAAGGCAAGACAAAAGACTGGGGACTTTCTAGTGGCTTCTACAGCAAAAAAAAACCCTATTTCAGCAGGCAGCGCGCTGCACAAGTATTGGTCTGGCAAAACTCAGCATCCAACAGCAAAGGCACTCCTCCTGCTGGCACTTGAGGCCGGCAGGCTTCCTCCGGGTTATTCACAGAAGCAGCTCTTCTGCCTGCTCCTTTGGAGGAGCAGCACTCTGCTCAGCACGGTCCTCTCAGGCTGCTGGGGTTAAGGACTGTCCCTATACACACAAAATCTATTGGTGTTACAGAGCTGTCCTCTACTAAACACCAGTGTCCGTGTAAAGAGAAGGAGCTCCCCACACTTTTGCACTCTTCTGCAAGAACAACTGTTTTCAAGTCCCTGCTTGACCAGCAAAAAAACTGGTTAAATCAGTATCTGGCTCTGTTCACACACAGTTCTGTGCTTCACTAAGGATTCTTGATTTTCTTAATCTCACTCCTGATAATTCCATTTCCTCTGTGCCTCATACACCGGTACCTTCCTCACCTGGAGCCCATTCCCTTCATCATTATAAGCTGATATAGAGACACTCGGGTCAGCCAAGATGAACCAAGGTACCCCACCTACTCCCTAGGTAGCAACACAAAAGTTGTTTCTAGTAGAAACACTGATATAAGCGTAATCCTTCAGGTATAGTAAAGATGAAAAGGGGTAACAAGAAAACACTCAAAGGACATGAGAAAATGGAAGATTAGAGGGTATTTCCCAGAGACAGGGATGTAAATGAGCACTCCTTTTTCTATTTATATTTTGTTATCCCTTTTTCCTCAGCTTATGGAACAATATTTGTCCATATTATGGTCCTTTTTATTACATAATTAATGCTACATATGCTACACTACTCCGCAATTGCTCTGAGAAGATCTCAAAGATAATTACCAGCGTTCCCCTTGTGCTCCTAACATTTTGGTTTGTGTTTACCCAGCCCCTCAGCTAATAAGTGGACACAGTAAGTTCCTCATTGCTGCTCAAGTGATGATGCCATACAAGTAAGAATACACATGGCAATATCCAAACACAGCTATGTTTTTACTACTCAAATAATTACCAGTAAAGGGACAAGCACAGCCCTTTTTCCACAAAGCCTGAATAAATGAGCTTTGTGTAGGAAATTCATAAGGGACTTGAAGGGAAATAAATTCTTCAGTTCATCATTCATCTTGGAGTGGAGTGACTGCTGAGCAGCTCTGCTGCCTGTTGTAAAGCCTTTCAGTTGTAATTACTACATGGTGTTAGACCTATGAGTCTGTACAGCTCTAGTTTTGCTGGTCACGTCTCTGGCTTGCACTGTTCAACTGAATTTTCCCTAGTCCAGGCACACGGAGAAAGGCACAGAGGATTACCATACTACAGCATGTATGAGTACCCTGTCAGTATCCCAATATTTACCTCTTCCTTTTTTCTCTTTCCTCACAGCCAGCTGTGTTCAACACCTCACAAGACATTTCCCTTTAGGATATTACAATGAACAAGCAAATATTAGCTACGGAATCTGCATGCATGATAAGAACACTATACAAGTGAATACTGCCTCAGTAACATGAACTTAATTATTTTGATAACATTGGAAAGGTTATTTCTCCACTTTGAAGAGACAAGCTCTGTATACTTTTCAAAGGTAAAACTTACACCCATAACCAGAAAGCTTTGGTCTGCTCTTCAATACAGTATATAAAAGGTTTATGGATTTCATTAAAACTGGTTAGTTTATTCTCTAGACCACAGATTATTTTTCATAAGATCTCTTGTCATATCTGTGAGCTATTCTTGTAATGATGGATGAGACACTGCCTTAAAATCATCATTTTCTCTGTCAGCAGGGAAACCCACTGAACCCTGTCAGATGGAGTATCACCTCCTCCCCTGTACCCTCATAACGTAAGGGCATAATCCATGCTCACAGGGGTATACTGGAGTCCAGGATTGAACCTACACATAACTAAAGGACTGTTATTCAGGGGAAGAATATAAATTATACAGTTATTACAGGATTTTTAAACTTTTGCTTGGATAAGCTGAAATTGCTACTGAAACAATGTACCAACCACAGGCTTCAACATTCAAATCAAAGCCGGTCATTTTGGCCCTTCTGAGGAATGGCATTCCTTTGAAATGGTGTCTGTCATTGTTAGTTTTATTCTCTCATAAAATGAGGACTATGGATCATGCAAAGGCATAAGTGTCAAGTAAAATCTATGTTCAGTTTGCAAAAAAGTGAAACTGTATGCCTTCTGTAATTTCAGGCCAAATGTTAGCGTGCCATACAGCCAATTCTATGCACTCAAATAAATCACAGTTTATATATATATGGCCCTTGAAACACATTTTTCTCCAGTTATAGAGACAAGGAGTCCAATTGTACATGAGATGGGAAAATCAACTATATGTAATCATTCTCTTCTGCAGTACAATTAAAGACACTTATGGTAATGGACTAGGCAGAACGAGGAGTAAACCACTGCCAAAGGTATCAACAATTTTCACGTATACCATCTATCACTTAGAAAAATCTGCTTGCTGCTTCTATACTCCTCTATATGATTTCAGAGAGAAAAATTAAATATGCTGCTCCATATTTCATTTTGAACAGTTAATTGCTGCATAAATACATAGCATAAAGAAAAGCACAGACATTCTATAAAATGAGAATGGTCCTGAAATACTCAGTTGGCTCTCTATTTATACTACTTATGCAGCAGATACACCTGAAAGACCTACTCTGAAGTGACTCTTTCTACAGTAAGGCAAAGTTAAATTTGCCTAGAGGGTCTGAACCACAAGTTTAAACTCCTCCTCACTCTGAAGGTAATAGAACTGATGTTTATTGCTGTGCCGTGACAAACTACAGCCCCACCTCTGGATAACTAAGGACTATATGGCAGATGGATGCTTTAAGAGCCTTCCCTCGAGCCTTCCAGTGCATATCGTGTTTTCTGTTTAGACGATAAACTCCTGGAAAGGACTGGACCTGTACATTTTTCTGTGTTTTGTGCAGCTCTACTCTTTATGGTGTTTAAAATGATCACCACAATTAATCCATGGACAAACTACCCTAAGGAAGCCAATGTTGCCTGCCCTGCAAGAGCATGGCCTCAAATGTAGCATAAATACCATTTGCTCCCTGTTATTTACAGTGCCTATTATGGTTCCCCAGGGAGCCATGCACCCAACACCTAATTCATGGGTCACACAGGGGAGATGAGCACCAACTTTATTGGACTGTGAATTAGACCACTGATACATAACCCCCTCAAAGCCTGCAGGCTGATGTTATATATGTATATATATACACCTCTGTGCCTCCCACAACATCTACTGGTGCTATGAGGGCCCATAGAACATCAGTAAACCTTTGCCAATTTCCTGATCAAAGCCACCTGCAGAATCAGCCAAAACACTGCATTTCACAATAGTGCTAAACATCCATTAACATGCTCTTTCCATTCCAGTTATCACCCCACTTTGTGTACTTGTAGAAAAACTGGACCCTTTGTATCATGTCATACAAACTCCAGCTCTTGCAATGTTAAAAACCAAGGCAATGTATCATGAATTATCAAATGGCATCACATTAATGTCATTTTCCCTATCTACTGCTTTCACAATAATTGAAGCAATAGTGACTTTTCCAATTAAAAAAAAAATACACAAAAGCCTGAAAAAGATCTAGGTCATCCCTGGCAGAAAGGTTATTTTCAGTATGTCAATCTTGGTTTTCTACTTAATTTGATGGTATAAAAGGACATTTAATGATACAGAGCCATTGTGCATAGCAAGCCACATGTGCCTGTGGGCAGTGCACCAACAAATTGCATGACCATTGTTATAACACTCTAGATGCTAATTTATAACTAAGCCGTAAGACTTTACTACAAACTGGTAGATGGCTTAGGTAAGTTTCACCTTTTGTAATACATACGGTCTTTGTTCTTTGGTATTTATGCTTATGTAACATGACTTTCAAGTAACTTCAACTGGGAAGTAGCAAATTAGCTCCATCATCTAACTGGCTGGAGTAAACATTCCATCTGTAAAGTCTTCCTTGAGTAAAAGACTTCCGTCCCGTTTGTGGTTAAAAGGACATGGAAGCACAGAAAAAACCAAAATCCAAAGCAGGAAGAGAACAGGAAAGAGGCTTGCCAAAGGAGATACATATAATATGTATTGTACTGCCTGTTAGGACAGTAAATTCCTGGCAGGGTTCATGCTGATACCATTCTCTGTGCTCTCTACAGCATTAAATCTTACTTCCAATGTTTAGAAATTATAATTGTGATAAAATCTGGAGACAAAATCTCCTAAGAAACCCAGCATAACTTGCCCTGCTGGTGTAGAACGCTACCCTTCCACATATCACAAGATAGAGTTGAATTCTGAATTAATGTCACATACAAAGATAAAACGAAGTCTAATTCTCATCTGTATTGGGTTTGCGTGGCAAGGGTTTGGTAGCAGGGGACTACAGGGGTGGTTTCTGTGAGCTACTATGAAGCTTCTCCTATGCCTGATGGCGCCCATGCCAGCCGGCTCCAAGATGGACCCGCTGCTGGCCAAGGCTGAGCCCATCAGTGATGGTGGTAGTGCCTCTGGGATAATGTATTTCAGAAGGGGAAAAAACCTGCACAACTGCAGCCAGAGAGAGGAGTGAGACTATGTGAGAGCAACAGCCCTGCAGACACCCAGGTCAGTGCAGAAGAGACAGGAGGTGCTCCAGGTACCAGAGCAGAGATTCCCCAGCAGCCCATGGTGAAGACCATGGTGGGGCAGGCTGTGACCCTGCAGCCCATGGAACTTCACGGTGCAGCAGATAACCATCTGCAGCCCATGGAGGACTCCACACCAGAGCAGGTGGGTGCCCAAAGGCAGCTGTGACTGTGGGAAGCCCACTCTGGAGCAGGGTCTTGACAGGACTTGTGGACCCATGGAGAGAGAAGCCCACACTGGAGCAGGTTTGCTGGCCGGGCTTGTGACCCCGTGGGGAACCCAGGCTGGAGCAGCCTGTGCCTGAAGGGCTGCGCCCCGTGGGGGGGACCCCAGGCTGGGGCAGGGGCAGAGTGTGAGGAGCCTCCCCCTGCGGAGGAAGGAGCAGCAGAGGCAGCGTGTGATGGACTGACCCCAGCCCCCACTGCCCGTCCCCCTGCGCCGCTGGCGGGAGGAGGGAGAGAACTCGGGAGTGAAGTTGAGCCTGGGAAGAAGGGAGGGGGTGTGAGAAAGGTGGTTGAAGATTTAGGTTTAATTTTTTATTATCCTACTCTGATTTTGATTGGTAATAAAATTAAACTAACTTCCTCAAGCTGATTCTGTTTTGCCCATGACAGTAATTGATGACAATGACAGAGTGATCTATCTCTGTCTTTATCTTGATCCACAAGCATTTTGTTGTATTTTCTCTTCCCTGTCCAGCTGAGAAAGGGAGTGATAAAGTGGCTTTGGTGGGCACCTGGCATCCAGGTTCAACTCACCACATCACCCCTGATACTCCACCTTACAATACATCTACACACCCAGTAGTCTTTACTCATTAATTACAGCAGCAGTTATCAATACTGAGTACATAGCAAATCTATTTAAGAAAGTCTCTACAATACTTAAAAGGCTTAACATCTCTGTTTTAATCAATCAAAAACCTAATAATCTCTCTTTTTTTCTGAGTAGTGAAATCCACTCACATTACATTACATGTATATACATTTGCACAAAAGAAATTTTCAAGTGAGTGAGGGAGAATCTCTCTCACACTGCACTGAACTGTGAGTCATGAACACTTCTGACAGTCCACATTCACTTGTTTCATCTCTTTTTCACAAAGGAACTCATTTCAGTCCAGAACTTAACAGATGCTTAATACCCCTTTAGGTTGTTCAAATACAGCCAGAAAAACAACTATTTACACTGTATCATGTTTGAGTTCCATAATATTCATGTTCTGAAAAAGGATAACAAACTTCTAAACCCCACCCAATAAATGTAGTTATAGTTTATAGGCCTTCCTCAACAGGAATATTCTATAAGCTCCAGATGTGTCAATCAAAATTTGGTATTAAATTTTACCTTTTAATGATTTAAATCCACTGAATAAACACAGAGTACTCAAGGTTGACAGCGTGCCCTCTTTCCCACTGAGCATGAATAGGTGAACGCAGAAGCTTCTAAGGCTATCACGCGATTCTCTAGCATCAGCTCTATATTCTTGGCCTTAAAATACGATGCCCAAACTGCTTTAAACAACGAGGATTCCCCAGCATCAGCCGGGAGTGTCAGATTGTCTCTGGGAATGAAACAATCCAAGAAGTGGAAAAAGGGTAGGAGCAGAGATGCATAAGTGACCCGATTTCAGTCAGTCTAACAGTCCCCACAGGACCAGTTCAGCTGGCTTTAAAAATGGAACAGCTGGAACCCCCTGTCTTGTACAGAGGTCCAGTTCCCCTCTTGACTGCTTCGTGAGACAAGTGAGGTACGTATCTAACATATGGTTACATCTGTCTGCTCAATGTACAAGCATGGAGAGGACCACTCCAAAGAATTACTTGAAAAGAATTATCAGACCTTCCAAACACATTCCAAATTACTTCATGATATGTGACAAAATCAAAAGAAAAGGACAGGAAACAGATGTGTGATGTAACACAGAAGACAGTCACAGAGAAAACTGTCAGGATGCAAATGGGCACGTTAAAGCTTTAACTTGTTCTATTACTCCAATGATTTTCTTCAATTCTTTAGCCTTACCTTTACTATAATTCAAATGAAAGGGTCACAACATGCTATTGATACCAAGCAAAGCTCACAGATTTCTAAAGAGCCATCTTCATAAAAATAAACACATGAAGCACATAAACAACTACAGCCTCTTGAAAGATATTAATTGAGAAATGTAAGTACCTGTGGTCTCCAAGGGCAGGATCCTTGGGTTTAGCATCACTATCGTAAACAAAACGCTCTTGGGAGATCACAACGACATTGCCTGTAGTTTCATTTCCCAAGACAGTGATAACAGGGTAACCCATCTGTAGTGTCCACTGATCCATTACTTCTTGGATATTTACAGATTTTCCAACCCTTTTTAAAGCCTTCAAAAAAAAAAAAAAGTTTCAGTATGTTGAAGCAGTATCATCATCCAACATAAAAAACTCTTTTTTTTTTTGTCTCAGAGACCATAAATTAGTTTTAGAGGTTTAAATGACCATCACGCATGCACACACACACACACACATATTTACACCCAGTACACACACACTGCATGATTTAACCAACAGTCTCTGTATATCTTAAAAATAAACATTGAGCAATCTTCCCAGAGAGGACAGTCAGCAAGTCCCATTTCCTACATCACCTAGGCACTTTTGCTGTTACAGAAGAAACAGCCTGCTTTACAGAGTTTTAACAAGAGCCACAGAAATACTGGGTGGCTATTTCCAAAAGATATTCTTGACCATCTAAGTTTAAAAAAGTCTCAGTGTTAGTTGATCTAGGGTACCTACAGTAAGGCATATTCAAAGGGCCTGATTTCTAAAAGTACACAGCTTCTCTGTTCTGAAAATCAAATGACTAGTTATTTGAAAATACTGTCCCTCACGTTCAAAGTGAGGCTATGTATACCAAGATATCCCCAGCTCCTTCATCAACTGCACCTGTTATAACACACAGAGGATTAATATGTTCATATTTGATACCATATGTCAATAAAAACGCTGTTTTACAAGTGGATTTTCATCTGAAACAAAAAAGAGATACTATGGCATCTGGGGGATGAGACTGGGTATGAGAAGAACGGCAGGCATCATTTGTTCTTCAGCAACTGAAATCTCCCTAGCTGCCGAACAGTCCTAGATCACAGACTGAGCAACCTCTGATGATTACAAGCAGAACCCAGCAAGAAGTCTTCAGAACTGAAGCTGCAATTGCAATGCATTAGGAACAAAGCAGCTGGCAACAAATGTGCTTGCAGGTAAAGAAAATGGAATTATTAGTCTTAACAATAGATTTGAGCACACGGTACAGCCATAGTGGTTATGAACCAGAATACTGTCTCATTTTTGTTCCACTTTATTAGCTATGGGTTCTGCTGTTCTGTCAAGATTACATTCATCCCTCAGACCTCCCATTGCCCAGAACAGTCCCAAAAGCTTTAACAGAGGAAGACAGGTGAGAAGCAAGTAAGACTTTTGCAGTGTCATTCAACTTCAGATTAAGACATAGATTTAAGAGACATAGATTTAGATTTAAGACACGTATGTTACATGTCTCAACTCTCATTAACAGTCAGTACAGACACAGGACTCAGTTGCCCACACATAGGTGGCAAATGTCATTTGACCTTGCCCTGCCACTCCAGAAGAGTACCAATTTCCCCACAGATCTTGTGTCAAATTGATTAGACCCACCAGAATGTCTTGAACATCTTACCGCACCTAATGTGGTGCTAGTTGCCTATATTTGAACAACTATCTTAAGTCCCTAGTCAACAGTCAATGGTTCAGGTTCATTATAAAATAATCATGCAGTGGCTAGTCAACTGAATTGCTATGCTCTGCTGACTATATTGACTAGGTTTCTAGGGCTCCAGTTATTCCTATTCACCAAGTGTCAAATGAGTTGTCCTAAAACATTCAACACATTCTCGCAGAACTGGTGGACCTACAGCAGACATGCTAATCTCCTGCAGTAGCTGGAAGCCAGGTAGGACAAATTAAGGCAAATGTCGTTACAAGGTATCTATGAACAGGCAACTGAATCCAGCCCTCACTGACAATTGCAGCTTGGACACCTAGCTTGTATCTATATACCTGCTCATCTAGATAAATGCAGATGTCTGGAATTCCAGCTGAATCCTAGCTTTGCTGTCAATAGTTACAACTAGATGTCATGTTTAGACATAGCTTCAGTCGGTACCTGTGCCCAGACTCCCTGACTGTACTCTACACTGCCTTGCAGTCTGTCTTTATTCTGGAGCACCCAGACTAGCTCTGTAGGTGAGAAATTGAGGCGTTCTTGGCTTGCTTTATGAAAACTAAACTCTTGCCCTTATAGGTCCCTGAATCAGGCTCCAGAAACTCAAGATGAGCTTGGGCATAGCAATCAAAGGGAGCATGGACAGCGCAACTATACGTCTCTACAGCATGCCAAATGTTACAGTAAACAGTTATCTGCTTACACCAGACTTTAAAGCTTTAATAGTTTTGTTCTTCACAAAAGTCGTAACTCCATACAAAATCACAAACACACCCGATGTAAATGTCAAAGCTCAGCACTTTCATGGGCTTTCCAGCTTACGTGCCTCAGCATGCTGCCATTAAAGTCAATGATAGCAGATTCCATGAAGTATCTTTTACTGCACATCAGTGACAGTGCAAGCAAGGAAATATATTCTAACATAACAAAGAATAGAAATGCCGCAAAAAACATATTTTGATGTTGCCACTAGGTTAACTCAAATGGAATTTCTTTGCATCAGTTTTTATATTTGCTCTGGGGTCTGAAAATCTCAATATGCACTATTCACTCCTAACCTCACGAAGAAAAATACGACAGTAAATTCCTGCTTCTCCCTCAGTGCAATAGATTAAAGCATTTTACCTTTGACAATGTGTTCCAGAGATCATTTCTGGCTGCATTGCCATACTTGTGAATGGTTAAATAGTCCTACAGAAATAAAAATACAAATCAGTATTACTATACACATGCCAAACACCTATAGCTGTGAATCACTGTTATTAGAAGTTAAATCACATCAATGTTTAAATTTGTCAGAAATCTAGAAATATACAATATGTTCATCCTAAGGGAGTAAATAAACAGTTTCTTAAGCTAGTTTACAATGCAAAAATTGTTGCTAAAAATTTCATTTACAGCATTAAATGTTTTTCCTTCTCTGTGTAAGTCACTCCATAGGCTAAATATTTTGAATATACAGTTAGCTTGTCTAATCTCAGAAGGGGTTCTTAGGTAACTCCCAGCAATGAAAGGAGAAGCTGCTGGAACACAGTTTCAGTTGCTATTTTAGCAGGTCATTCTGCACCTAGTGTCAAAAATTTGCTCGCTTGGATGACAGCTAGATTTGTCACAAAAGATTTAGCTGGGCAATAGCCTACCTGAACGACAAACTCTTATCTAGGGAGATCCTGGAGCTTCAATGTCAAAATACATCATAGTGGCAACTGGGGCTGTAACAGGTTATCACAAAGGCTCTCCTTGACAGGGAGCGGTGGAAGACAGGTGACGGGAACCCAACTCCATGCTTGTGCACAGGTACCTACATGTGTGTTTTCACAACATATGTGACTCAGAGTCTAAGGAGGTTATAAACTGAATGCTTTCACTGATTCAGCTGCAGTCTCAATGTCTGAGGGTCCATTCTTCTCCCATAGCAACCAGAAAGAGAATTCCTGATAAGCTACTATCATATTAAATTAACTTCCCAAATTAATAGTTTAAGCATATGACCAGGTTAGGTCTGGGCTTTTCAGGCACAAAACTCTTCCAATTTTTAACGGCATCTGGAGAGACAACACTGTTCATTTCCCACCATCCTATGTCCTCAGATAGCAGCTCATTCAATTACAGAAGTGAAATTCAGCAATGATTATTTCAATAACATACATTTCAAGCATTTTGATTGGAAGAATTAAGTGAAAAAACACATCAGAGGTTGTAAATCAATGAGTTCTCCTGCATTTGAATTTCTACCATCTTCACTTTACATAATGGTAGGAGACAAACCCTAATTTACAGCACAATGATAAAACCAGAACAAATTTGCTGACTCTATTATCTATGCTTTGTGTGAAGTAAGGTACTTCGGGAATAATTAGTATTTGGAAAGCAAATTTTCTGATAGACAAATTGTAGCACCTGTGACAGATTTAGCTTTTGTCAGCCAACTCATAGTACAACAAGCAGCAACTCCCATTTGATCACAGGCTAGGAAGGCTAAATGAGAACACTGACTCTGTAAATGCAGTGCTGAGTCTTAACAATGGTATGAGACTAACTTGGAAAAAAGACAAATATTATATAGGCTGCACCTACAGCACACTGTACTTCCATTTTGTCTAAAAATACAGAATCATTTAAGGCACAGTTAAATATTCAATAGCTTTCAAAGCTAAAGAAGTTGAATTCCAAATTTAAAAGCTAAAATAGGAATAAACAAAAGTGGGATGAGGAAAATAAATAACAACAAATATACACGTGCATTTTAAGCAGTACTAGAAAATGCTGCATGTATTGGTCCTTCTAAGATTTGCTTTCAGAATTGTTACACAGCAAAATAAAATGGGTGGAACACTTGAGGATTTGCTCCATCCAGGCAAAAATTCTGTTCACCAATCTACCATTAGACACTAAATATTACTTTTACATTTTGCATTCAGAAAGACTGCAAAGAGATGCAATGCTTCTGCCCTTTTCTTTTGTGTTTTTTTCCCAATACACAGATTGGTAAGTTTAGACGTGGCTCATCACTGTTAAAAATTTATTATCCTCCAACCTAACATGTTTATCACACAAAGGAAAACAAAAGGAACCCTAACATTTACAACGATATATGAAAGTACAATGATAAACACAACATATGAGTACAGTCCTGGTACCATACAATTTGATCATCCATTTTTTCATTATTTCCTGAAAGTTGCATTGAGACCATATACTTAGCATCAAACTAGGAGTGTTATAGAATGCATACTACACAAAAAACAGCCCTAAGTGACTGTGTGCATTAAAGTATGCTTCCAATAGTAAATCTAAACTGCAATCCAATGTAGTGCATTTTCTACAGGCACAAGAACAAAAGGTTACTGAACTAGTCCTCATATATCAGTATCCCGTTTTTAACAACAACCAGTAGCAGACACCTAGAAAGGGTATAAAACAGGACAAGCATACAGTGATACTTCCCCCGTATGCTCTCCCATTATCCAGCACTTCATGGCACAAGGAATCCTGAGCACATTAGTATCTTTGTATTTAATAGCTATCTTCTGTGAATTTGGCCAATTGCTTTCTAAACCCATAAAAATGTTTGGCATTTGCAACACCTTATAAAAACAGCATCTCCCACTTCAGTGATCTGTTGTGTGAAGATACCTGTTTCAAACATCTCCCCATCTGGTGGGTTTATCTGCTGCTGCCTAGCTCCAGCACTAGAAGACACAGTGCATTGCTGTTCCCTGCTTCACTCTCCCCAAGCCACTCATGCTTTTACCCATCTGTATCATATGCGTCCTCATACCAGAGCTGGGTTTTATACTGAGACCACCACCAGACAAAATCATTCCCAGATATCCTGCAAAGTTACGTTTTGTTACCATCATCCAAGCTGTTAACTTCAAAGATAGCTAGGGTTATCATGACCCAGCCTGCACTTTCATCACCAAATTATCAGCCTCTCTTGAAATCCCTTTCATGGACAGACACTAAACTTAAAAAGGAAGAGAAAAGGCTTACACATATCAACATCAAATACATCCCAGGAAGTATTAAAATAGGAGTCAAAGATCTATATATACCCTGCTTCTCTGTTCCAAGGATGGAACAAGCAGGAATATAATCCATTTTTTTTCCCCTGGGGATCCGTATCTGTCTTAACTAGCTCATAAAGGGGCAGAAGACATGTCCTCATTCACTGTAATTCTCCAGGGCAGTATTAGCCACCCCTTCGCCTTTACATTGAATAGAAAAGAATCAAAGCAAACAGATGCAAGCCATGGAACAGAAAAGGAGGATGACACTGAAAACACAGCTGCCTGAATCTAAGCTGCGCTCAGCACAGCTCCAAAGGAGGTAAAGTGACTTAAAGTCACTTTCTTATAAACACATATGCCCAGAACCATCTGGCTGCAATGCTGCTTCCCATCATAAGCTTGCAAGTCTATTGCCTACAAAAGCTGCTCCATCAGCTAGAGTATGCTGGAGCATAAAGATATGCTTCAGCCACCCTCCTAACTTTCAGCTATAACCCTACAGTATGTGTGAGGAGAAAACACGGTACAAAAACCTCTTTAACAACCCAAGACTCAGAGTGGTCTTCTACAACTCTCCCTTTCTCCTTCACTGTAATGCCGCCTCTAAACTTTTTGTCATGGGGACAGTAGAGAGTTCACAGATCCTAGTGCAGTGTCACTCAACATGAAAATTAATCAAATTTACACACAAAAATGATCAATTTGGTTTGCATTTTCAGCAAGCATCCTCCTGTAATATTCTTCTTAACATCCTGGCATTAAAACATGAAGTCACCTTCTGTCAAAAAGAATAATGGAATGTAATCACTTCTAGCGATAAAAAAAAATTAATTAGACAATGTGGTTTTCTGACACGTGTTTTACTAATTTTTAACATCAAATAAATAAAAAAAATCCATAATCTGTCACGCCATGAAAACAAAGTCTAAATACTGTACAACCAAAACCTACAATCTTGCAAAAACTCCCAGATTTAGACTATAATATTTTGTCAAATAGTAATCTCAGTTCCCTCCCCCCCAAAAATTAAAAGGCTCAACGCTTTTGAAGTTATTTTATTATTTGAATGCTGAAGCAGATAGCTTGAACAGTAGTAGGAGTACAGTGAAAAGTCATGAAGGGTTTTGAAAAATGTTTTTAGTAATGCTGTATTGATTAAGCTTGCACGCCTTTTATTGTATCAGACTTCTTTAAGAAAAGGAGATTATTTAAAAAGAAAAAGTCTTTTACCCCTTTGCAACCTTAGTTCTCACAGTACGGCTAGGGATTGAGCCTCTCGGTTTCAAAAAAATGAACAACCCTACCACCCAAACATGGTAACGCTCACAACTAATACAAGGTAGTGACTGATACATGCTGATAAATGCAAAGAGGTTGAACAAGTGTAAAGGGGAAGTAAGTCTCCAAACATGTATCTTACTTTCAGGGGGACTTCAGATCTATTACCAGGAACTGAAACATCAATTCTAGGACCAAACTCCTTTCTCAGTTTATCTGTATGAAGTTGGTTGGTTAGCTGAAGGAACAGCTCCCGACTTATATGAGTGGTGCCGAGATCTGAAACAGATTAACAGTGAATAACTTATTTTCCCTAAAGATAACTGGGAAATTCCACTATATAAGATCAACGAGGAAAAAGTAGCAAAATATGGCATCAAATTGGCATCAAATTCTTGTGGCTACATTAATCTGAATGCCCTCACTTCTCAGGGCTCAGGAAACAGCACTCTTGCCTCTACCTCCCTCTTTTGTATTTCATTCCTACTCCTGGGTGCACATTCTCCTCCCTTCAGCCGACAATATGTTCTTGTTGAACAGTTTTATACACGACTGCTGTATCTCACCAAAAATTTAAAGCTACATATAAAAACATTCAGTTCAGCTGGAAATCAGGCTCTAAGGCTCCAGCTATCAAATCCAGCATGGTTTTTTTCCCAGAAATTTGTATACTTAATCTTAAGCCACCAGACACCATCTGACAGATGCTGACTCGCCGACTATAACATGCCACCTTTTTTCCCCCCTTTCCTTCACATTGCTAACATCAAAGCTGCTATCACATATTATCTTGACATTGCCTAACATTCAAATAGAAAAGCTTGGGCAAGGGTCAGCGGGAGGAAGGTACTGCATATGTTTGCAATGGTGAGTGACAAACAAGAGGGAGCGAGAACCAGAGGTAAAGCACTACCAGTAAGCTACAAAGAAGTGAAGATTCCCATAAGACAGGAAGACTGCTGAAGAGAAAAGCTAAAATAACCAACTAGGCTTGCAGTATTTTTCACCTGTACAACAGACTAACCCTTGAAAAAGAGCCTTAAAGGAAGAGATCACCCTCCTGGCTGGGCAGTCAGGCAAGCAGTAGAGTACGAAATAAGGAGTAGGTAAATTCACCTTATCAGTCATGGTAAACATTGTATAACGCAAATTAGATGGGGGTTAACTCTATTTGTGTCAGAATTAATTTGTACCAGTGAATCAAGCTGCAGAGCTACCTCCAAACTGAAAGAACAGCTGTGTTCAGACCACTTATCAAAGCAGTACTGCAAAGCCAGCTCAGAAAAACCTTGGAAACAGATTTTTCCAGGTCAAGTAAGCCAAGCAACTTCTCCACCTTCTACATCACTTTTACTAAGAGTGTCCCAAACTGCTTCCAGGCAGTCTTGTCAGAAACCGCCCACCTACAGAATACACTAGAGTCATGGAATATATACTTAACTTTCATGAGTGAGTTCTACCAGAGGATCAAAAGTGTTGATACCCTTCCCACACCTGAATCTACTGTTACATTAAAATGTGTTCCTCCAACAAAAAATAAAGTTACTCACCAGCTAACAAGCCTAGAATTAAACTAACTAAAAGCCTGTATTTTTACCATTCGCTACATTAAGCACTTAAAAATTCTTAAGAGCAAGTAAAATTTTCAATGTTCCCAGTGATTCTACTGTGGTACCACAGGAAAGCAGTGTTTAAAATGCCCACTATCAGGAACTTCTCAGCTAACTTCTAGATTCAAACTCACAAATAGGCAAAAAGAAGTTTAAAAAAGCCTGAAAGGTGTGCAATGTACTTCAGAGGCATCCTGCAAGTATTCACTTCAGCTGTGTTTTGCCTTCTCTTTGGACTACTATCTCAGTCAATGCATAAAATCCTAGGGAAGGAAATCAGTGGAATCCCATCAATGTACACCAGCTGAAATTCCAGCCTTTTATTTTCAAAAGGTATATTTAGATGTTTTTCACACACAATAGCAATACAATGCTTGCAATCAGCAGCAACTGGAAAATATCCACTGTCAATATGTCATATCTGCAATTAAATCATTATATCCAAACAGCAAGCTATAACTACTAATCAGAAGAGTGATACTGGAACCATATATGGAAATAAATCTTAATTTTCTCTAGAGCAAATGATGCTGAATAGTTCACATAATTATAGTATTTTACTTTGTCCTTTTTCCTTTGTAGTTCCTAATTCCTTTGTGATACTTTCATGTGGTCTAACAATAATCAGATCAGCAGAACAGACAGTTCTGATATTATACGGGATTTTTAACATTGATTTCAGTGGAAGAACAATTAGAGCAGTGTTGACAGTTTCTCAGCCATGGTGACGGAAGTGTAACATTCATTTAGAGGATATCGATAGAACGTGCATCTTGTCCCATCCAGGCTGAGACACAAGAGAAACTAGTAAGAGAGTGAAGGAGGCAAGAGCCATCATTAAGTCAATGGGACTGCTTTCTTTGTTCTACCTGCTTCTTGTTGGCAAGAGACCAGTACTGTAAATCAGAAGTAACCCAACTGAAATCAATACAGCCCATGTCATTTCAAGAATCAAACTTCAAAACACTGTAAGAAACACAATTTTGTAATTAATACCTCTTCTGCATTGCAATTCAGTGAATCCAATGTGAATGGGGCATCTAAAACAGATTCAAAATTTGTACTCAGGCAAATTTCCAGCTACTTTAAAATATATCCTGCTTTGCTGGGAATCCTTATTAAAAGAACTGAATTATTAAATGGAAACATTTATTTCCCTTGCAAAATTCAGCTTCACCTATTAACTATTAACATGAAGAGGAAGGAGGTTCCACTGAAACACAACAACAGCAATTGCAGTGTGGTGGCAAAACAGTTTGCATGGGAAGTCTAAAGGGAACAGTTAGAAGGATTGCAGAGTTGTTGCCTAGCAGAGTCTGATGGTATCTGCTGTGCAGTGAGACACCTGCTAGTATATTAAGCTTGGCTTTAAAGAAAAATGTATTTGATGTATTATTTGGTAGTGGTACTAAACTACTGAGCTAAGAACAAATCTTACAGAAATAAAGTACTCCTTGAAAATGAACTGCACATATTTGACTGAACTTGTACATTCATTTTAGTTCTGCCTTGTTTGGTTACATAATACATTCGAACCTAAACCTAGATATTGCTCAATAAATATATTTTTAATGCACACAAAAAATGATGGAATGCTTTCCAGAGATATTTGGATAGCACCTGCTAATTGTGACAAGCTGGCTGCTCATTCCTCTGCATTAACTTGAACTATGCCCAGGGACTGCTAACCAGGCAAAAAATCTCTGCTGTACTTTTCTTTTACACTTTTCTATAGAAGCCCCAGAATTGGAGAGAAATTAATGCTACTTACTATGAAAAGTTAACCATAAATCACTCAAGAAAACTTACTGTAAGTATGATTTGCATGCCACTGTGTCTAGATCATAATGACCTGCATCATTTGTACAGTAACAATGAATAACAAATAGGAAAGCAGTAACGGTGAAGCTTCGACTTTGCTTATAAGATATTTGCTGCTTGTATCAATTGAGCAAATATTTCTCATGATGCAGAAGACCAGCATACAAAACAGTCACTAGAGCTGCATTTAATTTTGCAAAATGAAGACACCTTCTAGAATTTACATCTGGCTGTATGCTACTGTGTCTACCTAGCTACAGGAACTGAACTTTAAATATATGTAGAGAAAGCGAAAGGAAGAGGAGGAGGAGAAGAAGAAAATTTTGATGACAGCCTGTTTTATCCAGTAGGGATTCAGCTTTTTTTTCTAAATGTCCTCCACTGGGCTGAACAGAAGTAGATTTATTTCATTTCCAACCTGTATTAAGTGTTAACTAGGAGTTCAGTGCTGCAATCTTTGTGCTGAAAATATCCCCACTGACTTCTAAAGGGCTAATGGAAATTTTGATTGCACGAGGACAGCAGAATCGCACACAAAACATGTACTTCCAGTGCCCTGTATAGTCCACTGTGCTGCCTCATAGCAACAGAGGCGAGGTTGCCACTGAGCTTGTATCAGGAAAACTGTGTAATTTTATTCCAAAAGAAAACATTTTCTTAAATAGCTGCTCAGCCTGCTGATGTCATCCGAGAATTCATACATATCCTTCTTTCTCTTAATAATTCCTATAATAAAAATTGAGGAGAAAATAGTCATAACTGAATTTCACATGCAACAAAATAAGAGAAGCTCACTAAAAAAACGTCAAGTGAATACGTATGCAGTATCTGTAATATGAATGATCGTAACATTGTCATAAAGGGCAATCCTGTTCTGAGTAAATATATTTAGAAAGGTAAGTCATGTGTATACTGATTGTTTTACTTTTTGTAACAAGCTTTAGCAACGGAGCCATAAAGCAACATTTTATCCTGGTTGGACGACAGCACAACTTCCTTGTAATGAAAGCAACACCAGCTGTGACCTTGCTCTGAACATGGGCACTGTTGCCCACTATTGAGGTTCAGCAGCATCTCCATTATCACTCTTTGTAACTTTCTCTGCTGGGACCTCCAATGTGGCCAAAATGTAACTGTTTGAGCTGAAATCTTACCTTTAAAGAAGTCCATTCCAGACTGAATTCTTCTCCAAAATTTCAGCCAACACCAGAAAGAAACTATGGAAAAATATCGCATTTTACCTTGTCACTCTTTCCTGTGAAAAGCTCTGATGTCCCCATGCGCTGGAGGATGGGTCTAAAGGTCAGAAGGGAAGGGATTCGGGGACATGCTATTTCCTAGCACTGATCAGCTTTAGGTAACCTAGCAGCTAGAGTCCCTCGCTCTCCCTCCGCCGATGCCTCATAGATGCTTAAGCTTAGAGGGGGATTAGGGCCCTGAAGCAGAAAGCAAAGAGCCCATGTCTCACTTCTCTCAGCAATCCCTGACAGCCAGGAAAGAAAACTGTCTGATCCAAATCCTCAGGGGACAAAGCAGAGCAGAAAGGAGGGAAAGAAGTTAATATAACCAAACAGGAATATTCTGCTAACGCAACAATTTAGGAAAAAGCTCTCTCTGAACAGCACCTATGCTACATTGGGCAAAAGTCAGCAGCAGTCATGACGGGTGGCTGCTACAATCGTGGCTGCATTATGTTCGGCCCTGTGGCCTGACCTGCAGCAGAGCTGGACTCTGTGACTGAACCCGATGTGTAGTCTGTCCTGAATACGTGAAATAGCTTATAATGCTACATTAAGAGAACATCTTCTTGGGTTTCAAAATAGGTATTCAAATTTCATGGACCTTTTGTATTTTAATCGCATGGGTCCAATTTCCCCTAAAATGTGCAGGCACTCCTTTAAAGCCACATTAATTGTATGATGAACGCTATATGGAGGCCCACCTTGGTGCCCCTTAGCAGCTGAGCTGCAGCCATGCTGAGCGCTCGCAGCTGACAATGAAGCCAGTGGAAGCTGTGCTTTGGACACATAAACTCTTCTGATCCATAAGTGCTAAGATGCATGGGAGGGCAAAGTGTTGCACTGGGTGTCTCATATTGCATACTCCACACTTTTATAAATTTTAACTTAAATTTCTGTGGGCCTAGATGTCCATTTCTAAAGTGAGGCTAGCACCACCCCTTCCCTCCCTATGTTTACGTCTTCTGTTCACTAACTGTTGGTGATGCACTCTGATACCATGCTGGATGGCATTTAAGAAAATTGCATATAGCACCTAGGAACTGGGAGTACGAAGCAAATGAAAAGTATACAAAGCTATTGTATAGAAGGACAATTCAGTTAGCATGGTCCACCTTGCGAGTGGACATTGTCCTATGTAGAAAACATGGGGCAACTGCATAATTAAAAATCCTGGCTAAGGTGCATACAAAAAAGGAAAAGAATGCAATGATAAAATTAACTTTAGCATTTCTCAGTAACTGCACATTTAAATTATGCAACTTCAATCACATTTTTTCCTTTAAACAGAAACACTTTGCTGTACACACAGTACACTCAAATCCTCTTGGAGCTAGAGGAAGGACCTCCATTTTTGGTAGTGATATCCAAGTCAGGCCTTTACTATGCTGTACATCTTTAACATTTTCAACGGAAAAAAATACCGTGACACTGCAACTTACAGAAGTTTCTTATGTAAACTTTTACTGACCTACTTAAATAATGGTGGAAAAAGCTACAGAAAAAGTCCGTAACACTGAATTCATTTAACAAATATAATCCTAAAATCCAGAGTGATGTAAATTAGAAGCATAAGAAATGCTGAGGGGCCAGAAAAGGTGAAAGATGTTATCAATCTCGTATGACACGCAGTGTGGAAAACAGTGATGTCAGCTCCTGTGAGATTTCCTATGACTTCCTATGTCCTGCTTTTAACATGCTCAAGTTATCTTGTTGCCAACAGCCAGTAGAAGTGAGATGGTTTAAAAAATAAAGGGATCAGTAGCAACTAACTTAAGGACAGATTGTAGCCAGTATGCTCCATGGTGATACTTTGATGTTCACCAAGGTCATACATTCTGTGTTCTTCTAAGCCAGAGGAGATGGGTGCAGAACTTGCTGAAAAGTACTTTACTCAACATCTACTAAATGCGCCAGCTGCAACACCAAAGGTACTCCAGCTTTAAAGATACTCCTGCCTGGTGGCAAAAGTTACATCCTCCCACTGAAAAAGGAAGACTCCAGGTAGTTCCATCTGTAGTGATCTGGGGACAGCATTGCAGCTCATTCCTTCATTGAACTTGATCCTAAGGTGCCTGATATTTTTGGGGTTTTGATTTTACAGAAAAAAGAATTTTCACAGAAAACTCTATTAAGAAGTCTCTAATGATGTCTCATTTTAACAGCATACAGCTACCTAACTTGTGAATTGGAAAAAAAGATGTAATAAACAGGTATGATAAAATGGGTACACTGTTTAATGTACTAGGTAAAAATAGATTATAAAATAATACTGTGGGAATAGATTAATACATTTCTTGTACTACTAGATTCTTGGACAGAAGTGGCAAACAATATGGAAAATAGCACATTTGAGCTTTATTTTACACATAGAAAGTTTCTGATAGAGTTTCACATTCACTGCCACAATTCAAACAGAACACAGGCATGCACAGAGGTGTCTAAAAAGCAGGAAATACTAAGCAGTGTAGATGAAAGAAAGTCTAACTAGCCAGCTTTATGATAGTAAAAAGTGATTGAAATACGAATCTTGCTGTATTTAACAGCCTGCACATCACATTTCCCCAGACAGCTCCTCTGAAAGGTTGACCCATTTGTTTCAATACAGTGGCCACTCAACAGCACCAAAAAAGACAGTGTATATCCAAAGCACTGTATGGAAATTCTTCTTCCAAATGTACAATGTGAAGCCTAAAGTACAAAAGCAGTTAATTTATCACAGAAGCAGAGATTCCTACAGTAACTAATTCAAACTGCTGATGATGCACTAAATCAGAGTGAGTGATGAACGCGTGCATAGCAGCAAGTGAAGTTCAAAAGGATACAGATCTATGTGATCAATGAGCTGACACACGGAAATGAAATGCAGTGTTGACAAACGTACAGTAACAGAGATGAGGCTCCAACATAATCAAGACAAATATAAGAAAAATTTAAATAAACCAGTGCAGAAATGTCTTATTGCAGAGCTTGAGGTGGCTCTTTACACACATCTAAGTACCAGACTTTCAAATCACTGCACTTTCTCTATATATTTAATATGAAAAAAAACCCCACTGATAACTTGAAGAGATCCCTTGCCATAAAGCAGTAAAACCTTCCAGGAAATGTAATACAGTGATACCAGTCATGTAAGCAACCATCTATTTCAAGCACACAGATTGGGAACAACAGCCTACAGATGAAAATCTCACACAAATCTAATATTATATTGCATATTACTGCCCTGAGTGATGACTGAATGATAAGGCCAGCTTAAAGCTGCTTCCTCTACCAATCTATGCAGTTCAGAAACGTACTCAGAGCAAGTGGTGCTGACCAAGCCTCTTCATACTCTAATTGCTGTCCTAGCTGATTAATGGCTTTTTGACTGCAAAGCAACACCACCCTGTAAGAACAGTCCTAGCATTCTGTCATGTGCACCTCGAATTTCCCTGGAGCATAAAGAAACTGCACATCATGAAAGATGTCAGGACTTTTTAAAAGAAAGAAATCACCTACTCTGAGATGGAAGGATTTATTAGTCATTTTCTAAAAATAATAATAGCTGTGACTTCCTCATGTGCAAGTGTTACCAGCTGTGGCTGCTACTTCGGTTATTCAATTATTCATTACAGCCAACGTAAATATGTTCTCTTTTGGTTTTGTCTATGGTGTGCTATGTGAAAACAGTGAGAAAGTCCTGTCTTTGTTACTAAATCTTCTGTGTGAAAATGTCATATGATTCAAGACATCGTATGTCTTTGAAGGGCTTCCAGAAAATCATACATTCACTAGGTGGTCTCTTGGCTGCAGTTTTATTGTGGAACTTCCACACTATAATCCAACGGTCTTTCACAGTACATTTACTGTGATAGGAACAGGCCAGTTATTCTTGACAGTTATGAATCTCTTCAAGGCCATCTATGCTGTAAAACTGAGCATCTCTTCTACAATTTTACCTCCTTGCAGATTCCTCAACAGAACAGTTTGCTGAGCTGTTAGGGATCATGTGCACCTTTTTACATTTGCTTCAGTTCGTATTCATTGTTGAAGAATATATAACAAAGAGCCCCACTCTCCTTCATCAACTTTTTTCTTCTTTTTAACACAATTGATTGTTTTCTTTGACATATAAGGGATTTTTCTCCCCCAAGCTATCTCTATCTGCTTTTCCGAAAGTCCACCTGCTAGGTGACAGCATGTAATTAGATTAAGAAAAAAGTGGTAACAAACAAAAAAGGTAGCTATCCCACTTGTTCTTGCTCTAAACCTTATCTTTCACTCTTCTTGCCCAAAGGTTAGCATATTTGTTGTAGTTTCTCTTATATGAAAGCTCTAATTCTGTAGCTCTTAATTAGATGATGAATTGTACCTTGATTTCGATGAACACACAAACACTAAATGCAAACACAAATAAAGAGCTACTGAGCTACTTATTTTGGTTTATGCTAGTGTAATAAGACTACAGGAATACTCTTGTTTATCACCTGTGAAACACTTCAGGACATACCTGATACACTAAAAAGAACTGAAATAATATTAATACTGGAAATACAACACAGCAGAGAAGAAACAATCTGGAAGGTTCCTGAAGTGTGTGGAAGATAACTTCCTGACACAACTGGTGAGCGAGTCAACGAGGGAAGGCACTCCGCTAGACCTGTTGACCTGTTGTTTGTGAACGAGAAGATGGTTGGAGGCCGCCTTTGCCATAGCGATCACAAAACGATAAGAGTTTTCAATTCTTGGAGAAGTAAGGAGGGGGGTCAGCAAAACTGCTACCTTGGACTTCCAGAGGGCAGCCTCTGGCCTGTTCAGGAGATTGGTTGGCAGAGTCCCTTGGGAGGCAGTCCTGAAGGGCAAAGGTGTCCAGGAAGGCTGCACATTCTTCAAGACAGAAATATTAAAGGCGCAGGAGGAGGCCGTCCCCATGTGCCAAAAGACGAGCCAACAGGGAAGATTGGCCCGGCTGAACACAGAGCTTTCTCTGGAACTTAGGAAGAAAAGGAGAGTTTATGACCTTTGGAAGAAGGGGCAGTCAGCTCTGGAGGACTACAAGGATGTCATGAGGTTCTGCAGAAAGAAAATTAGAAGGGTCAAAGCCTAACTTGAACTTAATCTGGCTACTGCCATAAAAGACAATTAAAAAGTTTCTATAAATACATGAGCAACAAAAGGAGGGCTAAGGAGAATCT
>JAVJGI010000060.1:58706961-58740527 GCA_035590275.1 Ibycter americanus | reverse complement strand
ATAAAAGGCTGAGCCAGAAAAAGCATAGCTCTTCCACCCTCCTTCCCATCAAAACTTGTCATTTTTTCCTAGAACATCAACTTCTTTTTGGTTCTGCTTTTGTGTGTTTTGTTGTTCTTGTCTTAACCATAGGATTGAGGTTCATCAGAGTGAATGCAGATGCCTACACTGTAGCTATGTGATGCATACTCAGTTGCATACAGCTGAGCCAGCTGCCTAGACTCTCTTTAAAGGCAATGGAGAGAAAAGCAAGCACTTCAGCTCATCCTGATTCATCTCATCCAAAGACATGCACCTAAAATAGGACAGATTAATGTCACCCTAAAAGTGCCTGTTTATCTTCACTGATGATACAGGGAGGTTAGAGGACTTCTGCAACTGACTTGCAGGAGTCTAACACAGTGAACGTCCCAAGTGAGGTGACATGAATCCCTCTGAAGATGTTTTATCCTGCAACTGACGGAGAAACCTTAGAAAATGTGAAAAAGTAAACAGTGCAAAAACACCTCCTTGACTTTGCAAAGCGTGAGATAGCATCTTGCAGGCTCACCTATCCATTTATCCCATGTAACACCACATATCAGTAATAATGATTACACAGACCTCGGTATATCTCTTCTTCACTGAATGTCCACCTGGTCACCCCTGTTTAGGAATGAAAGCTGTTTATTTTGATTTAGTTCAGAGTGATCCCTTTTGTGACACAAAAGCTAAAATCACCAACGTGGTATCCAAGGTGTAAGCAGGGAGTGAGGTGCTGAGGAGAGGAGCATTGGATTACCAACAAAAATTACATGACCAAATTTCTAAAAGAAAAATGTTAATTATGTCAATTTTCCACAAACCTCCAAACATCCATTTTGCTTCTCCTTCTCTCATTAAAAAAAAAACAACAAACCCAACAATGAATGCAGTTGATTTATTAACATTCTCCTATTGTGCAGTAGTCAGTTCAAAATCAGTCTTGATTAATATGTAATAGCACCGTTTGTTTTTCAAATACAATGGGCCACAGACAGGAGGCCTACAGTTATTTTTGTGTAGGCTGGTATCCCTGCAATTCAAGGTTAGGGTTACTTTCTCTCTAGCTGAGGGAGATGTGAGGTACTCTATCCTCTACCTCAATTACACTAGATTTTATTCATATTATTGTTAGAGCTATTATTATCAATAATAATTTCTTATAATCACTATCTTATTTAATTAAAACGAGGCTCAGACCACATACAGGCACTCACAAAGGTACCATACTTTCATAAAGAGCTCCTGATTTAAGATGAGAATCAATATACAAAGTCTGATGGCTACTAATACATGCCTGATGTATACTAGTATTCTTTTTTTTGATTAATGAGTCACATTACACACATATTAAACAGTTCCCTCCTTAAACTACTTACCCTGAGCTATAGGTGAGGTGCCTTATCAAAAAAGTTTTAAATCCAGTGTCTACTGACTCCCTCCAGGAACTCCAGCTGGTTAGTGAGACAGAATCTCCCTTTGCAGCAGTTATGTTCAGGCAAGACCAACATACTTATCCACGTGCTCAGTTATTTCACTCTTTATATCCTAGAGTCTTCACCTCACTGAAGAAGGAAGTCAAACTCACCAGCTTATAGCTCCCAGGACTTGCTCTGGAGCCCCTTCCATACATTACTCCAGCAGCTCTCTGGCACAGTTGCTGTTTGTAAGGATGGTATACGTCCCATTGCCAGAAGTCCTGCAGCTCCACGTTTGGTTACCTTCAGAAGGTGCAGATGGATGCCACGCAGCTCTGCAGACTTCCTAACGACTAATTCAGCTCTTTTAGTTAGTGTTTCCATACACCCACCTCAAATTGGTAGTTCCTGCAACCTATCTATTACAAAGAATAAACTGAGCATGGGAATCAACCCATTCTTCAGCAGGGAAGTCCAATACAAATAATCCATTGCACTTTGCTATATCATTAAAAATCTGAGTCCCCCTTTTACACTTTGGCCGTGACGTGGCCACTCAGCCACTAAGCCAGAGCCATACCTGCTATATATGCTCAAGTCAGGCATGAACTACTTTAGCAGGATCACTTAAGATCACACAAAAACTTCCAAATTTTGGCTAATATGTTTTGAATAATGGTTGAAATGTACCTATTCTTCATGAAATGTGCTGAAGAAAGATTTTTTTAGAACTGCAAATGTAATAAAAGCAGTATACAGGTTGGGTATTTTTCTTTAAAACGTTGAACATACTTTTACAGTACTCTGTCAAACAGAAGCGTAAGCATATCCATAATCAAATGGGTTCTTAAGTAAATGAGTATAACTTAATTTCAGGTCAAAGCTCCTGAATTCATACATTATTCTTTATTTCTCAAAATCTTAGATAATTCTGTGATTCTAAGTTCATTTCCAACATTAGAACGGCATACTACCAGGCACTCATACAAAGAATGCACATTTGCACATTATTTTTGTAATGTGAACACTAGCCAACAAGTAATATCCAAGTCACGTTTTCCAAAACAATCATTCTTTGTTGGTACTAAGCAACCACAGCTGGATGCCCCATGAAATTTAGCTTCTTGGGAAAAACACAGCATGAATTAACGTGAATGAACAATGTACATCAAACATGCAGCAAAAATGTGACTCTTTAGAAAGAACTCTTACATAAAATTAAAAACCAAAATTAAATCTGTCAAATCCTGGAGAAATTTAACACAAAAAATGTGTTTTGACCAAGTCACATTGCAGAATAGTGTATAAATGTGTAAATGAATTACTTATAAACTTGGTCAACTGAGCTGCTGTGTTACACTACATGTAGTGCACTGAATTAACTGAATTGTTACGCTCAGCACGTTAAAAAAGAGGACCAAGAGATGAGAGGAGTCTGGCTGTAATATCTGCTGAGTGACTGGTGTGACATTAAGCAAATCAATGGACATTTCTTAGCTCCCCTGTAAGAACAACAGAAAGCTGGGTAACCACTTTCAAATCCAGGTGCTGCATTTACACCGTGCTTCCTTAAGCAAACACAGTCACCATACACTCTTGCCTTTTTCCTTTTTCCCCAAGAGGAGAAGTCCAACCATTCCTCAGCTCCCACTCAGAAGGTCATGCTGAAATGTATTTTACCTTCCTACTTCTGCCATCTGAACCATCTTTCAAGGTACGCGGCCTTATCCTGACAGCTGTGGAACAAGAGTGTCCTGTTCACGCCATCAGTTACAGCAGGGTACTGTGGCAGGCTCCTGAGAGACTTCTGCTAAAGTCCTTCTATCGAGCTGTAAGAGCAGAGATAATTGCAAAGCCTTCTCTGGAATTCTTCAGCTGCCTCTATCCAAAATATCTCATCTCTGGGAACTGCAGAAGTACTCACCGAGAAATTCTTTTCAGGGAATTAATTAGACTGTATCATGAGTCACCAGCGCTAAATCTCTCTTTCATTTTCAGAAACTGAGCACTGTAATACACCAGCTTAGCTATTTTCTGTATTCTCCAATGGCACCTCCGAATACTATAAGAAAAATGAAGCTTAATGCATGTGAATTTGATGACTGTGAATACTCCCTTATTTGATTAGGATAACAGAACATATTTGTTTAAATGAGTAAACATGTGGCTATGATTTCCTCCCTGTGGCAGAAATGTAAGATGTTTAAATCATTCCTAGAGGCTTTCCCTTTGGAAAACCCATATAAAAGCTGTAAGAAGTAAGGAAGGAGATAGACATATGCAGACTACACAGCACACTAGTACAAAACGTGACAATATCAGCCTAATCCTGAAGGTCTTAGCTCAGGCCATCATTTAGTGACACATTTAAGTACCTTAAGCATGTAAGCAACCCAACTTAAATTCCACAGCTTACACACATAAAATTAAGCAAGTAACTATGTACTTGGCTGAATTTGAGTCTTACTGGCTTCCCTGCACTTGGTAATAAATTGTTAAAAAGTAAGGGACTACATTCATTATGAGGACCCAGAAAAACTATCACTACTTGATTTTAACAGTACAGATTAGGAAAACAACAATCAGTAATTTATCTTCTTTACTTTTTAAAGTAGTACAGAATTTCCAATTGATATTTGCTTATCAAGCTGTGCACACCCACAAGTTAATGTGCTGTTGATACTCAGCAATAAAACCAGGATATATTTTAATAAACAAATTAAACTTACATGATTTTAAAAATGTTATTTACAGTGTGGATGAGCCAATATTTTTAAAATCAGCAGATATACCTATAAACCTGTAATGTAGTGTGCTAAATCATCAAAGATGCATAAAGGCATCTTATGTTGTTTTTATAGATGGAAAGGCCATTTATCTGATGCTAAAACATCACTGAAAAAGCAACATTATATTCAAGGAGAGCTTTTCACTGGGAAATCATAATCATTTTCTATTCTAACAAACATAGCTGTTCTAGGGCTGGATAATACCAAAATGGTCAGACAGTAAGATGAGCTTTGGTGAAATGTTTGTCTTAGACATAAATTCTGTTGCAAATTTTAAGAACATGACACAAAGAACAAAATTCAGGGGTAAATGACCATAAGTAATCATGTTCTTCAGGTGAATATTGTCACATTATTTTCCTTGAACGATAAAACACTATGTCACCTAGACAAAATGCTATTGGGACACCATTTACAACAAGAGTTTTATTTAGCCTTACCACCAATATCTCTCTTACATGTTCTGACACCACTGACAAGGACAACAGCACGTTATACGTTTTCATTAACTACTTGTACGAGGAAATCTTCAAGGATGGACAAACACAAGAGGTTCATGACATTATTTACACAGACAGACCACCATCAGAATTTAAGTAGCAAATAAACTAGTGCATCTTAAAATCCACAGTATTAAGAATCTCTTGCAATAATAAAATGGGCTCCACAAATCTGTGTTTTCCATTAGGAGTAACAAAGATTTTCCTCTTTATGATGAACGCTTACCGAAGTGTTTACATGGTCACAGTTACTTCACTTCAAAGAGGAGATGCATCACTATTTTACCAACAAACTCCACAGAGAATCCAAAAGCAAATTAAGTAAAATAAAACTCAGAATTCATGGTGATTCTCCATTGACCAGGTTTGTTTCCATGAAGCATGCAAATTAATATTACTTTTAGTTCACTAAATACCACCTAAGAATCTCAATCCATTTGCCTAAGACTGATTTGCAACTAACTTTAATTAAACACACTATTCTACTTTCTCTCTTTTAATACCTCTTTTAAGCTTCAGAAATTATCCAGTACTTAAACATACCTTTAAAAAAAGCCAACAACAACAAAACAGTATGGCAGAGGTTGTTCCAGACAGTTCCCTCCTGAACAGAGGGCCTGCAGGCCTGCAGGATCACATTTTGATCAAAATATTGATCATATTTCTATGTAAAGTGTTTTCCTTTTGCTCTATTTCATTACCTCCAGTTTATTTTCTATTTCTAATTCTTACAGTTTGTTCTGAGTTGCTCTAACATTTGAAATTGAATGAGGATGTCTGTCAGCAAAACGCACTCCTTGCCTTTACTCGGGCATTGCTGGTTTTTGGACTCCTTCAGGGAGAATACAGAAACTACCTGTAAAGGCTTACGAAGCTACTTTCTGCTTTGCCCTTTGCTAAAAATGACAAAGTATAAAAAAATATTACAAAGTATAGCCAGAGAAGCAGAAAAGGCAAGCGCATTTCAGCAACTGGTGCATAGGCTGGTAACTCCACGTACATACACTTTTATCAACACTTTATTTTAAGCCGTGGAAACATCCGAGACACAGACGCCATGTTCCATTCCTTCTACTTCCTGTCAGGGCAAGAAGTATGAGAAATGACGACAGGGCACAGTGTCTGGAGCCACCGTTGCCATTTCTTCTTTGATCGCCTCCTCCAGCCCTTGTGAGCTGCCATTTGCTGCTGCCTTTTAGTAGGGAACAGGCAGAAGTCAGTGGTACCACAACACGTTGCATCTTCCCAATTGCTCTACCTTGACTGAGTAATCTAGTCTAACAAGCTCTACTTTAAAATCAAATGCTTTTATTAACATTTGTGCTTCACTTTTATCACTTCCAATCAAACTCATACACAGTTCTCCCCAGCATGGGAAACGTAATGCTCCTGAAGCACCGTAGGTGTGTAGCTGTTTATGTATCATACACAGGGGTTCCTACGTTTCTTCTTCAGAAAATACTATCTTAGCATACACTAAACAGTTTAAGAGGTTAATGACAGTTTCTTTTGAGTCAGGAAGGTGCTCAGGTGCCTTAAGAGAGGTGTTTTAAGCATCTTGAAGCACCTGCCTAGTTTTATGCACTAGCACCCAGGGGCTGAAGTGGAACAGTCTCCATACTTTAAGTCAGGTGCTCTTGGGGCTGCTCTGAACTTGGACTTAAAGGTTTCACTGACTCTGAGTTTCGATGGCTTTCACATTGGAAGCAGTAACAACCTACAACCTTTTCATCTATACAGAAAGAAATTATTTTCATTACAAGATACTTCCTCTGTTAAAATGCATTACAAACAAATGGCTCCTGAAAGCATCTTCTGCAATCTGGGCACTGACCTGCTGCACTCGTAAATCATGGAACAGAAACCAGCATCATGCAGATGGGCACCCAGGCCTTAATGGTATGCACAGGCAACATCACAGCTAACGTAGCCAGGGAGAACAAAAAGCTCTCCCTTTACACTGCAGTAAGGGAGTGGGTTGTAAAGCAACATGTATTATATTGTAAGACTTTTAACTAGCTGGATACCATCTTATCTTACTGATTTAGTTCCATGAATATTAAAAATAAAACCTATTTTGCTATATTTTACTATTTATAAGTATTTATCTAGTATGTCTTTCACTTTTAATGAGCTGCTCTCACTTTCCTGTGGTCACTTCACAGATGCACATCGTCACAATTTCACTGCACTCATGAACTGAGTGAATGTCACACTGATATTAATCCTGGGGTTTCTGGGCAGAATACATGTTTTGGAGTTTTTATTTGTTTTGTTATTATAGTGCCAATATCCTTCTCAGTGCCTGAAGAAACAGAAGTAAAAAGCACAAAGTTTCAGAGAGCCTTTCCAGTGACTGCAGTTAGCTCTCCTGTTCTTCCACATTCTTGCAGAACATGTTGTGCTGTAAATTTTCAAAGACAATTACACTCAAAAGGGAGAGCAAGCCACTGCTTTCAATTTCTTAAATTCTCCTTTGCCAGAACTGTTATTGCAACATACAGGGAAGCCGAGCAGTTTTCTTTGTGCAAATTTTTAGTTGAACAGATTTCCTAACATAGAACATTGCCTTTGAGGGGAGGCAGGGAGCATGGTCTCCTTTTATTACTATTAGAAATACATCTTTCTTCCATCACTTGACACAGAAAGCAGGAAAAAGCATTTTTAAAGAAGTGGCAAAAAGATAAGAAGGAAAAGGAAATTATACATACAAAGGTTTAGGGAATAATGAATTGTTTGCATTACAAAGCCAGGCCTGGTAACTGATCTCACTGCTGAGGTTAATTTTGCTTACAGGGAGGACAAAAAAAGGAATATTCTTCCATATTCCAGCCATCTTCTTCCTTGTCCTGATCACTGTTTGTCACTTGCCAAAACATATTCTACTGGGGATACTTTTACAGCTACACTCCGTCATACCGGTCTTGCCTGCTCTGCTTGCTGCCAGAATCTTCAACCAGCACGCTTCAAAGCATGCAGCAGGCTGACTGAAATGACTTCAGATATTATCTGGCTCTCTACAGTGCCCTTGGTGCTTTTTCACCCTTTCTCTTATCTGGCTGTGACTGCTCATCTAGGGCAATGACTCCTTTAGTTCTGTCTGGGATCTCTCTCCCTCACGCCACTGTTCCGGGTCTGGCCGCTCCCTCTGAGATGCAGCTGTCTTGTTTCTCCATTTTATTACAGCCAGTTGTTTCTTGCTGACTGTTGCTCCTTGTGTTATTCTTGCTGCACTCTCTCCTCCTCTGTTGATGCAGCCCTCCAGGGCTGTGATTCCTGCTGTCAGTTATTTCTGGTGTGGAAAGGCTGTCACGCTTTTTGCTTTGATTTAACAATTCTCAGATCCACTCCTGTGTTCAACAGGCTATACTTCCTACTGCACTTGGGATATAACCACTTTTCCCATCATCGTGGGAGGACACTGTCTCACTTCCAGCTGCACTAGGAAGACATATCCACTCTGATGTAACTTGAGAGCCTTGAATCACCTACCAGTTCTGTTTATTAATGAACAATCACGACTTCTTAATTTTCTCTACATATTTGTGGCCCTAGTGAAGGATGACATGCTTCTGTCTGAAGAACGACTAATATGAGGCTTTTGAAAGAGGCAAACATTACCCTCAAGAGCGCAAGTGGAAAAAGATTGTGTGCTGCCAGGCTGTAGCGTCTCTTTCACTCTGCTTGTGGGATTACCTGAATGCCATTCTTCAGGGGTTTATGTCATGAGATTTTTTAACATGTACAATCACCCAGGACAAGAAAGTGGGAATGAAAAATATATTCAGCTCCAAGGCATTTAAACAGCACAGTTTCAATGGTCATCTCCGAAGTGTAGAGAAAGAGGCATATCTCCAAAATGACACCTGAGTGTCTAGCAGAGATGGGCACTTTAATGGTGTCTAATTGATTTATGTCATATTGATGACAATAAAGATGATGAAATGACAATGACAATCTATGACTGTCATTTCACTGAACAAAAATTAGATGGTACAAAGTTTCATCATTTCAATACCATGTAGAAAATCATGAAAGGAGAAAAGAGAATACATAGACAATCCAAGGTTCCAGGGAGCAAAAAATGGACCTTTTAAAAAATAATTAAAAGAGAATGAAAAAAAAAAAAACCATGTCAAAATGCAGGGAAAAGATACTGGAAACAGTGCTAGACAGTTTTAAAATGAACATTTTATTTAAGACAGTAGAATAGTCCTCACTAATGGTCCTGATCCAAAGTTTACTAGAGTCAACAGAAAAAGTTCCTGAGAACTTAACAGCAATTTAAAAAATCAGTCAGCAAAAACCTAAGTCATCCCAGAAACACCAGCAACAATATCGCTCCAGCAGGGCTCATTGTGTGAGGAGGGCTTTGAAGCACCTGAAAATATTTGAGCACACAGCTGACCAGGTAAAAGCCTTCAGTATAATTTTACAGTTTGGATTTTATTGACATACCATTCATCACAGTATTTATATAGGCAGACACTAGAAAGCTAGAAGGATAGGCAAATGTTCTAGCTATCTAATAAACAAGCTTGTTTCCCTAGCTGATTTTAAGCGCAAGCTGTCCATCCATGCGTACAAGGTTACATAGGAATTAAACAGCGTAAGATCTACAACATGTTAAATTTGCTCTAATTTATCCTCAGAAGGAAACAGTGTCAGGTGTCTGGACAAAGGTACAGAAACAGTGAAAAGAGCAGCGACGAAGTCAGTGGGAAAAATTTCTTCCTATGAGATATTGCTTGTATCTAAAACAAAAGGATGAATGGCTACAGAGAGTAGCAGACAGGCAGGAAAACAAAGACTTCATGGGTGAAAGAGTGGGTCTTTTAATCTCCTCATCTATGAAGGTGTGTAAGTAAATTCTTCCATTGCCATTCCTCGAAATGGTTTGCTAGATAGATCTGGTAACTGGCTTCAAAATGTACAGGATCAGGCCCTGGTATGAACACATTCAGTGTCAACTAGGGTTCAGGAGAGTTGGCCATCAGAGAAGCTGAGTGGAGAGATGCTGCCTTATCCACTGAGCATGGCCACTGTTACACTGAAAAAGCAAGCCTTAAACGGACAGATCCAAGGCAGAGATTGTACTCTAATCTGCACAGAAAACAGAGTGATCCTATTAGCCTGCATAAAATAGCTAACAGCATATAGATGCATCCTACTGTCCTATCTGTCATTTCAATATAAATGAAAATTATTTTTCAATTACAAATTAAATGTTTACTAAGTGTTCATAAGACAAAAAGTGTTAAGGATTACAGTTTACTGTGTGATATTATTATTATTATCGTATTAATTAGAAAAAATAATTAGCTTGAAATATTAAGATACTGATGTGAGATAAGCCTCTGAACCTACCAAGGTTCAGCTCTCACCAGTAAACATGACTGAAACATTTAAACAATGAGAATATTTCAGTATGCTCAAAGCTGCTGACTAATACAGCTTAATTGACCAAGAGTGATGTTTTCAAAGCCAGCTAAGGGATTTCTGAAAACGTTCCTTGGGCTCTTGAGCAACTCCAGCATTTTAAAATATTTTCCTAAGTATTTTGTGTTTGCATATTACATCCTATACCTATTACATGGACATATACGCACACCCTCTCATTTGCCCATCCTTAGAGGTATAAGATCTTTTCATGGAAGAGGATCAAGTCGAAGTTATTGCTGACTGGGAATAACTGATGACTGTAAGAGAGGACACATCTCTTTTTTAGCCCAGAATGAGTGCTGGATAAACTGGAGGCTTGGTAGGCCAGTCAGTGCTATGCTGCTGCTGTCCTGTTACAGTCTGATGTTAGGCAGCTAATGATGCAGAAAAAAAGATTATCAAATGCAAACGTGATAGTCAGGAAACTCTTGTAACTGCATGGTCAGCAGAGAGCTTCAGTACAACTTTCACAGCAGAAGGCTGCAGGCAGCAGGCTCTGCATCACATATGAAGAGCATTTGGACATGACAGTAAGGCACAATATTACATATAGTACCACGTAGCAGAGAATAATCATGTGGTACAATGGAAACCATGAGCATTTGGGTCATATGCTAACAGCAAGACTAGTCATATGATGGAGAAGGTGGAAGTGTGCAGCCCTCTCACTCTGGCACAGAAGCTGTTCAGTCTCAAAGCTGGCCAAAAGGCTTTCTATGCACTGAAATACAATTTGAAATTGCCTGAATTTAATACATATTCCTTCACCACCCCAGAAGGCAGTTTCTCCACTCTCACTGTTCAGCAATGACTTCAGAGTTTTAATTAGCTGACAGAGAAAATCTCAGGCATAATGAAAACAGAAAACACTTTATATTTAACTTTAGCACTTGACAGGTTTTCTAGAGAGTTTCAATAGGGCAAAGACTACACATCCTTCTGCTTTTTAAAGCACCTAACACAATTCATACACGGCCACACAATAAACAGTAATAAAAAACCTCAAATCTTCTTGGCTGGATTCTGACAGCCTCCCAAGTTTATTTATAACATTTAATAACACTGGATGTGTTGAATGTAATTGGTTAAAATCACTATAGTATACTCCAAATATATTCCACAAAAATTACAAGCTTCCTAACTAGTAAGTAGGAAAGGCACTGTAAGTGTACATATTTGTACAATGGTATTTGTTTTACAGACAACCTTCTAATAGCTACTGACATATCTATATAGAGAGATACATTGGTTTAATTATTCTCACCTTTTTATAGGCAATCCAGTCAAACACCCTGTCAATGTCTGCGGCTTGCTGCACCTCCTGGGATACTGGATGTGAACTGGCCAAACCATCCAGCAGCATCACTTCATGTAGGACATCTGTCAGAAATCTCTGCTTTTCCTGAAATACAGCATATGCAGTAGTATCGCAGACAAATACACATTTACAACAATACAGAAATGATGCACAGTTATCAGAGGCAGCTGACTAATAAATATGACAGTTGACTAAAAGCAGACCTTCTGGTTTGAATGTAAGCCACCATGACCTCCTACAATCTTGAACAGGTATATGGAAGAGACTCTGACTTCAGATTTTTTGCTGCAATGAAACTGACTGAAATTAAGGACTATTCAATGAATGAAAATCTATCTGTAGGTGCAGACTGCAGTTCTGATTATGACTATTCATTCAGTTACAAGGGGGGGGGGGGGAGGGAAGAGGCAAAATGGCGTAGTCTTCAATCACAAAAATACATGGATGCTACAAGTTGTCAAGTTCATTGCATATGCAGGTACAAAACTTTTGACAGAGATGGGTGAATACAATTACTACTGCTTTATTTAGTGAAGTTTAAGTCACTTGGCCCTTTAGTGCCAAGTTCACACAGCAGGTCAGTGTGGGACAGGACAATAAACAGAGCCCACAGCAGTGTCACAGCAGATGCCTGCACCACCTTTCATAGCTCTGGTATACAAATCCTTTCTCCTCAAGAGCTTGCATGCTCTACAAACTTTGTAACTTTCACCTGAAGGAAACCATAATGATTCCTCTTTACAAGCCCGACAATAGCTGCATGTAGAAGTTAAATGACATAGCCAAAGTCACAGCTACATCAGAGGCAAACCCAAACAACATCCAACATACTGATTTGTTTCGATTCCTTCTATAAATATGGACTGCAGACTTATGTCAAAACTGCCAAATATTTACTCTGGCAGCAACATTAATTAAATGTTTACATATACGCTATGAACTGGGCTGCAACCACTTCCACAGTGCAACTAGATGGGACTTTTTCAGCTGAGAAATTACATGCCTTAAAAGCTCCTCATATTGCATTCATATAGATGTCTCTAATCCAAAAGACTGTGTCAGGAAAGAAGAGCTTCATTTACTTGTTTTTTCAAATCAGAAATAAATGCAAAGAGTGAGTTAAAAATTAAGGAAGGCTTAAATAAGATTTTTTCACACCGAAATGACATATCTCAAATTTTATCTAAATTACCACAGTTCCTGAATTAATGTCAACCTAGTGCCATAATACACAGAAACTCTAGGGAATGCTGCAGTTTTTTCAAAAGCCACCCTGATGTCCTCAGATAAAATAACCACACAATTACATAATATATTTTGTGTTTAATTTCTTGGGTGGCAAGGTTTTGGTATCAATGTGTTAATTTAAATTATATTTATAAGACAGTTGAAAAGCTCTTCCAGTGCTGATCCATCTGGAAATAAACCTTTATGTTAAAATTCATTAGAGCACAAGAAATGCACCTTGAGCCAATTGTATATTCAGGCAATTAAAAACACGGGATGCAGGAAAGCCAATTACCCAACACAGTCTTAGTGTTCTCAGCTGGCTGCATGAGGTAAGGTTTGTGAAGGGAAAAGTACTGTCTTGTTCACATTACTGTTCATTTCCAAATTTTTTCAGGCATATGTAGATAGTAACTGCCCTTTTTTTATGGGGGAAAAAAATGGTGTAGGGAAACAATTATTATGACAGTCCTACTCGGGGGAAAACTCCTGAGGTGTAAAGGATTGTAGATGCTTTGGTTACACCTCACTCACATTCTCTATTAGTCAGTAACAGAGCCCCAGTTTCATCAGATGTATGATATGTAATACATATGGGTATGAACACACAGAGGTATGGACCTGTCCCCACATTCAAGTTTGGATATCACAATTGACAAACAGTTGTGAGAGTGGATGGTTACTGCCTGGAACCGAGTCATTAAAAGGGCCCTCAGTCATCACAAATTAGTACTTTAAATACAGAACCTGGAACAAAGAAAATCAGCATGTACGAAACATAAAGTGAAGCTATAAGAATATGAAAGATATAAAAAGGACAGGCTACATTTTGGTTTTCTGTTTGTTTCTTTGGTTATCTCCTGAAGGGCTGAAAAGGAGCATTTTACATTCATGATCGCTCATTCAAGTTACCATAGCTGAAAAGTCTTCCTTGAAATTTATGGCAGACCATCACACTGGGATACAACGGGAATAGCTAGTACGCCTCCAAACACGGAAACCTGCATTTTAGTAAGAATTAAGAAGGCTTTTGACATATAAAGCTAAATTTATTGATCTAAAAGGATTTCCAAAACATTCCCACCTTTTCCCTTCACTACAAAGCCTCAGACACCGGATTTCAAAAGGAGACTCAAATACAACTCCAGGGAGACACAGAGAGAGCAAGAGAGAGGAGTTTGTTGGGTGACGGGGGCCTGCAGCTTGAGGAGGAAACAGGAAACAGAAATGCAGAAGAAAACTAAAACTGCCTTAAATTACATTGAAGAAACACTACCTCAGCTATTAAAGTCCTATCAGAACATTAAGGGGAAAAGGCCAACACACGTGACCAAACTGCTTATAGTGATGGAAGAGGGGCTTTCTATTCCCTAGTTATTTTACCCTACACAGTACAGTGGAATTGATCTGTTTTAACATGATACCTACAGGACTAAAGAGACACCTAGCACAGAAATTGTGAAGAAAATCAATCTTGGAATACATTTAATGAGGCCAGTGAGCTGTCAACACGGTAGGTGACAGGTTTGCAGTTAGACATGGAACAATGACAAAATGCTGTTCAAGATGACCCTCCTCTGAGGGAGTTCAACTGCAAAAGAAAAGGCAAAGACTCTGATCCGCCTGTAAGGAAAAGAGGGCTTCTCGTGAGTCTTGAGGCTTTGCCTGGAAAGTGTCAGTAGCTGCATGTAAGTGCAACGCTGTGCAGCGCTAACATAGGGCCAGGGCTCTGAGCAGGAGCCGGTACGACAGCAGCAGAAGCCTAGTCTGAAATAAGGATAGAGGTGCTTCCACTCAGATTTCCGCCTTTCTTTAAAGGCAAGCAGGAAGCCCCCCTGATCCTCACCTTCCTACTGCCCACCTGGAGTCCTGTCTCTTCATCTTCTCTCCTCAGAGCCTTCCTTGAACTGTGGATAGTCAAAGCCTGGGTGATCAGACCAGCGTTGAGAAGAAAAGACATGCCAATTATTTCTGGTTTCTTTCCCTCTTACTCTTGAGAATGCTTCCAGGTGCAGGGACTAAAGTGCTGTTATCAGACGAACATGACTTTCACAGATTTACATTTTCAGATTATTTCCCAAACACCTGTGGTCACTAGATTCAAGTACTTGTGTCTTCATAGGAATGACTTCTTTTAATCCTTGCCAGTAAGACCTTCTCTGTCTGGTACAAGGTAGTCCTGAAATACTTACCCCTCCTCTGTGTTCTCCCCTCCTTAGCCAACATGTAATGGTTGTGAAAATTCAAATTTCACAGCTTTGGGTAAAAGCAGCACAAATGCTACAGGTTAAACCACAACACAGGGTCAGAAATTTTCCACCTATAGCAATTCTTGCACATTATGGAAATAATCTGGAGATTTTTAAATGTGGATCTGTAGTGTAAATCATTCCTTAGCAAAAAGTATCAGGAGTAAGAAACTGACTAACCACAAGAAAGCTTTCTGGTACTGGCTTATTTTCTCCTTGTTCTAGGGAGGAAGGTTCATGGAAAGGTGGTGGTCACTCTGTGTATTCATCTCCAACAGGATGCCCATCATTCAACTAGTCTACCTCAAAATGGAAAGAAAGCAATCATGAAATAACATTTTTTGTCAGAAAAGACTGTACCTTCAAGACCCATTAAAAATTTATTGTGCATAACAGGACAACAATGATGCAATGGAAAGGGGTGGCTGCTGGTGATTTTAAAATATCATATTGAGGCATAATGTAAGAGAACAAATTAGCATGACAATAACGTAATACTTAAAGTTAGTCAAATAAAAATAATTTCTAAAAATTGATATGAAATACCAGGGAAAATAATTAAAATTGAAAAAAAATGGAAAACATTCAACAGTAGAATAAAAGGAATAGCATAATGAAAGCCAAAACTGAAAATTAGTACACAAAAGAGATCAAGGGCCTCAATATTAAAGGCATTGCCTTTGTTCTGGGACAGCCATTCAAACAGTTTATGGACTGAGAAATCTACATGAATAAAGCTTAATAATATACGTGCAAATCTGCAAATGATTTTCCTCACAAATTTGCTGGAAATATCTTCTCCAAAATATAAAGCTTTACTAGTCATCAGGCATACAAAGGAGATAAGCGATCTCTCATGCCTGACAAAACAAGCATTCACAAGACACAACAGTTGGGTTTATAGGGAAAGTGCACCCTAGGGAAAAAGAAAAAGGGGCAAATTTTTAAAGCAATCAAAGAACACCAGCATATACACTACCAGCAGTTCAGTTATAATACAATATATTGTATATCATCTATGAGGAAACCTAAGGTTCACTAAAATACCTTAAGGCCAGAAAAGATCCACTGGGGGCCAAAAGCAAGTTCTTTCTGTCTGCATGCTTATAAATCCTGAGCTGTCATAGCATAGGACGTCTCCTGAATACTTGCAAATGAAAGCAACGTTTCTTTCTCTTTCTCTCTCCCTAACAGTAATTTTTTGTAAGTAGCTTGAGCAGCTTACAGATTGCTTTTTTTTTTAAATGTATAACTCTGCATGTGTGCTTCAGTTATGCGCATAGTTTGTTGAAGGAGGTCTGCAACACAGTCTACATTTGTCAGCTGTGAATATGTCACAGTTCCGTGTCTACCTTCATAACCCTCTTTTCCGCATTGCTTGAGAAATGTTCACATTGACTGACAATTTTTTGTTGTTACAAAGCAACGTAGATGTTCTAGGAGTTCCCAGCTGAGGAAGACCAATAGCTTTGAGTATCAGGAAAGAGAACTGGCTACATATTTTCTTTTCAGTGAAGTGCCAAACCAGATATTCATGACCATCTGCTTAAGTTGCCAAGCAGATGGGTAGTTGATTCAGAGTTTTTAAGCAATTTCACCACCTATTTCAACTACTGTTTCCTCTCACCACTCTGTTTTTCAGGTATAGCTTTGATTTGGTTGTACACCACATCCATTACACCAAATGGAGGCCTACACAATGGGAGGATGCAGTATAAAAAAGGGAGCACCAGCACTTCAAAAAAAAAGGAGTTTCACTCTCCAAGATCATGTTTTGTCACCTTGTATGTAGTTGTCTTCACAGAAACAGTCATTAAGCAAACACATGAACACAGATCCACTGTCTCCTCATGCATTTGTCTCCAGAGCATTTTAAAATATTAGGGAACAAAGTATGAAGTTTATCCTCTAACTCAAACTCCACAGGGGGAATCTGTAGCAGAAATTCACCTCAATTCAAGAAACAGTAAATAATATTTAAATGAAAAGTGGCTTTGAGATGTGGATGGTATACTCAGTCAACTTCCAGCAACAACTGCCAGAGGTCACCATCAATGAGAATATTTTTTGAGCGCTCTGACATTTGCTGGATAGATCTTGCACACCACAACTCTGTTTCAACCTGAAGGTGATGAGATTCCGTGAGCTAAGTCCTGAAGGAACCAAAGATGCTTTGCAGGCACACCAAAAATTACTTATCAGCTTGTGCTCCAAGTAACTACACATTGCCACAATTTTCAAATAAACAGTGGCAGCACATTCGGCACAGCTGAAAATTTGAGAAACAGAGCCCTTCAGTAAGGATGCCCCCAAATACACAGCTACAGCTTTGCCACCAAACTTCCCATATCAACTGTACTTCCTGATGAAGTGCATATTCTTGTTTCAGTAGGGCTACTCTGCAGTGAGTCCTCGCCTTGCGGCAAAAGTTGCCATAAAGTTTCTTTCTCATTTGTACTGAAGACGAAGTGGTTACTAATTCAAAATTATGTGAAATTCAGCCAGTTCACTGAAGTTTCTTTCTGAAACCAAAGCTTCATCTAAACCCTGAACTCAGGAGATTTGAACTCACACGACCCAAAAACTCTCCTCATAATGTCACTTTAACTGCTCTCTCAAGATGAGCAGATAATGACATGAAGAAAGTTGAGACACTGACATTCTCCAAACCTGTACTTATGCTCTTGAATAAATGTTTCATCTAAATGTTGATATTCATTTATGTCTGATCTCTAAATGTTAAGAGTTAACTACTTAAAGTTAAGAATTCCATATATTAATCCACCTTGCCAGAGCACAAAAAAAGAAACTATGTTAAGGAAGACCATGTGGAGATGGAAATTTCATTTCTTAGTTATAAGCTAAATTTAGTATAAGGATTTCTAAACTGGTGCACTTTAAAAGGACTAGTAATTAGCGACCACAAGATCTTGCAGCTTACCTTTACGTATCTCCTTTTTTCCTGCCAAAGTCAATTATACATGAGATTCTAGTTAATTTTACATTGAAAGCTTCCCCCATAGTTAAGTTAAAACAGAAAATCATACAAGGACTGACTTCACTGAGCAGTTACTGGGGAAAAAACACTCCATGTGGTATTAATTAAAGGCTTACTTTTTACTGGCATGGGGAGCCTTTAACCAAAAAAGAAGAGATGAAAGTAGTTTTAAAAAATGAGAGGTTGAATCTCACTCAATGCTGAGCTAGCATGATATTTATGTTGGGTTAGAAGGATCAAGGAGGCTACAGCTCAGGTCTGAAATGCCAAAATAATAATGAAATAAATCAAAAAGGCCTATGTCTGAAGTCTGCTTCAAAACTTATAATGATTTTCTGGGTTTTCTATGAGTCAAACAATGCCCAGAAAAACTTTACAGGTGGAAACAAACACTTTGGGAGGCAATCTGAGCCAAAGCACATTAAAGACATGCATGTGTCTAATGGCCATCTTCACTTCTATTATTTCAACCGAGTCAATGAGACAGATAGGCAATTAAGATCATTTATCAAGAACGTGGGCAGCATGTTGCATGATGTTCAATGTACTTAATGTAATGAAGTTCAGTTAAATGGTTTTCTATTAACTTCTTTAGGCACAGGTAATTTCTTGCAGCATGTATTTTTAAAACAGAAATGCTGATACGCAGCCTCATTATTACTTCCAGCTGCCTGCAGCAATGTTAGGATCATCCAGGCTGTGGAACCTAACAGTGTGAAGGAAGCACGGTTCACTTTAAGAAAGATTAAAGATGCCATTTCATGTGGACACAAGGTTTTACTCCTTACAGTTACAAACACTGTAATCACAATTGTTTAATACTAAGAAAATTTCTGGCAAATATGACCACCCTTCATTATAAAAGTAGTAACCACACAAGAAAGTGGGAGGTCTTCTCCCAGAGTTTCAATGGATAGAGAAGGCAGAGGATTCAAAGCTATCACTGATGTACCACACCTTGATTCGGGCAATAAAGTTGTCAGCAAAGCTAACTTTTATATAATAAAGAAAAGGGAGAAGGCAGCTGGGCTCTGTGAAATGCTTTCTCAGCATCAAGCCGGGTACTGACTGTTGAAGTACTTGACGCTCATTTGATGGATGAAAGGGAAAATTACATGCCAGTAATTCCTGCTGTCATAGCCCTCAAAACCTACCCCAATACCAGAGACATTCAAGGACAAACGTGATGGTTCCTTCTACCAGAAAATAAGGAGGCAAAAGATCTGTCAATAAATTCCTGGATCTGCTAGCCTCAGTTGAATTCCTTCCTTTACAAAGCCACATACAAAGGACTTCAGGATAACAACAGAAACAAGCACAGAGGAAGACAGAACACGTAGTAACAAGCGGGCCTCTGGAAGGAGGAAGGCGAGCAGGGTAGATGAGAAAAGACAAAGCTATGAAGTGGAAATTACCAGCATGTAGGTTTCTGCTGTAATTTTCTCTTTTCTCTGATACTAAAACTAGCAGAGGCCACCGTCCACAGAGGTAAGATTACCTTGTCTCAGCCGTTAAGATCTTACAGCTCACAAACTCACATTCAGTTGCTGTTGCTTTTTGATGGCACGGAGAGACAACCAAATAGTTACATGGTCAACCTCTGATACAAGAAACCTCATTTCTTTCTAAGTCATGAAATAGCAACAGCCAGGGAATTCACGTGCAGATGACTACTTTGAGTACATGTGATCAAGTGAAATTCTCTGATCTCTTTGGGGAACAGTTTGCAGAGCCAGCTTTCTTTTTGAAAGCATCTTGACAACATAAAAACAATTGCTTAAACTTCCAAGATGTTGAAGAATGACATTTAAAAATAAGAATTTTAGACATTTCAGAATAAGAATTCCCAAAAAAATCCTAACTTGGGGGATAGGCAAGGCAAGAGGCTGAAATGGGAAGAATGGTGAATTAATTCCCATGGCAAATCTAATTACTATATAGTAGGGACATACTTCCTGCAAAATCAAAGGTAGCTTCACCTTCAAGAGGTAAAAAGTAACACACAGGGCCTTATTTTTTAGGTGAGGGAAGGAAAGGAGAATTTTTAGCTTTGAACTTGAAGTAACTTAAATTTTAAAAAGTATATTAACACCAGTGATGGAACCGTGAAGGATCTCAGCACAGGAAGCTCACCTTCCTGTTTTAAAATCAGCAAAACTTCATCCACTTCCTCAGGAGAGTTCTGGTGTATCTTGTATTAACTGCAGCGGATAATGGACACCTCCATCAGAATGACTCTTCATTCTGTTCTTCACCCAAAATTTTAATAGAAGGATCCAGGGAATAAGGATGGCAAGGGTTTAGTAAGGACTGGATTTCCTTTCTCATTAAGATTATGCAACCCTGATGAAGTATGTAAACACCTTCTCCACAAGACAAGAAATTCTAGACCTGCTGGAAGGCACAATAAAGTGTTACAGCTTCGTGGCAGTTCAGTCAATATTGTTATCCATCCATCTTTCCTGCAGTAAAAGAAGAGCCTAAAAAAAAACTGAAGAAAAACTGATAAAATCAAAAACCTCAGAGGAGGAAGACATGTTTAAGCAAGCTAAAAAACTTAGAGAAGAAGAAAAAAGGCAGAAAACAGGTTTCAGACAAAACCCACGGCACTCTGCTTTGTGCGGAACTCAGTGCTGTTGGTCTATCCTATAATGGTGTGAACATGGCTAATGGATATCTGTCCTTAAGAATCTCATGTTCAGTCATACCAAGTTTGTGAATGCCAGGTAAGATGGACAGTGAAACACGCTCAGCTCTGCCAAAAGAGACACATCTTCAGACAAGTAGTAGCAAAACTTCAGGGGCTTACAGAGCTTTAATGGTGAAAGCTTATTTGCCTGTAGCCTATAAGCATCCAACAAGTTAGGTAGGAAGCTGTGGATAGATCCGTTTGGTTCAGATGTATCCATACTGCCCAAGCTGCATTTCCAGACAAAAAGTCCTTTTTCTGGAATTGACTACCAGTCTTCTGCTTCTACATTTATCCAAAATAAAATGTGACAAAAAATCTTTAATAAGCTGAAAATAAGATGAATTTGACATTATAGCCCATGGGCTTCTTGAGGAAATTTTCAAGGGTAACATTTCAGAACTACAAGAGAAAAAAGTTTACTTTCTTTAGAAAGAAAGAGAATTTTGGCATATTACTCTGTTTGTCTGATGCAAAGAGCTGTGGTATCATACACCATAACACCTTTGTATTTTTATTCACAGGTATGAATTACTGCTGACAAAACACCACTCCGAATGTTGGAATATTGGTCTGTTTAACCATCATTACAGAAAATAAGGTTTGTAGTTATTGTTTTTGCAGCTGATTTATGACACTCGTACTGTATCCTTCACTTTTGGAAAAAAAAAAAAGTTGTTTGGAACAGTTTTTCTTTTCATAAATGCTCACTTTTTATATTTTCAAGTTCACAAATGTCAGTATGATCTAAACAGCAAATGCACTTTATACCGATAACAAAAACATCCAGCAAGCCAAACTCAGGTAAATGTAACTTTTGCTTCCTCTTCCTACAATCTCTGTAATAAGGCTTAAGCATCACAGTATTGATTCCTACTCTAGCCTACAAAAGAATGCAGCATGCTTAAATGTTCAACTCATCAAGTGTTCCATCTTGCCACCAATATTCCAATTATTTAAATATTTCAGTATGGTTATTTTTATATAAAAGGCCAATGATATCCAAAGCCTTACGAAAAGTTTATGTCTACCTTCTTTCTAATTTAAGAAAAAACTTGACAGATGAGTATTTTTTCAGGCACTGAAATGTTACTGTAGTTAATTCTAATTTATGCAGCATGTGTCTGATTTCCCAGTTTAACTGTCATACCTTGTTCAACCCATTCGTTTTGCCTGTGTTCTGCTAAGACGCCAGGATTTCACGTGATGGGCATGTCATTTGCATAACAGTGAACATTACATTCATTCCACAGAAATCTCAAGCAAATATTCTATGTTCCAAATGAGTTTTAAAGCAAAGTTATTCTGCATTTGTTAAACTGATTATGTGATGAACAAATGACTGATGATTTGAAGATAAAATTCAGTGTTTAAATGTTGTCATCTATGACATTTCACTATGCTAAAATCATAAAGGACTGCCAGATTTCATTGCATTCATAATTAGAATCATTACATTGTAATTCAGGATATGTTTTTCATAAAGATGGAAGTGTATGAGTTTTAATACAGCCAAAGCCAGGTAAACCTGACAAGCCTACCTATGCAAGACAGATGTCAGTTCAGATAAAGATTTATTTTTCTTTTCATAATGCAATTATAAACCAAAATTGACATCTGAGAGAAAAAATTAAAATACTACAAAGAATTCAAACTTCACAGGACACATACCTAAACCAAGAGCACCTGTATACAACTATTTTTAAAAATTAGCTTTAACTCATAATTATAGCATCTTCACTTCATGGCACGCAAAAGTTAATGGGATAAGAATACTCAACAAATCACCTAGAAATGGGAAAAAAAATTTCAGAAGCTAGTATGCAAGAGTCTAAGCAAAATATTGAAGCTACAACAAATCTCTATCAGGCAATCTGTATTTCTAACAAATATTTTGCCATGTAATTAAAATGTGTAAACACAAAAGGGTAGCAAACAGAAAAATTTCTCCAAAGGACAATAATATCTATACAGCAACCCTCAACATAGTCTCATACACAATTTCCTTGTCCTGAGGTCTCATGTCTCTTATTTTTCTTATAATATTTCTAGACTACAGCGGTTGGTATAAACTGAGACCTGACTAGGTACGATATAAGAGAAGGACTCCAAAAGACTGTCCCAGCACAGCCTTCCCAGTTTGCTCTCAGAGAGCTACAGTACTTGCACACCAGCTGACAAAGTATGTCCAGCTGTGTACAGCTGGAAATCATACTGAAACCTAGATTCTCAATTCATTTACCCCATGTTAACTTAGTACACACTGCTAGATGGCCAAATAAAGCAGTAAGATAAAAAGAGTAAACTTAGGGAGAAAAGAGAACAGAATACCGTAAGAAAAAATAGGCTCAGTTTTACAGTATGGTTTAGACAAACACTTCTTTCCAATTTACCTTGTGTTTGTGGATAAAATTCAATATTTGAATATTTTCAGAAATAGTCCATGTTAAATCATAACTGCCTTAATCCATAATGTTTCTGAGCAGAGAGACAGCAGTTATTTTAATGTTGGGTTATGATAGACATGACCTTACTTCTCTTGTAATAAATTGGAGGTTACACTTTTGGAAGGCTGTCAAATTATTTCACACCTAGTGATTTTGCTTCATTGGACATCTGATACTTGCATGCATCATTTGATGTTTTTCAGCAGTCCCTGTCTGTAACAAAAGCAGGAGTATAGCAGCAGAGCAACTTTTCTGTGGAGTCTCCAAATTAACAGAATAAAACTGACTTACCATTTTCCACCCTGGGTAGAGGTAGTCTGTCCCGACAAATTCAAAATAGTGAGCAAAACCTTCTTTCAACCACACATCCTCCCACCAAACTGGAGTCACAAGGTCACCAAACCACTGCAAAGAAAGTTCAAATTAACAACCACCAGGAAACCGTGTTTCTGTACATCTCCTTTATACAGAACACATTCTTCACAAGTTTTAATAAAAGCAGTAATATATACCACCCACTGAAACTCATTAACTGTTTTTTTCATGTACTAATGAATTAAGCCTTTAAAGGATGCACCAGTTACTGAAGTAAAACATTAGAAAACAACAAGCAGGGTAAAAGAAGCATTGAGGAGAGTATTTAGTTATCTAAAGCAGATGCTCACCTAGGTTTAAGAGACTAACACACACAATGGACAGAAAAAGGCTTCTACCTTGACTAATCTGATTCATTACCTGGAAACTTCACTATGTATAGTGCCAGTCTTGAAAAACTGGGAACACAATCTCCACACCCCAGACCTAAATTTTAGCATTTCTTTCTCCATGATGTCTGCAATACTACTGATGCTTCAGTCATCGGCTGGTTGCCTAATGAATGCAGTTTTATACAAACATGCCATCTCCTTGTGGGTAGGATTCGGATGCCTAAAAGCAGGTAGTTGATGCAACTTAAAGAACATCTTAGGGTATCTGAGATACCCACACAGGCCTAGAAAATTTCATACGGGACTTACAGGAGATCTGCAGCCTTTCCAAACAACAATCACAGGCAGAGGGTATCTAAAATGGCATGGGCCACCTACGTCTCTGCAAAGGAAACCTACCCAAGCTGACTGCCTTTCCTGTTCCCCCCAGGTCACGCTTGAATTTCCCCACTGACTTCAATCTAATTTAGAAAGAAGAACAGAGAGCTCAAGGATAATTGAATTGCTACGTGAAGATTAGCAGCTGAAAAGAGGAGAAGGACCTAATCTGAGGGCAGGGCAAGATGACAGCCATTAGATACTCTGCTCAGTAACTGTCAACAGCCAAAAACTTGTCACAGTGCAGGACATGTGGGTGTCAGAGGGATTTTAGACAGAGCTGGGATGATCATTGGAAGAAGAATAAGGACAAAAATTCAAAGAAAATCAGGCACGATCAATTCTTCTCCCGATGGATGATGCTGTTTAAATGATGGCCACAGCCCTGTGCAACCAGGATCATCGTAACACCAGTGGTAAGAGTAGAAACACATAGGCTATTATGAAAACATATTTGACGCTCCCTGTAGCATCTTTTTTGCCAAACAAATACTGAAACTTTGTTTCAGAAAAATTCTCTGCCTGTTTTTTTCTTAATGTGAATAGAAATGAGATTAATTCACAATCAAGAGAGAGAATTCTGAGCTTCCACAGAGTCGTAAGCTCTGAAAATACACAGAAGGGGAGCAGCAAATAAGTATTCCAGAGGGAAAGACTCGTGTCAGAGCAGAGGAGCTGCTGCTGACGCGGTAACGAGAGTGGGGAATGAATGAAACTGAGCTGACCGGCAAGCGGCTGCTATCATGACAGTTGGCTTATTCGAAGGCTTTGTCTGGAACCTGAATGAAAGGTCTCGCTTCTGTGCATGTCTTTGTGGAGTGAGAATAGTGCCAAGGAAGGATCAATGCTGCAACAAGGACCATTAGTGAAGCAAATACAGGGGCTCCGAAGAACAGACTACAAGAACTGAGACTACCAGACTGTCACACAATGTTCAGTAAACAGGATTTGAACAAAAAAATGAAGCGAAACGTGACAATGAATGTCACTGATAACAACTTAAGAATTTAGAGAGAAAAGATGAGGCTGACAAAAGTCATATTCACACACTAAGCGAAACCAAACCTAATGGAGACTCAGTGATTATAATCTAGTTGAAGGCTATAGATAAATTAGCTCTCTGCAAGACCAACGCAGATCAATCCTGATCTCACGAACACTTAACCGACAAGACAAAGAAACACTGGCAATGCATTCATATAGATAATGCACTTTTCACAATCTGAAATATTAGAGTAGCATATCACAGAGGAGTATGAAAATTATATTTATAATAGAATAGGCTGATTAAATGATTTCTAATGACAAACAGACTACAGACACTAGCAGAGAGTTTATGTCTTGAATTACAAGAGAACTGCTGAACAAGTATGAAACCAGTTACAGTTGTGGTATGCTATGACTATTCAGAGAGAGTTTTCAAAAAATAAAGGTTGTAAAGTTCATAATACATCCTTTTGTAACTCAAAAGAATTAATAACAGTAATTTATTCTGTCACAAAAGAGAATTTCTTATACTCCTTTTTGAGTTTTCCAGGTTGACTTATTATTGATACAGTTACAAGTATTTGTTTAATTATCCACCTAAAGGAAGAAGTGTTTTACAGGTATTAAAACAGCATGTGATACCAATATGAAAACACAGAGAATTTCCTTAACTAGTCTTGAATAGTATCAGAGATAGTTATGAATGTCAGAAATAGAGCAGTCCCAGAGTCTGCAATTAATGAAGCCAAATTTTCCAGCAGAAAGGTGTTATTATCTTCCTAGGTGTTACATGTCTGAAAGGAAAACATTAACAACTTCATTTATTTAAGTAATTGTTTATTTATTTATTTGTTTGTTTGTGTATTTGACTCTAGACATTATTTGCCTGGAGCGAAGATCATTATTTCTTTTTATTTTGGAAAAGAAAAATGATTTTAAATGTATTGACTACATAAATTTCTCATCTCCTTCAGGTATTATATTCAATCTGACATGCAGAAGGCACTTATTTTACATACACACTGAAAGAACACTCTTTCCTATATGCCTTCTTTACAGATTATTAAAAAAACATTGATTTAGAAATTTTTAATTTTCCTTCTGCTTTCATGCCTCTTTAACTCAATCTGTCACACCAAGTTTTGTACTCAGGTGGGAAAATTATCACAACAGATCACGGTGCATAAATTCAAATGACTCTTTCTTCAAAGGCTGTAGGTGGGACTGAGCTGTGATACACAAATAAAATGGATTACTACCTCAATAGAATTATTTTAATAAATTAGGGTAATTATTTCAAGCTACCAACTTAAGCTGCTAGAAATATATGTGTTTTGATCAGTATCTCATTTGTGTTTTGGGGCTTGAGGAAGAAGGTTTTATGCCAAAACACTCCTTCCAATTACTAGTTTTTTTAATTAAATATAAAATGTTCTAAAAGAACAATCAAGCTGCAGTATCAAGCTCGAGCACCTACAAAATCACTAAACTAAAGCTACCCATGTAACTTTAATGTGTCCCTCCTAAAACACGTACCTAAAATAAATATCTAGTCAAGCAACAAAGTCACCTGTGAAGAAATCAGGCGTAAAATTCTTTCTTACAGGCCTTTTACCTGTATTTTGACATGCACAAAATTTCTTTGTCCTTCTGCAATGCTGTCTCTCCTTCTCTCTGTCCTGAACACTGTGCTCAAGCATTAATACCCAGCAGGCTGGGGAATTCTGTTTTTAAACAGTCATATCTAAAGGTAACAATCCCAATTCTTAATATTCATCTGATTTTTCTAATCTCGGGAACAACATTAGCAAAGCAACTGTGGTGTTACTCTACCGAGGGTTTCACACCGGTCAGTTCGCTACATGCTCAGTTATGTTCTGTAAGTCTTAAAGTCATGGGTTTAAAATCAAGGGAAATAGGACAATGATGGAATTCTTCAAAAAAAGAAAAAAAAATATTTTAGAAAAACATATTTTAGGAGAGTTCCTTTTCCTCTTACCTGAAATTTTAAAGAAATCGATAAATAGAAAGCAAGACTGGAGTTGTGGATTCTACTTTTGTCTGCGACAGAAGTGATCTTAGTTAATCTCTTATTATTCTGTGTGTAAAAATGAGTGAAGGGAAGGAATATTCATGTGCCACCCCAGGTTAGAAGGCGAGATGATGCACAGCAAAAGAGGATGAAAAATGCAGTGAATAATTAACAATTAAACAGCAGAGGCAAGAGATGCTAGACCCAACCTGGTCTCAGTTCAACACATTTTCAGTTAAACCAATATTGTTTACAGTTCCTGCTCTATGCTATCCACAGCTAAAGTTTCCTAGAGGGGCTTCGAAGTACGTTAAGATAAAAGCAGGAAAAAATGGCTAAACAAAGACAACACTGTGATGGAGGTGCTATACAGTGTTCTATGGCTTGTGGTTTTAAAGGGTTTCTCCCTTTAAACATTATTTACAGATGAACAAACCACATTCTCTGCGACTCAATTCTGCATCTAAAAAGTGGAAATCATATTTCTTCCACCTGAATATTTTCTATCTTGTCTAGTTATCCAGTGAAGCAGCTGAGCAAGGACCTGATCTGCACGGCACTAAAACAGAAACAGCAGCAACATTAATGGAAGAAGATACTTTTAATTAAGCGAACAGCACTGGAAGTAATACCAACACACACCCCAAGTAAACCTTCTCATTTGAGATTTTAAGGTCACTTAAAAGCACTCTATGACTGCATTGCTACCCTAAAATAAATTCAGATACAGTTTTCACCCACTTCATGATCCTCTGATACTCCCAGAACAACGAAAAAAGGCTTCGGTTTCAATGAGAACCAAATAAACAAACTTGGCAAGTTACTGATGTGATAATTGCCCACACTTGAAGTATAAATTGCTTTGGAAGCAGAGGAAATTATTAAAGCCGTTCAAAGAATGACTGGAAGTAATGGAATGACTTCACAAAAAGGAAGACAAGCTGAACACTAGGAAAAAGTTATTGACCATCAGATTTAATCAAAAGGTTTTAAGGGAAGCGGCGTAACCCTGTAATCAGGAGCACTGAACCCAGCACTACAAAATGCACCACATGGAAAAAACTAATACTAACAGGAGCCAGAATTTGAGGACCTAATATGTGTTTTCTACACCTGATTCCAAAAGGCCTGTAATTTTTCTAGCAGAACAGTGTGTGACTCTTATTGTACCGCACAATAAAGAGCATGTAACAAAATCAGATGATCATATTGAGAACAAACCAGCAATAACTTTCAATAAGAATTTCGTGTTGTAGTTGAAGACTTCATATCCCAATGTGAAACATGAATATGAACCAAACATTATTTCCAGGTTCATCTACCAGAACTCCACTACAAAAGCTCCCTTTTATATGGTACTTTTTATTTGCAGAAAGTGTTAAGGATTTGCATTGCCTTTTAAAGAATACTGTGTAAAGTCACAGATGTAAGCCATGCTGATTACACAGTAGGATTTCATTCATTTTAACCTGAAGGCTATGATTATGCCTCTTATGAGTGCAAGAAAGGGTTTCCTGCCCCTGCAGCACATTTCTTCAATAACATTTGCATTCAACTCAGTATTATTAAATACTCGTAATGTGTTTAGTTTGAGATAAGAAGAAAGAAGAAATGTAAAATAAATTGTAATATGGGTTTATTATCAAGTTTTCTTACTGATACAAAAGTTTCTCTATACGTAAAGACTCAATTATCCACTGTTAGGGAACAGAGGGTCAACATTAAATTTAAAAACAAAATGAAAAGAAAAATAAAATGGAAGTATGTGTATATGTGACAGAAGAGGACAACTACCAAACTGATTTCAGCCAAAACATTTTTTACATGAACATGGAACTCAGCATTACTCGGCTATTGTTCTGCAATAAATCATTTTCTACAGTTATTAACATGTTTAGTCTACATATCAACAACATACACACACAAACATACAACATATAATCATACAGAAGATAGGGAAGTTGTTCATTGCTACTAATTTTCTCTTCTATCCCCATTTTGAGTCTTCCCAGTTTCAGGATTGCAGTGATGTGTCTTACATATCTCCATATTATTTGGACTCTAGTTACAATGAAAGTTGCAGCTGTCTATATGCACAACAAAAATTCATTTTCAGTTTCGAAAAGGAATGCATGGTTTCTGACATTAATATCAAATATCTGAACACCTTTAATACCTGATGACATAGCTCATGTACAATGACCATCGTGACATCCAGTAGGTATGATATAGAAGAAATGCTTGGATCTAGCAGTATCCTTTGCTCCACAAAAACACTCAGTCCCCAGTTCTCCATAGCAGCATACGGATGCTTAGGCACAGCTAACAGATCTAGAAATAGAAAAAATATGTTAACTCCTTGTGGGAGCTACTATGCTGAAGAGCTATTTGAAGTAAGGCCATAAATGATCACCAAAAGCATTTTAAGTAACATATATGTAAAAAACAAAACATAATTTCAGCTCCCTTGTAATGTTATTTAGGAAACACTAATAAAATATTCATTTTTTTTATCTTATGCCACTATCTATTAGCACATGATTACCATGTTATTGCTGTAACACAGTATTTAGTATTTCTAATTGAAGTTTTCTGTACAGAATCCAGCTTATTTTCAATACTTCGTTGATTTACTTCTGGGGTTGATACTGCTTCTCATTGTTTACCATACAATATCAATGCAGTAAAACAGACTTTTACCACAAGTATTTTTTATCTTTTCATTAAAGTGACTCCTTTATGAACATCTTGCACATCAAACTGTGTGTAAGGACTGACCTTAGGAGGAGCGCTGAAGAAATACTGTTTCATAACAACCAGAAAGATGGTGAACTGTTCAGAGTCAGCAGTTCTTACAAAACAAGACATCCTTCAGCGTGCACTATTGCTAGCATGTGTCCTCTGAGAACAGAACTGCTGACAGTCACCTCTCAGCCCTGCAGGCTGGAACAATGGTGCTATACACAACATCAGGGGTATTATTTCAGTTTTGTATTCAGCAAGTGACAAAATATTAGGCAGAAGATGGGAAGGTCCTTCATCAGGTAAAAAAAAAAGCAGTGGGGAATTTCTTAGTGGCATGAGGTTGAACAAGACAATATTACAATGTCCATCCGTGTGTTAGAAAAACATTACTGCAGAAGATTGAGAAGGAACTAAAATTGACTATCAGTCTGGAAATAAATTTAAAATCACAGTAACTTGACACAGGCAATAAACCAAAACACATGCTGCTTCCTGGCAAAAACATCTGAAAGAGCCCAGAAACAACTTGTATGTGTACAAGAAGCCCCGTACAACCTGTGTACAAATCAGCCAGAATTTTGGAAGCTACACTGTCACATCAGCATGGTGCTCCCTCCAGTCAAACTAATTAGCCTGGCTTCTTAATTAATTAGCCTGGCTGCCACACTCCTCGCATTTGGCTCTATTACTCCTGGTTGCAAAGGTAGTTCATTCACAGTTAAAACAAGTATCTCTTCGTGGTACTGCGCTGGGTGGGATGAAAGGTCTCTTTTCTTCAGAAAGGTCTGAAGAAAAATTCTGACCTGCATATTCTGAATACTCCTCTAAATTATATCACAGCACTGACACATCTCCCAGGTCTGTCTGTCTACAGCACTGACACATCTCCCAGGTCTGTCTGTCTTGACTTGCTGATACATGTGGTGGAATTGGCTTGGAGAACAACCTGACAGCAGGAGCTCTACTTCAGGATTCACAGGAAGTTGCCACTGAAATACCAGGAATGGAGAAATTGGGTATTTTCCAGCACTCCCAAAAAGGGCCTGCTCCAAGAAGCATAAAAATACCAGCCTTCTACTGGAAGCACAGAGAGTCTAGCAGCTACTTCCAAATACAAGCAAACTGAAAATATCCAAATCGCAAACAGAGACATACTACAAATGGTAAAGAATAAGTATTTCATATAAAGGCAGACACTAGAACAAGAGACTAATTAAAGAAAATACAGTAAAAATCTGAAACACAGTGTTCAACGTTAGACATGCTAGTAACTTCAGAATTACATGCTGTACTTATTTTTTAGAATAACTGCAATTTGTTATAAATCACATACAAAATAAAAAAATCCTGTCTGCTACACAAAGAAGGGGTAAGGATGAAAAAAAAAAAAGGACACAAACGCTACTGGGTGAAATCACTGAAGTTAACGGCAAATCTTCTTTAACACGAAACAGGATCTTTCCCATTCTCAACTCTGTAAAGAAAGCCATAACTTCTCCTACAGTGATTAAACTTTCCTCCAAAAGGCATCTTCAGAAGAAGAATACAGAAAGACTCTGCTCTTATTTACACCAACTAAGTTTTCAGCAACTCCCCTCAAATAAGCAAGGCAACACTGAACCTGAATTAGCATGAAAGTAAAACCAGTTCCCTACTTTTAACTGATCCTTTTGTTTCCTTTCTCTCCTTCGGGTTCATTTGTAGTTTTTGGTCTTTCTTCCCAGTCATAACGGACAGATTTTGTCGATGTCAGCCAGTTATAAACTGGAATAACTCTGTGAAACTGGGAAACTAGGGTGAGGTCCTATAGTAAACACCTTTACAGGCTAATTATAGACTGTCTTTCACTATTTGTGTCATTGGTATTGGTGTGCTGATTTAGACCAATACTTTATAGCACTGACAGACCAATAAAACCTTCCAATCTGATGGACGGCTAACTGCCTTGCAGGTAGACAACTGCAGAGGGATATTCTAAATCACTTTAATCCAATACAGCCCTGTTGCTCTGCAAGCCTGGAAACACCTCTCATGCATCAGCTAATGCTTAAAGGGCTTTTCTGAACAGACAAAACAAAACGTCATTGATAACCCTGCTGGTTTCCAGAATGCTAATCCTTGCGGGTGACATGAGCATACCAATAATTCTGAATGAATCAAGAAGCGTACTACAACGTATGAACACACTCCTACCTTTTCCTATTGCACGGTCTGATGCACTGCACTTTAATGCCAAAGAAGAGACTTTCTTAATCTCCAGTGACTGACAGAATGGACTCTGAACATACTCATTATCACAAAACGAGAAATCTTTTGCTTCTCATTGCCTATGTCTAAACTCTGAATGTCCAGTTTCTGGTGTTAATTTAGAAATTAAATCCTTCAGCAGTTGGTCTCAATTGTTCCACTATCTTTAAATAAAATTCCAAACATGCCTAGTTTTATGGTAAAAGACACAATGATCTATATCTTTCTCTGGGGAGTCATAAATGTTTGATCTCAGAGGGACAATGCTTGATGTTCAAGTCTCAACATGAGAATTTATATTTCCCTCTGTTTCTCACACCATTAGCGCAATGAGGAAGGTATCCTGTGCTCCTGGTGGTGACACCTGTTAAGGTTTTAGTGTAATTTTTAAGGAGCAAAGTACAAAAGCAGGGGTGATGATGCACGTTTTGATAGAAATACCACTCACACATACTACTGTTCAAAGTGTTCTGCACTAACTGCAAAACATGAACTACTGAATATATAACAGCTTGTGTGCATGCTGCATCCAGTTACTTTGCACACTATTTAATTAAATTCTTTGTAAAGCACTTGTGAATGTTTGATTATGTGGATATTACTGGGGAAATAGAAATGCATGTTATTCCTTGCAGAGAATAATATCTTCATATATCATAAAACTGTTACTTGAGACTTCCTGATACAGCAGTGCAGAGAGTTCTGTGTACTGCTGGAATAATAGAGGGTTTCCACCTCTTGGCCTTCACAGAGACTAAATTCATGACCAAGAACTAAAAACTATACAGCTAAAATAAAATTGCCAGAAAAGCCATCAGGACAAAAACGTGTTGGAACTTCACACTAACTTACTACACTGGTACAATTACTCAAATACAAGCAGAGCATTTGGATGGTTTTTTAAATCTATCTCTGTATGAATCTCATGAAAAACATTTCAAGTTACAAAAACTGTACCTAGATCAACAGCTTCTTTTATTTCCAAACATTTAATTAAGGCATCACAACTATGTGAGCTTACATCAAAATATAATTGTCTGACATTATTAGCAAGTATCATCATAGCGCAGAATAGAAATCAGCAATTTAACACCTAAGCTGGTCACAAAGCAAATCAACATTTGATGGTTTTTTAACTTTATCTATGAGCTTGGTATCTGTGCAATTCAAACAAATGATACTCTTTTTCCTTTTCCCCCACTCAGTTACAGTATTTTCTAGGCACCCTTAAAAACCATTAAATTCCCCAAATCATGCAACTGGGAACATCACTCTTGTGTTAAGAGAGGGGTCAGAACTGAATAGGATTAAATGCAAAACAAGATCCAACTCTCTCATGCAGAGTACCCCAAATCTGGGGGTCCTTCCCCCG
>JAVJGI010000060.1:58634506-58706861 GCA_035590275.1 Ibycter americanus | reverse complement strand
CCTCCATCCCCCACCCACCCCCCGTCATCATCCTACTTTCACAAACATCAAAGCATCTTTTCTACCACTGTGATTCCACTGGTATAACAGACACACATCCCTACTATACATATAAATATGAGTGTGTGTATAAACACAGAAAGACAGATGGACATCCGCATGCATTAACACATTTACTAATACTACGTACTGCAATTTTATTTGGTTTAGCTGCTGGTTGAAATGCAACAGAGGGCTAGATCCTACAGAACATATGGCTATTAAATTTCTAATACTCAAGGTGAAAGATAGAAAGCACCTACTGGGGGGGATGGGGGGAAGAGTAACTAACTAAACGTGTGAACAATTTCCGCAAATTTTCTGTTATCATACATGTTAAGTCACCCAAATAAATCTGTGTCCCGAAACACTGCAATTTGTGAATTAGAACACACAGTGAGAAACAAGAATTTTCTACCAAGCATTTTAGACGCACACTTTCCTTAATAAAACCAGGAGGCACACAGCGATAAACTGTTCACTCCACTTTCCCTTCAAAACCCTGGTTTCATTACAAAAATGGGACTATGAAAATATTTTGAATTTACCTATGTGCTTCTGACAAGATTATTTACATTCATTTCTTCAGAGAGGGTTTCTTCAAGGTTTCAAGTGTAGATTTTTGCTACAAGGTATTTCACTTTTTTGACAACAATTTCAACAAATTAAGAGAAAGCGTGGACTAACATCAGTTTATTTTAGTCTTGACAAATGAAAACCCAAAGTATGGTTTTGCTCTTTCCTAATGCTGCACTATGCAATCAATAGCTTTATTAAATCTCTTTAAAGGTCGTGTGCAATTTCCTAAATGAATGTTGTTGTACAAAAAAAAAGAACTATTTACTAAAAGGGTTTATATTTCTGCCACTCAAATTCCTTAATCAAAGCTGTTTCTTTTACTAAGTAGAAGGTGCTTTTCAGTAACAGAATACCATTTAATGATTTACGCAGATTTCAAGGAACAAAGCAACTACAAAAAGTGACAGCTCTGGTTAAAAACCATTAAGTCAAACAGTAGTTATTGTAAAAAATACTTGAATTTTCTGTTGATAACATATTTATAAGAAATATCTAAACTGGCTACTGAAAAACTTCCTTTTCTGCACTGTTTGCTTAGTATATAACAGAGAAGTTTATGCTGGAAACCAAGTTTTCCTTGTACATATTTCATCCCCTTAAACAGTTATTTAGGAAGGAAAAAAACCCCAAAACCCAAGCATCCCAGGACCTGGTGAAAGCTCTCTGAAGCCAACAGAGAGGTCTCCAACTGATTTTCAGAAAATACAAAGTGCATGTTTCCTGAAAACTAAACTATTTCACACTATCTCACTTTTGGCACTGAGGACCTAGCTACCATAAATTAGCTGTCTTTTAACTATTACTTTTATTTAAACTACAGCTTAATAGTATTCTTCTATCTTCTCTGACTAGATGCAAAGTATTCAAACACACAAAAGTCACAAAAACCTGGATGACAGCTCCATGGGAAACCTTCAGCTAGTATTTCTGTTTCTCTAAATGGTTATTCTGGCACACATCAGTTTTTATCTCTGGGACTACACCACCAATACCCTTCTGTGAGCATGACACTTACTAACCCACACGGACGTTAGCCTGCAGAGTTAATGCAAAGGTCTAAAACTGTTTGCCATTATTTCAGTCAAATCAAATGGCTTGTTGCAGACCCTGAGGAGAAATCACTGACACACAGCGGTTTATTGCTGGGGTTTTTATTGCTTCTTATTGCTGTACAAAGTATTACTTAACATTAACTGACATAAACAATGGATGGATTTCCAGAGTGTTTGATACAAATAGCAGATGTTTAATGCAATGTGAATACTAAAGAATCCAAGAGGGAAGAAAAAAAAAATGTGGGAGAGAACGCTGGGGAGCATAAGGGGGGAGAACAAGCAGTAATACAGAAAGTAAAATTTTGCTACTTTTTCAAGCAACTTATCCTTCCACAGTGGGTGATAGCTAGTTTTCAGTTTAAGAAAATAAAATAGAAACCAGCTGATTTTATTTGACATGCATATTATGAAACTGCTTTCAATTTTCATAACCCAAATCTATAGATCACTGCTTTGTTATTTCAAAGTATATCAAGTGATTCAATGTTAAAATGAAAAATGAATGCAATCGCCCATTGAGGCTGGATTATGTATCATCTGGGTTGTATCCATGTCTACATGAACAATGCCTTTCTTTTAAGTAATACCTGGTCAGATCATTAGTAATAGCTGCACAGTAACAAGCAAGGTGGGGAAAAAAGATCTTTCACAAAGTTTCTTTATAAATAGAAACCTTTTTTCCCATCCTTCAGTCCAATGTGGGTATTCTAGACTCAGACATACATTAGAACAAAGAGTTACACAGGAAAAAACGAGACAGACTGAAATTCAGGTTTCTGTTACTCTAAGTTACAGGGCTAGTACTGTATGTGCATCCCTTACAGTATATACACAACACATGAACAGAGAAAATACATTCCAACTCTCAACACTGAAAGATCTGGAGAGAAGAAAAAACAAGAAAGACTTTTGTTGCCTTCATAAATACTGTTTCCAACATAAATAACTAAGAGCATTGACATGATGGAAAATTGCCAACAGCCATTTTCCTACCACCACAGTTAATAGAGCATGAGGATTCTACAGCTGAAAACAACACACCACTGATTACCGAGCACTTCCAATATGAATACTGCTGCAAAGAAAATGATCAAGTGCCACTGGCATATTCCTTCTCTTCACTGCAAAGCTGAGGTGCAGGTACACAGAAAGCTCCAGAAATCAATACTACTTAAGGATTATAATGAGGTAAAATAATTCTTTTCATCTGGTATACAGAACACCGATTTGCATCACAGTAATAAAGATATGAATGTTTCCATTAGTACAACACGCTGTATACCCAGATTTACCTCTTTTATGTTTGCTTTAAAGTGAGCTTGTATTCACAGGTGATGGGTACAGTTTAGCAGTGAAAGTAGAAATAGTAATTTTGGGAAGACAGGCAGGTATTTCACATTACCAGTTTCTGAAAATATGCATCACAATATTCCAGTTGAAGATAAAATTACTATATAACTAGTCATATGCACTACATCTGAAGGCAACGTTTTTGTGGGGACTGTATCTATTTATCTTCTCTTCTTGTCCAGAGTAAGATGAAAGAAATACAAATGGACTGTCCTGGATAGCTCCTGAGATACTGTTTTTAGGTCTTGCTGTTTATACTAAGCCCTAAAATGAAGTTTATATCACATTCTTATGCAAATTCTTTAAATAATATTACATCAGGATAATTTTTTATTATCCTAATAGTAAAAATATTAATCTATTAATTATTTTACACACCAAGAACCAATAACTTTCTGTGACATATCACAAAAAAACCACAATCCTGAATTCTAGAGAAACACGAATAACAGCGGACTCACTGTTCTCATGCAAGCCTACGCTTTCTCCTCCCCACTCATGCCCAAGGATGTAATCACTTAAACTAAGCCTTGTCACAGAATCCATACTGACCCTTACACAAGGCTCACAGGAACAGCCCAATTGGTCAGTGGGACCAAAACGTGAAAGTTAAAGCTGAACTTCTTAGTGTATTTAGACATCCTGGGGAGATTTAACTAAGTGAAGCGAAATTACTCCTTCATTCTGTTCCAGGTCAGCATGGGCTGCCAGCAATGTGCTGTACAGTTACCCATCACAGGTGAAAATCACAGTTAAAAAGCAGGCATGCAAGATTGTGACAGAAAAAAAATATCCTTCTCTACACAGTTACCCCAAATCTCCTACAATAAAATGCAGCACCAGGACCCGAACCTCTAAGAAGCTTTGCTTTCCTGGCACAGGAAGGCTGAGCTACAGATTCCACTCAGCCCACGTCCTGGTATGCAGAGGCAAGCTGTAGTATGTTTCTGAATAAAGAGAGTCTTTTTTAAGCATCTTGGGCCAAGAGTTACTCCTGAACCCCACATGCTTATCAGCAGAGCAGGGAAAAAAAAAAAGGGGAATTAAAATAAATAAGCAGGATGGAAAAGTAGAGTAGCTGAAACCTCCACCAGAGCTGAAAATGTCTCTAAGCGTGGAAAACAATGGGAAGAGATGGAAATGGTGCTTCATTCTGCACCTGGAAGCAATAGGTACTAGTGAAAAGAAAGAAAATAATTAGAAAGTAGCCTTATTTCTGACAGTTGTGGTTTCAGACATACTTGAAGTGTTTACTAGTTTCAATTAACTCAGAGAGTGGAACCCAAACATGAAAATGTGTTACAAAAATGGAAAAGTACTGCAAACCATGTAAAAACAAAGCTCTGGAAAGAAATGCTTTTAATCTGAAATTACAAAATAGAAGCGACACACTAAAGAGAGGCAGGTGACTGACACAAACTTAACTGTACTACTGAAGTTTGGCAAGGAGCTAACAAGAGCTGAGAACAGAAGAGTTTGTGACAGACCTGGGACAAGTACTTCAACGACAGACTGCTGGGAGACTCAGAAAGCAGGAAAAGCAGAGCCTGACAAACAACAGGAGTCACCCAGTCCAGAACAAAGTTTATAGAGATCAGTCAGATCTCTGACACGGTGAGTAAGATTGATAATCCAATATCCCACCAGAAAAGAAACCCGACAGAAAATCATGCAGAGCTCAGAGAACACGCAGAGCTGCACACACGATGACAGCCTGGACAAGTGACAGTCCTCTTCAGTGTTGGGGAGGAAATACTGGAAAGGTGATGGATTAAATCTCTTCCCTCCACCGTCGGAGTGACTATACTTGACAAGGGGGCTGATGACAGCAACTCCTATTAGTATTTCCTGGGTACCTTTACAATACACAAATGCCCTAGGGTATGGTACTGCTCCACTGTTGTATGAAATATGCTTCGTTTGTTCCCTTAAATCACATTTAAGCCAAATTAAGGTCAAAAATCCGAAACATATTTTAACAATAATTTTCAAAACAGACTCGTTGTAACAAATGCTTACGAAAGTTACCACCAAATAGACAAAATTTATGCTTAACGTATTTACACTGATCCATACTTACATCCATATTCAGCTGCCACTGAAAAGCAGGCAATCACAGCTCCAGTCCTTGTGCACACCTTATGTTTCATGTTTTCCCTATCATCAAAAAAATTATTCAGAAGTTCCAGTCTGAGAATACATCTGCAAGAGACGAACTTCCCACAGAACACTTTCAGGTGCACTTCTCCACTCCCTCTTAGATCTTCATATTCCTGCATGTCCCTTGGTTAAACCACAACAGGCTTTTACCACTCTCACCCTTGAAATGTTCCTGCGATCTAAACAGACTTGATCTTTCATCCTGACTCATTTTGTTTCCCCCATCTTCAAGACACGGTCTGTCCATTTTTCTTAATAATGCTTGTTCACTTCCTTAGATATGCAAATATCTGTTTGTTGGACTAGAAATTATCTTCCATACTAAACTGGCTGGTAAGCACCTTCTTACTTCAATGACTTCAATGAGGGGATAAAAACATTTCCCCCTCCCTTTGGTAATTCATTTGCATTTTTCAATGTCTAATGTGACCTCCACTGGAGCTTATATTCTGTATCAATCTCTACCTGCATTATACAAAGATCTAAATAGAATAAAATGTATGCAGCTCATTACTGACTGCTAACTGAGACCAGTAATGCTAACACACCGGTAATGAACCACTTTGGGATAGCACAGGGCTTGCAGCGACTGATCGATCCCCATTGCAGCCTCACTGCTCTCGAAGCTGGAGAGCAGAGTAAGACAACTGCAGGATATAACAAATAAGAAAACATAAAGAAGATACGTCTTCCCTCGCTTTTGCACAAGGCAGAACTCATGTAAAATTGGAAATTCTTTTTTTTATTGCCTACAAGGGGAGATGCTTTGAGACACCATGGATGTCAAATATTTCTGTTTTAGATGAATATGCACAATTCTGGCAGATGCCATTTGAAAAGGTTATGCATTCATCTTGTGATGGCACAGGCAGAGTATCCAGTTTTACACAGTAGCACTTGATAAGGGAAAAAACAGGAAGGGAGAGTGGCAAGAGGCTTTGGACATGTTTGAAAAGATTTAAAAAAATGCCAAAAACTTAACACACAAAAGGCATAAAGGGCATACAATGGAAGTACTGTACTTGATCTTGGTTTTTTGTTAAAAAAAGGTGAGAGTGTCTCCCCTTTTTTCCAGAAGATACAACTGAGATTTTTTTGTGTGTGCTACAAATGTATGAATCCTAGTTCAAATCTTCGTAGTTTCAGCAAATGAGACAAATGCTCTGGATTAACGGACAGATAGGCAGGGAAAAAAATCCAGAGCTATTCTGTCTATACCAACAACAAAAAGGTTGTTATCAGAGAAAATATGGCCTGTGACTGTCAGAGAACTGAAGCCTTTCAGAAAGTAATCAACACTTTTAGGGTAGGATAGCCAAGGCAACATATTGCTGTGACTCCAGACACATATTTACTGAGGACAAAGAGGCACACTTTCTACAGTTCCCTAAAAGAATGAAGAAATCAGAAATTTGGTAATCAGAAAACCTAACCAATCGCTCCCGAGACACCACAATGAATTAACTATCTCCACACAGGCAAAATACCGTATTTTACAGTAAAGTTATTAATTTGAGCAGATCAGAGATTACCAGTACACTTTTCCTAAATTTGGTTTGTGAGTATGGTTAAAAAATTGTTAAGTGACTGGTGAATTTATGTCATCTGAATACCCCTGTTATGTTATGATTGAAGAAAAATCAGACAGTGAGAATTTTAGTTGTAAGTGGTTCTGCTTCCCAGACAAAATTATTATAAGTAGGACTCAGACTAAGTCCGTGTTCTGGTCAGAAGAGGAAGATCCAGGCACATCTGTGCAGACAGGCCATCCTGAATTTTACATGATTTACATAACAGATACTTCTATACTTAAACCTATAGGCAAGATACTGCTTCTGAGGCGTTTCTTGGTGAATGAATGCTGGAGGTTACGTGCCTCCCAGCTGAAGGCTACGGATACAGCCAAGGTCTCTGTTCTTCACTCTTACCCTATACTCCTTACCAACCTCATTTTCCTATGGCTAAGACCTTACCCACAGGAACTCTACCCCATGCTAGAGACATCACTGCAAGCCGTCGCTGTAGTGCGAGCCTGCTCCTCCTCTCATGACCTCTCTCTTCTACCACAGTCCCCCAGCCCTCATTCCCATTTGGGGAACTGACTCCAGGCACATGAAGACAGTATTGCTCAGCTCATGACAAAGAAATGGGCTTGGAGGAAGGTCAAGCCAAGCAGGATAAAAAAGACCCAGGTACAAGACTACTATAACAAATAAAACAATAGCATCAACATCTAATAACCTGTAATATATACCTGCATTTGGAGTTGCAATACAACCATTCTGTTGATGTATCGCCCATCACTGCTGTCTATAGGGTATGAATTAAACCAATTTCTTCAGTCAGTGTGTCTTTTGACTTCTGAACTAATTCACCCCCTCAAATTTAGTTCTTCCACATAAATTGAAAAACGAGAGTCAGCTTTTCTGGTATTTCAGCTCTGTGTTGAACACGTCATGGAACTAAACTAAACAGAATAAATCAACATATATAAAACTTTATTCTTCCAATAGCACAAGAAGCTATAACTACCCAAAACTGATACAACACTTCAACATTCTTTTTTCATGGGGTTTAGAAAACTACCTTTCCAAATTTAGTAGTCCATCATTTTTCAAGACTTCAGCAGGACAGGAAACTATTTGAATATTACCTCAAATTTAAATTTGCACAAAAGAACACAGATCAGTCAGACTATCAAAAATCCACTACAACTGACAATCTGAGTTCAAAAGAGAATATTTTATGCGTAAAATCTGATTTAAACTTTGAAAAATATGATTTAAATTACATTTTCAAGAACAGCATTTTGTAAATTTTTACTAATATACTCGCTGTAAAATGTCTTTCTGTCAGTGTGCACGCTTCACTCAGAATGCTACTTTGGAGTAAACATGGAACTCTTCATGTCCAAATGAAGTAATTTTTTCCTGCACTCAACAACCACAAGAACTGCAGATAAACAAAGAGGCTACTCCTACCTCTTCTCCAGGTATTTTGTGTTTTGCGGATTTCAAGCTGATGACCAAAGAGCCAAGAAGGTAGCTTCGAACACCAGAAAAGCACTAGCTTGTGCTAAAAAAAATGACTGGATTACTTCCAAAGAAAAGAAGATTCACTGCTAACGGAACAGAAAGATCCTGCCTCAGAGTACCAAAACATGCAGTGGAAAAAGTTGAAAAGTATTGCCAGAAGGCTTGAGACACACAGTTGAAATAGCTGAGAAACACCGACAAACTGAGAAACAAGTCAAAGAAATGAAAAATCTGTCTGAGACAGCCAGTAAAAGCCTAGAAGCTGAGGAAATGTTGCTAAAGGGACTATGAATATGAACTGAAGAAACATTTGAGGGGATGAAGAAAAGAGGGAGCAACTGAATGCAGAAAGAGAATACAGGTTTAATCTTGAGTACATGATTTAATTACACTTATTGGAATACAGCTTGCAAGGGCACATTTGCCATTTCTCAGATTCCTTCCAATAAGGTTTTGCCTATCTTCAATGCATAGACCAAGAGGAAACAAAAAACCTGTGGAAAAGCCCATCTTTTCCACTGCTCAAGTATAGAGTTGAAGGTTCGGGATATTGAAATAACTCACTTCAACAACTGTCTCTTGATTAACTAGAGATGTCAACCCTTCAGACGTTCATGCACTCTGCCTTTCTGGAGAACTTTACATGGCCAGAAGGGCTGCAGAAAAGTTCTCAGGAACTCTGGAAATTAATGAAACCTTGGGAGAACTGTAGCTCGAGGATTACTGAAGGAACAGCTTTACATGTTGGAGTCGTATTTGAAAGCAAGCTATAGTTTTTAAGGCAGTGACAAAGACAATTCAATGACCACATGAGCACCAAAGATGTTGAAGAAAAAACCAGCAGTTAAATAAGCTGAAATAGCAAAAGAAGCCATAAAAAAGAAATTTGACTAAAGTGAACATAAAGCAGGCAGAAATCCAGTATGACCAATTGCACCTACCAGGTAACAGAAGCTGAGAACCTTCCTGATCATCCCTTTTATTGGCAGTAAGAGAGCACAACACATGTGGCCCATTCTTCTCTTAAAAAAGCATTACTTGTCCAAATACAATCTTGTTTGTGCTCCATGTTATACTGTGGCGTTACAAAGTCATGGAGATAAACGTCTGCTCTAAGTACTATTAGCCCACTGAATACATAAACTTTTCCAATTATACAGAAATCAGAATGGTTTCCTTGAGTAGAATTTCATTCCCTGCATCATAGATTTAAACATTAAAGTTATATTAAAGATATATTAAAGAACCATAACAAAGTTAGGTTCACAATCCTCATCTAAACTTGATAACCTATGAATAATTTACAATAAAATAATATAGTTTTCATTTTAAAGTGTTTCTATTATGATTATTTTTCTCATTTAGAATCATAATTTTTCCATACCATCTTGCTGCATTATTATTTACAGAAAAAACAATTTCTGATCATTCCACTTAAAAGAAGAAGAATCCAATTAAAGATTTTGTTGCATCAGTAATGGTTGACGAAGACCATGAAAGAGCATACAGGATTTTCTTTCCAGAAAATGTAAGAGTAATTTGCACAAAATAAGTATTGCAATGTCTATTAGAACCAAGAGAATAACCTGCTAGATCTTCAGAATAATAAAAGGCATAAAAGAACAACTGCTATGGGATCTGGACCTTACAGTCCTTGAATACAGAAAATGTTTTTGTGTCCTATCAACACAGTTCAGACTACACAGATAATTCAATATGCACCACAGAAGTGTTCTTAAAAATCTTAATAATACCATGCAGGGGACCATCGCAGTCCTGTCGTGAACTTAGTAAACCAGCACCTCAAATCATCAGATCATCTGCACTGAAAGTATGCAAGATTCACACTGAAGTCTATGAACCAAGTTCTCCTTTACATTGAAGACATCACCTTCTTCTAAAAAACAGACTATAAAACAACCTTAATTAAACAGTATTTTCATGTGATTCCTGGCTCCTTTTCAGTGCTGGAACAATGTGTAACAGTGTTGGTTCAAATGTAAATCAGATTCAAAAGGACTACGGACTTGCTTAAAGCAAATGATTAAGTATGTGGAAGATCAAAGCCTAGCACTTCACTGACATCTAAGAATGCAAATGAGAGATGTAGAAGAGGATGAAGAAAAACAGAGGAGAACTGGGGGGGATTCTTTCTTGGTGCAAGCATTAAAAATCTACTGGTTTAAATTGAACAATGACAACTGTATCAATGGAGGAACCCTCTCCTTATCTCATGACTTTACTTGATGAAAGGCACATTATAGTATTTCTGTAAGAGGACAGTTTGTTTTGTTTTTTCATGCTATTATTTTGATACTCCTCAAGAATATATTTTACTCTTCAAGCCAGTTTTGTTCTCTCTCATTTAGCAAACATTGATTTCCACCCCACACCCCACACCCCCACCTGCATTTCAAATAGAGCTAAAACAAGCAAGGCTGGTTTTGTTTAATACCTTCAAAGGTGCTGAACCTCCTCTGGCTATCTGGAATAAAAATCCACAGCTGTGACTAGTTCTTTATGGATATTCCAATCCCAATTTCTTCTTCTTCAAAGCTTTAATAGCTGTTTAAAAGAAGTACAATGCATCCTTCTTCAAAGATGACAGGAAAGGTACTGCACTTTGCATTACTATCCATGATCTCAGTACATTCCTTGCTGTCTGCTTGGCCTGGGAGTTCAACTTAATGTCAGCTTGCAAGTCTTAGAGCAATGACCAAAGACGGTCATCAACAGAGACAAATTACTAGGGGCTTCAAGAATACCAGCTACCCTGCCAGCAAGAAAAAATGAAATACTTATCAAAAGGTGCTTCTGTCTCTTGCCACAGCTATATGCTAGGCAAGGAAGTGCTATTTAATTTACAAGTGAATATTCAGTGTTGTAGGGACCACACAAATTTCAGCGAATGGAGTAATATGCTTGACAGAGTGTTGAAGAACAAGATTATAACCTGCCCTTTCAAACTTCTGCACTTGAAGTAACCAATGGAAAACTCCAGAAGCATCAGACAAAAGATGAATAATCCCAACCATTACTTTAAGATCCAGAAGAACACATTCATCCATTTAGTATTTAATATCCTAGATATCTTCTTCCACAGCCATTCTCTCATGTAAGTTATTTTACGTAATAAACTTATGGATTAGCTTCATTTGAAAACAAATGTCCAAACACAATGAATGAATTGTATGCAATCTGTTAAACACAGAAATGCATGGATTACAGAAATACATTCTAGCAACTAATGAAGAAAGGCAAGGAACCCTCACGATATCAAAAGTTATCACAGAAGTTTGCTACTTAGTCTATACAGTAGAAGTCCCTCTGACAATGGCAAAGGCTGTCATTCCTAGAGATTACTCTTGAAGTGTTTTTTCAGTCAGAGAAATGTCTTGATTTGTATCAGAATGCAATCTGATCACAATAATACTGCTGAAATCACAGTTAAGAGAGCCTGTCCCCAGGCACGTGAATCCCTGTAATGACCTCTTCACTTGGCCTACAGAAAATCCAAATTTCTCCAGACCTTCTGGCCTCCCCATCACGCTCATCTGTCAATTCCAGCGTATCTGTTCCAGCTCATGTTATTTGTTAACTCCTCTCCTCTTCTAGTACTTTAATGATGCTTCCCTCTTGATCAAAATCCTTTATTCCCTTTTTGCCTATAACAGACTACTGCCCTTCACATGCTTAGGTGTATTTGCAATTTACTGAGTTTGGATGCCGGAAGGGACTAAAGAGAAAACTGAAGAGAGAACTGAACTTTGTGTGACTCCATGAGAAAGAAAAGTATTGGTGTCGTCAATCCCCAAAAATCCTTTGTGTGTAGGTAATCATCGACCCAAAGGAATCACCCATGTAACAGCTTTATCAGCCTTTATTAGGCAGCATCACCAATTGCATCTTCTTGCCACCCTGTTAATGTATCACATTGACATGCCAGGAACCTTTCCCTAAGTCACACTGGCACAGGTCAATAGCATTTTTTCTAATCTAGTCTATTCATTGAGCTGTGATCAGCTTACCAGGCTCATATGGGAAATTGTTCAACACATTTCCAGGTACAATGAAGATTTAGACCTCTTGGTCCCTCCTGCTTTCTTTGCAACTTTTGAGGCTTTTACCTTTTGTACTCAAGATTTTCAGTATGCTACAAGCAGCTGGGAAGTATTTTGTGGTTTCTTCTGAACTAAAGGACTATTAAGTAGCCATCTGCAACTGAAGGTGACTAGATTAGTTTCTTCAATTGGTTTCTTGCAGGTCTAATAATTTTCTATCCCTCCCTCTTCCTCCAGCACAGGATATCAGAAAACCACAGATACATTATAACTGTGATCAGAGTTGAGGTTGAAGGTTACGCACCAATGTTGACATAAAACTATAATTACCTGCCACTTCCTAGACTTCATACTCTGTTGAAGTCTACTTTTTTTTCAGTGGGCTACTGAATTTGCAGGAGTCTGTGTTATTTTGGTTGAAGCATGACCACCAATTGTTCTTCCTTGCAATACAGTGTGTCTAGAAGAGTGGTCCTGCTATAACATGCTTTTCTTTGACTCAAGTCAAGGTTCTGTATAGGTACATGAACAAAGCTAGTGCTGATGAAGTAGAAGAGTGCTCAGGAAAAACCCTAAGCATGTACTTGAAGCAGCACTCGCCTGCACAGTTTCAGGGTACATTGTCTCCCTTGGCAGCGAAGCCACCTGATGCAGAGCTGTGTCTGCCAGCCCACATAGGAAGTGTGTTGAAGATGACTGAATGGCTCACCCAAATATGCTGAACTGGCAGGCACTGCCACCTCACTGTAATTTTGCATCAATAAATCAACAGTTAAAAGGCATATAATACGAGGTGATTTGAAGTGGCTGTCATTAATTATGTTCTATCTTTTGCTTAGTAGCCACCACAACAGTCTTCAATAAAACTAATCCCAATTACAGTTTGACAAGTTTCCCAAATTATGCTTATGACTTATTTTAGCATGACAGTTTTGGAAACTACAAGAGCTGTTCATTTTCTTTTTATTTCACAAGTATATCAAGCCCAGGTACAGTCAGAGTTAAACACACACACAAAAAGTGCCAATTGAACCCCCAGGAGCCAGCAAAGCCAGTGTTAGAAGACACCAGTGTACCCAAAAAATATTAAAAATTAAATTTGTAGTAATCACAGCACCAGTTTTGGAAACTGGTAAAAAGCTGGCAATGTCCTTCTAATCTCTTATCAGAGCAAACTGATCAAAAATTCTTTTCTGTACTTCACTAGACACCCTGTAAAAACATATTTTCTTTTACCTGTTCTAAACCAATCTCCTACCACTTTCAATGACCGCCACATGTAGCAGTGTCCATTGCCGGATTTGATGAACTGTAGTTGATCATCATTCATTTACAGTTTTATTTTTCCCTTTAATAAACTCTCTGTAAGAAACCCCCATAATAACATATTTTGTACTCATAAAGTCAAACCAGTTTTGAACAAAAATAGGGGAGACTAGGAAAAAGGGAAAAAGATTGTTACAAGTAATTTTTAATTTCAAATTCAATCTCAGAGTAATTCTTATCTGAATCATTTCAACGTTGCAAAATACATTTTTCTTCATTGCAAGCCTCTTTTTCTCCTGAAAACAAGGGAATAAAAAAATACATTGTCATGATTTAAGCCCAGCTAGCAACTAAGCACGACGCAGCTGCTCACTCACTCCAGCCTCAACCTCCCCAGGGGAGGAGAATCGGGGAAAAAAGGTAAAACTCATGGGCTGAGAGAAGAACAATTTATTATTAAAATAAAATAAGATAATAATAACAGCAACAACAATTGTAATGAAAAGGAGAGAGAGGGAGAAAAAAATAAAATCCAAAAGAAAAAAATAAAAGAAAAAAAACCAACTGATGCACAACAGAGTTGCTCACCACTTGCTGACTGATGCCCAGCCAGTCCCCAGGCAGTGGTTGGCAGCCCCTGGCCAACTCCCCCCAGTTTATATACTCAGCACGACATTCTATGGTGTGCAATGTCAATGCCCTGGCTGTGCCCCCTCGCAGTTTCTTGTGCCCCTCCAGCCCTCTCGCTGGCAGGGCCTGAGAAACTGAGAAGTTGTTGATTTAGTATAAACATTAGTTAGCAGACTTAGCAACAACTCAAAACATCAGTGTGTTACTAACATTATTCTCATACTAAATCCAAAACACAGCATTGTACCAGCTACTAAGAAGAAAATTAACTCTATCCCAGCCAAACCAGCACAGATGTTACTGGTTTTGTCCAGTTCAGGACAAAAAATTTTCAGGATGAAATATTACAACAGAAGAAAAGAAATCAGTCTTCATTGCTGAAAGGTACAGCCAAATCTAGAGAGCTGTGTTTATTAACATAGCTTTATAAACTCTAAATAGCACATCAACTAGCTTTCTGAACTCCTATAAGCAGGACAGGAACCTTCATTCCTGCAAAAATGGCAGTCAGAATGAAATAAAACCTTTAAATTCAGGTGTTACGAGAACTTTATAATCACATTTCAAAATCATGAGTAGGCAGCTAATGAAGGAATTGTCACATCTCCTGTATTCTCTGGTCACCCATACCTGACACTGTTCCTGGAAAAGGCAGAATCCTTGATTTGGCTCACAGCTGACTGCTGTTCTGCTCTCAGCTTTGGTAGAAAATGGGTTAATTACTAAAAAACAAAAGATAAAATATTCTCTCTGCCTTCAGTTTGAAGTGTACACACACCAGCCTTTTCTATACATTTTTGCCTTTAGTTGACATTAGTCCTAGTGTGCCGTATGCTGAAAAAAAAATACGTAGTGCTGGCTGCATAACTTTAATGCTCAGACTGATTCTTGGGAGGTATCAGCTTCAAAGAACACTAATGCTCTTACTGCCTTACACGGAGACTGCAAGAAACTTGCAGGACTGGGCTTCTTTTCTCAGCAACCAGCTCCCACCACTGCAAAGGCTCTGCGTGTCACTCCCTGCTCTGTTTGCATTGATCCTCGGCTGCTACGTGGGACATTGCAAATAATGCCAATTACAGGGGTCTCAGACTCTGGCAGCGTTTGCTGAGGAGCCTCTGCTTGATCTCACTCTCAGCACAAGGAGGCTGGCACACCTCATGATCCAGAGTGAAGCAACAGACGGGAAGGAGGGGAGAAGAAATAGAATCAAAGCTGTTCCACGCTGTTTGCTCAGAGGTTGCCAAAACAGGCACTGACAGCGAGTAGCCATAGGGAACTGAGGATAGCTTAAGTCCTAATTTCTCAGCAGGTGCAAAGCATGGAGATAGCATTTTAAAACAATCCCCTAGGAAACCCTCCATTTTTTCCCCTCTTCCTTCTTTCTTTTTTCTTAAACAGTTTCATCCCCTAACAAACAAAATTGCCAGTGGCTTTCAACTTACAGCAACAACCTGGAGGCAATTCATAGGTACTTTGTCAACAACGCTAATCTGTAACCCAAAGAAAAAAGACTTCCACTTAGAGTTTACAAAAAAAAAAAAAAAAAAAAAAAAATGTTGTTCTCTCTGCAAAACAGGCCTAGGAAAAGCAAACTGACGTAATCAGGTCCCTAGGGCCTGCAAGAACACAAAGAGTTCTGCTTCTGTTCCAGCACTGCAGATCTTTCTTTGTCTGGTTCTGTTTTCCTCTCCTATACATACACACTATATTTCACTTATGCTTGGCATGTATCTCACAGAAACCACCAAGAATGACTCTGTATGTACCAGTGTGCAGATGTTTGCTTAACACACGCATTACCAACCACATGGCAGACATTGCCTCTATCACTGAGGGACACTTCTCCCAAAGCAACTAATCAAAACCTATTCAATGCCATTTAAGGGGAGAAGCAGCTTTCTTTATGCCCTTGAATGTGAGAGCTGGGTACTTAATTGATAAGGTACTCCAGTACCCCATTTTTAAGGACATTACAAACAATAGTGTGTATTATTGATGTTAGCTACTTGTTTTTAAATCAGCCTTAAACCAAGTTAAAGTGAAACAAAATACTCATTTTCTAAATCCAAACATCAGTTTGCACAATTTTAAAAAAGTATAATGATGATATGAAGAGAAGAAAGAAGCAGACGTATATCTACTTTGCACTTCAACCAGCTTTAGAAGTTTTTCCCACACTGCATGGTTTAGGTAGTAAGCCAGTAAGTTTTTCTGGCTGAGGACCGTGATTTTCACGTGCCCTATGTCTTCAGGCAGCCTTTACCCTCCACCAGAAAAGAGACCAAATTAAAAGATGCATTCTTTCTCCTATAACTCAGACGTACCATTAGAATTCTTCACATTTCAGTCTCTTCTCTCACTTCCCCATCTTCTGCTAGAAAACCTCTTATTGGTATACTTCGATCCAGGCAGGAAGAAATCTAGTATCTTCACCCATCTTCTTGCTATGTCCTCCTTTGGAATGCTAATGTGTCAGGTGACACCCAAACAGTGTTAGCTGCTTGGACTGACAATGACTGAACTCTCAACAAGTTATTTTCTAGAAGGCCTAAGACTCCTTTCACTGGAGCCTGAACCATTCCACACTCACAGCCTGACTCTGACTTAAACATGTTAATCTCTCTTATTTTATAGAGAGGTACACAGAGGATGTGTGTGACCCACACAAAAGGCAACATTCTCTTTACTGAGAGCAGCTACGGTGGTAACAAGTCTCTTTGGGATGATAGTAAGTTTGGGATGAACTGATCTTAATCCTGCTGGAAGGGTACATTGATATCCTAATGAATATCATAAGCTGTCTTTGCACCCAGAATTAGAAAATGCAATCCCTCATCCCCTCCAGTGACCACGTACCTCTTGCATCTTGCTTTACCCAAATGCTTCACTGAGCAGCACCACTGGGAATGAGCAGCTGTAAAAAAAACAGCACAAGCTTCTCCCTTTTTACACTTGTTAGCCTTTCTCTCCCTTCTGCCCTTCCATCCCTGTCAATCAGTAGCTGTATTATGTGCTGAAGCAAGAGGGTTTACATCTCATACAAAGTCTCGGATAATCTACTGTAAATGAATGCTTTTATTCATCCAACTCTTCACAATACCCACAAGGGTCTGTCCTTGAGGAGACCTGGAAGCACCAGGTTTCACAAATTAATCTGCCTCCCCAGATACGGCATGGATTTTCTAAGACTCAGCTCTGGGAAAGAACTGCCTGTAGTAAACCTGCCCATGGCCCCTATCAATACATGAAGAAGAAAGAAACTGAGTGGATTTGGGATACGGAACTGACAGTCTGAAAAGGTGAAATAATACAGTCACTAGAGAATACGCACTTAAATCAGTATTCCAGTACCCCACAAAATGGAAACAACATGGCTGATGCAGTTACTGTTAGTCCTAGACCTGAGCTGGGATAAATAGGACATCTGGATTTTTTCTTTAATGTTTTTTAAGCAGCTAGTGGCCCTAGGAGGAAATAGGTTACCATGTCATGCCTGAAATGTCAGACTTTCCCCTCGATTACCAACAGCCCTTTTTCTCTGACTTGTTTCTTTTTTCTGCTCCAGGCCTAAGGTATGGCCCTAAGTCAAAAGGTTTTACTTCAAACCAATGAACTACCACATAAGGCCCAGGATCAGCCTTTCCTACCTTCCTACTTGCACATCTTCCGTCCTGCCCACTCCTTACAGACCAGTGATGACTATTGAGTCCAAGTAGTAAACAGCTATTTGTTCACAGACAGCTCTCATTCCTTTACCAAGTCAGGATACATTTACTGTGGAAGAAAAACCAAAAATGTATATACAATGTTTTATATGGTATGCTTTAAAATTAATCGTTCAATTTTCTTCCAAAAAGTAGTGCAAAATTAAACATTCAAGGCCACAATGAACTTTGAGAAACTAGATATAAAGAATCATATCGGTCACTCCAACTAGAATTCAGACTTCACAAGATTCACTTCTGTCAAAAAATTCTGAATCCACAACATTTTCTGGTAGGAATATCAGAAGCAGACGACTCTAGACATATCTAAACTGGAGTTTGATGAGTTGCTGATAAGCTTGCAGTCAAACACAGAAACAGGACTGGGTGCAATGACCCACAAGGTCCCTCCTTTCCAGGCTGTGCCCCAGCCTATGTGATGCACTCTCAACCTAACCCTAACAAACCCTAAATTTTCTCCTGTTCAGGGTGGTCCCACAGCAAGTCAGTTTCTACCACTGTGAAAATAAGCCTTTATTTATAGCAGGTATACAAGTTACCTTTCTGGGGCTGTTGCTCAACAGCATTTTAGAAGAAATCTCAATTTTGGGAAAGAAAAAAAACCCAACAAACTAGTGGCACTCAGAGATACACAGGTATTTCTGTTTGCTTGTGCTTGTTTCTTCGTCATTTATTTGAAGGACGCCAATATCACATGTGTGCCAAGACAAGTTAACTGAAGACATTCTTGGCCCCTTTGGAAATCTGACACCAAAAGGACAGGTCTGCATGCTTCCTTTAGCTTTGATTCTCAAGAGTCTGATACATAAGTCAACCAGCATACATAAACCACGTGTATGCTGTGGAAACACAAATGGAAAGCAGACAGAAATATTACTAAAAAATGTTTGCACCACTTGACATTTCTCACAATTAACACGGAGAAAAAACACTGTCCCACATCCTTGAAAGAGATTTTGGGATGCTTATGCAAGGACTGCAGAAGTGAGATACTAGTAGCTAAAGCCAAGTCTACTTTTGCCTTTTTCAATTCCTTTCTTTCGTGTCTCCATTCCTTTCTTCGGTGTCTTCCAAAAGGACACCACACTGAAAGGAACATGCTCCTTGGTGTTCAGAGTCAAGTGATAGCTGGGAGGAAGCACTTGCTTGCTCAGCATTTCCCTAGATAACACCACCTTTGACCAAAGAATCTACTTCTAGAAATACCAATTCACTGCTGAGTGGGAAAATTTAGCAGCAGCAGCAGCGATGTACACATGACATTGGCTTTGTCTCCCACAGTTCAAGGGACACAAGAGGTTACCGAGCAATCATGCTGCTGTGGAGTAATGTCATTCTTGTCCTTATTTCCTCAGATCAATCTGCAGTCAAAATGTGCAGGTGGTGCTGCAAAAGAAAAGGTAGTGATGTTGATCTATCTGAAACCAAAGGAAACCTCGCTGACAGTCTCTTACAGAAACCCAGGTGCAAAATTCAGCTCCCTTCCCTTGAACCAGTGAGAAGACTCTTGCCTGTTTGGCACACAACAACTTGAGAGCAGCACCTGATCAACAAAAGGTCTGTCCTGCAGACAGGTTTCCATGTATGTACTCCATAGACCACACAGAAATCCTGAAGTCACTTCTCCAGTCCAGAAGGGAATTCAAATTGACAGCTACCATCCACAGACTTAAACCTGGAGTCAGATTTGCAGTGAACACAGTCTCCCCACGTTCCACAATTCTGTCTCTATCAATATTTAGAAGCACAGTATTAGTCTCTCTCTCTCAGCAGTGCACCAGGCACCTCATTTTTGCAACGCCCAACAGCCCATCTAAAACACAAAGGCACAGCAGACCTACTTCACATGAACAACATGACCAGTTTAGGGTGCCCATCTACCAGACTCTCCTACCAGAGGGTGGATCTACTCTCAAAAAAGAACATACATTCAGCTATTGCACACTCTCAAAGAAGGACATACATTCAGCTATTGCACAGACACTCTCAAAGGACATACATTCAGCTATTGCACAGAGACTCTGTTGTCTTGAGAATCTTGTTCCCTGGTCTGACACAGGAAGAAACAATCAATAAATATATATAAAAAGACAGCTTCTTTCCAGGGATTTGTGTAGTGTTTCGCTGCAACAAAGAGTGTTTCCAGCCATACAAGAAAGCAGCAAAGCTAAGACAACATTCTTTGGTCCTGCGCCCAGCATTAAGAGATAGAGTAGAGCTTGTGAAGAAATTCTGAATTTATAAAACTGCTTGATGGACACAGAGCGTAGCTTTTTCCACAAAAAACAGTTACAAGAAGCTGGCTTGCTGCTTCTGCCAGCTCAAAGCTTTGAATCAATGTCTGTGGAAACCATTCCAGGTTTTCCCATTGACTCCACTGGGCATGGAATCACACTTCAAACAACCTGTATAGCTAAAGCTCTAATTATCTTGCTGTACCTGAAGATTATCCCTTGGGCTTTTCTCTGTGATTATTTCTTCCAGGTGCTTTTACTTTTTTGTCATTTAGCAAAATAATGAAAATTCTCCACAACATGATAGAAAAGACAATTTGCTTTCTCAACCAGTAAAAAGTCAATGGCAAATGATTCTCTCCTTTTACATAATTTACTTGGCACATACTATCTTTTGATACAGTGTACAGGGGTTGTTGTTCAAGGGACCACAGCCATATCCTTCTCAACAACCTTTTTCACTGCTATCTTGTCAACATGAGCTTGAGAAAAGATCTTACAGAAGGGAAGTAAAAACAGAGAGGAAGAACATTTCTCAGCTGATTAACAACTTTCTAGCAACAATAACAATCTGTCCCTTTACTTCTCCAGCTACCTTAACATTATCCCAGACACTTAGAAGTGGTGACTCATTTCAGGCTCATTTGCAAAGGGAAACAGAATTTTCAACTGCTCACGCTTTTGCACCAAAATGGCAAGTGTGCACAGAAAAACATTTGAGAGCTAATAAAATATCAGTCTGTTGGCAGAGAGAAAAAAAAATCATAGGAAAAATCTGACTCTTGGAAAAGGGGCTGACAAAGAACCACACAGTGTTTATAAATCTGATTTAGAGAAATGCTGACTTCAGTCCATTGCTGTTACATTTTGAATAAGTGATTCTATCATGAGATATTGCCTCATATTAATATGCAATGTATTTGTGGAGGTTAATTATTTAACGGAAGCTGGGGGGGGGGGGGGGGGGACCGGGACACGACCTAATGTATCTTTAACAAAGTGAATGTTAATCTTTAAAAAAAAATCCAAAAGTCCAGGGCAATCTTTCCTGGCAGCTATTTTAACCTGTGTCATTTCAACAAGCTGATTTACAGCAGCGTCCAATGAACAGTTTTAATGGGCCATATGTGGGGGAAGCAGGAAGAAGCAGAAATGGGCAGAACAGCTTCGTAAGCCAGATTTCTCCTGAAGCCAATGTACAGTATAATCACACCCCAAAATAAAGTCTGAGAGGACCCAACAAGGAAGATTTTCTGGACTTGTAGACTCAAAAAGAGACCATGGATTCAAAAGCTCAACTGAAGTGTTCTCAGTCCAGAAAGCAAACTGATTTTTTATTTAACTTGAATCTATATCTGAGTAATGTTAAGATTTGGTCCTTAAGCCAGTACTTTCAAGGAAACCCAAGTGGTGATGGAAAGGCTTACTGGTCTGTTACTCTTGCTACTAATATTTGTATTTCCAGGATGGGAAAATTCTAATGGAGAGAGTGTTGTATCAAACCATGCTATGTTGAAGTGCTGTCCAAAAGAGCCACGGACTCCTCAGGCAGGTGTTAGTTGAGAAGGTGACCCCATCCAGTTCTACCATGCACCAACAAGAACATTACTACTCATGGATCTCTAACAGTATGACATGTCAATTAGCAGATCATCTTTTTATAAACTGCACATGGCACTTTAATATAATTTATAGTTTACTTGTAATGTATGTGATGACACGCAAAGCAGGAGTCCGCTAACAATTGGAGAGGAAAGGATTACTTAGAACTGAAAACCTAGGACTGAAAATCTGTATTAAAAATTCCATTGAACACAGTTGAAAGTAAACTGTCTGGAGCACCTTCCATTAACTGAAATATTGTACAAAATTCTTCTTTCCTAAATACTACTGAAGGAAATTTGAAAAATGGTTTATTCTGCAATCAGATATCAGGATAAAGTTGTCTGAAAATCTGTCATAAGGATTGGTCATATTTTTGCAATGAAAGCTTACTATGGCCAATTGCAAACCATTACTTATCACCTATGTTTTTTCCTTTCTTTTGAATTATAAACCTCAGCACAGTCAAAGCCAAAAAAGGTAAGCATACCCATTTTGTTCAAAAATGAAGTCTCCTGCAAGTAAATAAATGTGTTGCATCTATTTCAACTTCTCCTTCATTTATATTTTATTACATGAATTTTAAACATTTCTTCTGTAAGCAAGTTGATACTGGTATCTGTTAGCTACCAAATATTCTGTACATTTAACACCATTGCAGATAGAAATCATTTGTTGGCATCTCCCAGCTATGTATTTAGGAGTTGAGGGCAATGAGGTATTTAAACATGTTAGGTTTCAGTCAGTAAAAATAACCATGTACTTCAATTCAAACACATGACTTGTTGAAATAGCTGCTGAATTGAAATCTCCATTGGCAAATTATTCATTGGAATGTATAGGGCTGCACAACTCTTTCTCTTCTATTATGTTCTTACTGAAAAAAACAGCTATTTCCTATGTCCATTGAGGGTATGGCAGTTAACAGGCCTAAAAAAACCCACTGGATACATTATAAAACTGCCTTTCTTCCAAAAATGTCTACTGCTATTTGAAAAACAAAAATCAATAGTATTATTTTTAACCATAAAATACAAGGCTATTTTTCCAATTCTTATTCAGCGGGAATGCTTTTAACCTATTTAGATATTACTCTACACTCTAATGTTACCCATTCCAGGAAATCACTTTAGCAACACTGTTAATCTTTTTATAAATCAGATTTGCAAGCTGTAAAAACTTATAAAACCTACAACCTCATAGTCATCATACTTCATAATGTCACATATTTCTGGTCACAAAGGTATTTTTCCAGCCTTACCCATCCCCATATGAAAATATATATGGGATGTAATTTATTCTGGCATTTTTAGTACAACACAAGACTTTCATTTCATATTCTGCACTACATATATAGATATATTCCATAGACAATATACAGAATAAATTCTGTGCATCCAACAATACAATTTCATTGAAGAAAAAATAAGAGCACAAATTATATTCTATGTGAAGTATACAATTTAGGTTGGATAACAGTGAGTGATGACAGATTTTATAGCACTTCAATGCTGACTTAATCACTTATTATTTTGAAGCAATTCTGGATTAGTGGGGTTTTAGATGTTGAAGATTCATTTATATACAAACACAATTTACACTATGCTGGAATTTCACCAAATGTAAGTATCCATATCTATACCTCCCAAAACGTACAGCTATTTTAAGGCACGATGTGGTGAAAGATTTCTTTGGGTTTATTTCATCCTGTTGCAAAAGAAGAATTGAGTTGGTCAGAAGCAGAACATCACCAACTAAATTAAAAGACTCTTCTATCAACCAGACAGCCTCCATGCAAAGTCGGATGGCGCCTAGCCATGTTTGATTTATGATAGCTGACAGGATTACAGCCTAGTTGAGGCAACCCACAATACACAAATGTGCTATTAGTAGCCATGGTACATTAATCAATGGGGATGAGTGTAAAAAAAATCTAAAATACTCTTATCTCAATATGGTATGGTTTTTCTCAGTTTTAGTGCACAGTAATGGGAAATTTAAGCACAAACCCATGTGCACTGATGATATGCTATACCTTAATTGTACATTCAGCAACACAGTTGTTCAGAACTCTGTTTTAAAAAGCTCTGTGTCTACATGAATACAGAATATGAGTGGTCCCCAATCTCATCTTCTACAAACATACATTTTCGCTTTGGAGAGTGAATAAAAGAAGAAAAGAAATTAACTTCTGTTAATTACATCAAGATTTAAAAGAAACATAAAGGAAGTGAATGAAGTCTGATCCAACCGAATAAAGTCTCTTAACTGAAAACATTCTAAATCAGATTTACTATAATTCAAAGGCTTAAATAGGACATCACCTTCTTAAGATCAAGCAGACAGAACATTATCTTCATGTCAGAAATCATCTTTTTAAAGTGCATGTTTTGGTGCAATCCCATTTAAATCATAAATCAAATTTAAGGCATAAATCAGGAATGCATACTGAGCACCAAGGACAACCAGCTGGTAGTCCACAAGTAAAGTCAGGCAGTTCATATTGATTCTCAAATCTGCAACTCATTCCAGCTCCTGGCAGCTCTCCAGCCATGTGCTGAATTTCTAGTCTAACAGCACCTGGGATTCCCGATCTCACTGTTCATCACAATGCATAACAACATGAAGGGAAGATGTCAAGCAAAGATTGCTGTAATAGAGAAGAGCTGCATATTCAGGTTTAAAGATGGAGAGCTGGGTTCAATATTAGAACAGCTCCAGTGGATGTAAAAATAACGTTGAGAGCAGAGAAGGTAAACAGAGGTTATTTATATGCTGTTGAGTTCTACAACTATACTGCCTTCACAGTCATGTTGGCAGTGATGCAGAACTTAACACGGTAACATAAGAGAAGCTAGTATTATCCACAGAGTCAACTGTTCGGTGTACCTGGCAAACCAAACAATCAAGATAAAATCCAAGTCCATAAACCCAACTGTCATAAGGTGGGACTTCAGGTGAGATAAATACAGGAAGAAAAAAAAAAAAAAAAAAAAAATCTTTTTCCTCTCTATTTTACCTGCTAAAGAAAAAAATCTTTTTAAGGAATACGGATCTTAATATGCTGCAAAAACCCCTCAACACTTTATTACATTTTGAGCACATAAAAATTTTAAAACTATTGTAAATCTCAGATGATAGTTTTAAATAATAAGGTACAGGATTCAGCTTCCTGTTAACCAAGTCTGAAAACCACAGTATACCATCGAAAAGTATCACGTATGAACAGGAAAACAGCTTGACTAAGAGGTGGTTACCATCCTGAAATGGCACACCCAGAAAGACCAGAAGAAGATAACAGAGGCAATTAGTCCTATAATTGCGACACTGCGCAATCAGTCTATACAGTCAATCCTCCCCAGGAAAGCAAAGAGGAGAAATTATAAAGATTAGATTTTGAATTAAAACCCAGCGATCAGCATAAAGAAAAATGTAAGATGAGATTCTAATATTTCTTTATTATAAAACCCAACGCATGCTTCTGCTATTTGATTTTCACTACACCTGCTAAGGAAAAAAAGAAAGAAAGAATCTTTACAGGTGCAACTTCGTAATACAGATGACACTAAACATACAACCAATTCACGCTGAAAGAAATGCAGCGTACTCTATTCGTTTGAGAATGTATCCCCTGTAACAGTTTTCTGAGGGGGTGAAAAAGATACCCCTTCCTTGGGGTACTCCACACACACCTCTAGAAAAGTGTCAGCCATGAGACAAGAAGGAAGCGCATAGGAGGTGCACGCACAGTGCAACATCTCCATCAGAGCAGGAGACACGGAGCTACTGACAAAAAAAATTAGAAACTTGGATATTGAGGGAACACCAACAACAAATCAAAACTCACTACCTTTCTATGGCACATACACTTCACTAGCATGCTTAGTTTAAGGAAGACCATGGTGCTAGAGTATTAGGACAGAGAAAAGACATCTTACTGAGGAGACCCACTCACATGTGGGTGTTTATCTAAATCCAGTTCTATAAAGGCCTACATCAGAGATGAGGTTTTAGCAACTTGAAGACAAGAAAAGCATTTTCCCTGTATAAGTGATGATAGATGGATGAAGACATCCAAAAAAACTTTTAAATACACCTACATGAGTGGTTCTGTGTTTTAATACCAGGAACCAATACCAACATTATCAGGAATGTTCCACCTTCACACAAAAAAAGAGTAACAGAGTGCTGCCTGGACTTGTTCATAATCATAAGGTCAAAATGCCTTGATCCTAGATGTGCAGTGAAGGCAAATTCCTAGCTAGGAGTGTTAAAATGAGTTTCAGTGAAGCTCACCAGTCTTAAAGATCAAAGAACATGCTGTCACAAGACTGGTTCTGCATGGAATTACCTTCCAAAATATAAAATAACTTGCTTGTGAAGTCAGAAGTTTTGATATGAAGAGAGACATTTGTATTGTCTCTAGTCCTGTTATCTCTCTGTAGGAGCCCTCTTCCTATATATGAATATTGAAATGAAACAATTTTACAGCTTCTGTGTCTGTCGACTTTTACTTACAGGCTACTTGCATAATGGACACAAGCCATTGGTGGTAGGGCATGAGACAGTTCTTTCTTGCTAGGTGAGTTACACTCTGCCATCTTTATTTTGCTGACAGACAGCAACCAGGGGCTTTCTGATGCTGAGGTCCCCAATTTCGATACCTCAGATACAACAGACATTAGAAACTTTACACATGAACCTTAAGAGTTACTTTGGAATTACTCTGTACTTTACCCTGCTGTATGATCTGTGACTATAATCTTCCTGGGGTTGTGGGTTCATGAATACTGAGAGCAGAGCTGTCTTAAGAAGTTCTGGATTTCACCCACAGCCCAGCCACCAGTCCTCATCTCCACATTACAGTTCACTGCTTCTCAGCAGTGCAGCTAAGCTGTGGGACCAGCCTGAAAAACAGGTCTCTGGAAAGAAATGGTTAAAAATAATCTCCCAAAAATCAAACGGAAGAAGATGACTTTACATCACTGAAGTTAATGTCTTAAGAAACTGCATGTAGGACAGAGTCTGCTTTCCTCACCTTTCTTGGGTCTGATGAGAGTACTGCAGCGAGGATCTGCAAGTATAGGGCAGCTAGAAAAAGGTCAGAAGACTTGTGAAATAAGGGATGTCTAGCCCACAACAAGTAAACAGGACCCCTCTTCCCCACAGGGCCCTCAGATAAGGGTCTGAAAGCAAGCACACTGCCCCAGTTCTCTAATGATCCACAGATTCAAACTCATCTCATGCTTGGAAGTGAGTCTTCTTGTTCCCAGACTCTGTCCCATGGTGCAAACACTTCTTGGTCCTACGGTCAGACTTGGCCCTATTACATGGCACAGCAGAAAGGTAGGAACTATGGCCTGGGCGAGCCTCCATATAAGACTGTGGCACCTGCTGACTGGGATTTGATCTATAGATTATATACATGTTATTCTGGCTGTATTTTATGTACATACGTTTGCATTGTCTATGTGTACATATGTATGGTTGGAAAGACAGATTAACGTTACAGAGGCATTCACAGAAAAATATACGTAAAGTTTTGAGAGGTTAGATCTACTTGCAGGAAGATTTGCTTTTATAATTTAAAATTGCATTACATTCACTTGTACTGTTTTATTTGTCCACTACTGCAACATTAAATTATCTTTCCACTCAGTACTTGGATTTGACCATTTCATACTCCATATCCACAACTATCAGAGCTGCCACACAGCAATGGTATTTTGATTGCAAAGAGCAAGCTTTTTTTTTTTTCAAAGACATAGACTGGTAAAGATAAAACACTGTGAATTCTTCTGGGGTTGGACTTCCATCCAGCTGCCCCCAAATGCAATATAAGCATCACAGGAAGCCGTCTGTTCATTGTTACTCTGAACGACTTACAGCGATTCCTGAATATCCTTCGGTCTCATCTGACAAGATTCTTAACTTTTTATTAAGAGCTACATTATATCATTCTGTGATCAATCATAGCCTGTACAGTTCAGATCCTTTTAATCACTCGGAAACTGTTGTATGGTTTCTCCAGAAAATACCTGGAGAGATGGCATGCTGCATAAAACCACGTTTCTAATGAATCTGTTTGTTACTGAGTAACCGCCATGCTGCCTCATAAAATTCAGTTGTCTGTGATTACCTTAAAACAGAACCAAAACTTAAAACATTTCAAGAATATGGAGAATAGGTGCCTAGGAAACTATTTTACATTAGCTGTGAAAAGACACATAATGCATTTTTCTATGTATCTAAGTTACAGCTGACAGTCTTGTGAAGCTTTATATATTTCCATGCCTGAGAACTAGCACCCTAGGAAGAATAACTCCCAGACCAATTTTAAAGTAGGTAATATTGAAGCCACTTGTATGTCCCTCACATGAAACTAAATCAATACTTAATTATGAAAGGATGCAAGTTCCAGTTGCCTTCTGTTTCAATACATACTCAAATTTTATCTGACAAGTGAACATTTTATACAGGCCTGATCAGCAAAACATCTGCCTGCCTTCACCTCTCAGCACTCTTTAGCTTTCAGCTGTCTGTCTAAATAGGACAACAGAACCGTGGTGCTTCTCCACTTGCAAAATGCATTATGTGTAAACAGCCAGTGGTGATTATAAAATGCTTAGATACTATAACAACCATGGGAATACCTCACATAATTTCACATGAGGAATTCAACGACTGGTTTTTGTTACTGTTTTAGGAGTTGCATAATAAACATAGCCACATGTAATAAAAGTTCTGTCAAAATACCTGTGCTTTCTACATGCATTTTAAAGGAAATCTATCCGTAGCTAATGTCATAGTGTTGGTGACAGACCAACCCCCTTGCTGAATAAAACACAAATGGGAACTCTCTTGCCATGATCCATGATCAGCTCCACTGACAAGTCCTCTAGCGTTGCAGATCTGAGGGTTCTGTTACAAAGCCACAAACTCGGGGGCTATTCTGAAACAGTTTCTAAAGATTTATCTAAGCCAACCAGAGAGACAGCAATAGCTGCAGAAACTCGTGATAAGGGTCTCCAGAATACATTTCTAAGTTCTTTTGTGCATCTTTCCCCTTCCCTCCCCCTCCCATCCGCTCAGGGATTCAACTGTCCAGTAACATACAACAGCAGAACTACGCTCTGCCATGCTAAAGCTGAACACACCAGGAGAAATAGTGACTTGATTTCTCTGGACTAAAATATTGCCTGAGTTTAATTTCAGTGAGGAGTAGCATATGACAAGGAACATATTTTTGAGTTGAACAGTGGGAGCTGGTTTAGCTTAATACACTTTCTGAAGTGTGTTATCACTATGACAAATACGTATCTTCATGAGGACAGCTTTGTTAGAAGTGTTACTGATAAGAATCAGAGAGAGCGAAGGAAAATGCAGTCTTCACAGAAGTGATCCTGAATCTGGAAATGTTACATTTTAAATACACAAGTAGATGGCATTTAAATAAATTAGAAGCAAAGAAAAGGAGAATTCATACACGGCTGGGGAGAACACGGAAAGCAAGTTTAGCAGTATCTGCCAGAGATCTCCACAGCATTTTTATTAAGTGATTCTTCTAATGTCTGTATACCGTTTTAAGAAGCTTGCCAGCATGCAGAGGGGGAGGGAACATACAGTGACAATTCACTTATTTTGATGAAAGTTGTTCAGCCATCTTACATATTTTCATCTTTACACTGAAAGTCATTGGTTTCCTTAATGCAAAAATGAAGTTGCTTCAGGCATAGTGCTGCAAACGTAGCATAATTCATTGTGTTAGGATATCTTTTCAGTTACAATATCCTTAGCAAAAGCAATAAAAGGGTGAGCACATACATCCCTTTGAATTTCAGTAGCTTACAGAAACTAGCTAGTACAGGTCGAAGGTTTATAACTAAGCCAGCAGAATCTATGCAGCAGCAATAGGTTTATTCAGCTCTGTAGTTACACACTTCTTCACATCTCTCCTACGAACAGAAATCTCTGGCCTATTTAAGCCCCACTTTAATGTGCTATAATCTTTTTCAAGACACTGTCATAATCTCTTGAAAGAAACTCCTCATGCTCTTTGATGATACATGAAAATGCATCTTCTTTACGTCTGTATCTATGGTTTTTTTACAGTACAGAAGAAAGATGTGAAAGCTCATTTTATACATCTACATATAGACTTTAAACCATTTCTAATATTCAGGACATTATTAGTAAGTGGTTACTTTTTAGCAACTCTCACTGCATCAGTAATGCATAACTCTTACTTTTTAGATTTCCTAATAAGAATATTACCTGTATAGATATTTTTACGTGTGTGTACTTCACTCATCTATTTTCTTACTGGTGTAAAAGATCCATAGTGAAGAAAAGTGTTCTTGGTAGGAACAGTTAAGGAGTTGTCCTGATCTTGGTGCTACAATAAGTGTAAATAAGGTCAAAATTTTAAAATATATACATATATAAATATATATATTTCAAGATCAACATAAGAAAACAAATAAAACCAAATGCAAGTCAGTTTAAATGAGTCAGCAGACAAAGTGCTTTCTCATCAGCTTTGCCTAGTGAAACTTCTGTTTCTCAAAGTAATATATTTGGTGCCCTCAAATCAGTATCTAATGGAAAACAAACTTTGTCACAATACCATCTGGAGAGTATAACAAACTACCCCGAAGAAGCACAATCCTTCTAAAATTGCAAACACGGGGAGTTAACAGGAACACTTCTACAGTGCTGTAGCAAAAAAAAACCCCACCAAACCAACTTGTTTTCCATTCTTATTAAAGTTTAGCAATGATGCTGATATGAAAAAATAATAAAAATCACACACTCTTAAAAGTCCTAATCAGCATGAAAATGATGGCAATGTTATCAAAATTGCTGTGAAAACAATTGCTATCTCTGAAAAAGAAACAATACAACGAAAGTATTGTTGAAATCTCCTCTTGGTCTTATCTTTTAGTCTTTCTGCATAGAAGTTGTCATTCCAGCCATTCACAGACTGAGTACATGGTAGAAGTTACAGATTAGCTCTGAAACTACAGCCAAGCACCCTAAAAAACTTAGCTAACAACTTTTCAAACATCAGGCATATTCTAAGAGAAGGAAGGCAGGCAACTGGGCAAACCATAACAGTTCTAAGTGCCTGGAGTGAGGGGAAGATGCAAGAGAAAATTCTTTTAAGCCTTTCTAGCCTGCCTCAACCAAGGAAATAGGCTATACTGGTGTTGCTCTGCGAGTTCCAAGCTAAATGAGCTGTCCTTCTGAAATAAGAGTCTGAACAGGCTTTGTCATGACATTACCTCTTCCAGGGCTGGAGAACTAATGCAGCAACTGCAGGGTTCAGCAAGCACAACACTTGGCAGAGCTAAAACTAGTACAGAACACATGTTTATAGACAGGACTGTAAGAAAAGTGTCCATTGTAATCATTTATAGCTCCTCTTAGACTCATTTGACCTTGTTTCTGAGTCTGGCCTGAAACTGAGTCTTCTTCACTTTTCAAGTGAAATGCAGAAGGCCAAAAACCTTTACCACAATGTTGAATGAGAAAATACTACTGAAACGTACTGCTGCAGCTCCAGTATGTTTCAATCAATTCACAACAGAAACCCTTAGAAAAGAATAAAATTGTCCTATACTCAAACTGTACATGTGGAAAAAAAAAAAGTCTGCGTGAACTATGTTGGTGTTTGATGTGGACAGTACTCTTACTATTTTTTTTTCCTCATCAGCATAATACCTTGATATCACTAAGCTTCGCTCTTCAGGTAGGAAAGCCTCTGCTTCACATGTAAGAAAAAACAGAAGTCACCATAGTATCCTTGTTTTTCCCCCAGACTTGAAACTATAGGGTTAAATGAAAACTGGAATTTAATGAATTTAATTTGAAATTATCTTTATTTAAAATTTATCATACGATTATAAATATAAACCAAACACGCAAAATTACAGAAAGTCAAGTAAGTCCTCAGTTAACTTTCTTATTTACTCAAATGATGCCATTATGAACACATTACTGCTACTCTGTGAGCTCTGTCTGTGGATATACAGTTATATTGAAGGTGCTGTTTAAACCATCAGTCACTGCAGAAGACTACATAGGTGGACTACATGTTTCATTAGGTCACCAACAGTCATTTCCCTTTACCATCAAAAGACAATACAGTTGAGCAGATTGTATAACGCTTCTGCACTGCTTCAGATGTAGACAGTATCAGTTTTCTACCTCAATTCTGAGAGAAAAGGCCATTACTTCCTCAGTACTCTAGTTAATTGATATAGATCAACCACGTTACCTACTTTCATTCAAAGTAATCATTATAGGTATGATTTTTAAAAGGAAAGATTTCCTAGTTTAGCACATCCTACTGCAATCCAATCTTCCTACACACTGCCCAAGGATTCACACCCCTCTTCACGAATGCCATCTAAATCTATCACAGTATCCTCAGTGATGTCATTCCTCTTTCTTCCAAACCCTTCTGTATTTGTTTTTCTGCCATGCAGCTCTCATCTCCACATGCTAATTTTCACAATGCCATACCATGCACAGAAAGTAACTCTCCCAATATCCTAATGACATACAGCCCCTATCCCATAATAAAAACCACAGCACCCAATGCCTATACAAACATGAAGTTCATCGTGGGGGAAAGCCCTAAGCTTTTTTTCTACCTATGATTCTACCTATGACAAAGCTACAGTTGCTGCTGTAAAAGGCTTCAGCTGCTGGTCAAAGTCTCTGCTGAACCCTCTCAACTGTCAGGTCTAACGGGTTATCAAAAATCTTCATTACCCTCCTCTTAAAAAAAAGTTCAAAATCTGGCCATGGTCAAGAGGACTCTGGTTCCAACACCTTTGCAGCACAAATCAGTACTACCCTTCAAAAATATGATATTCATAAGTGAACGTTTCTGGTCGAGAACGGTATGATTAAGCTAACAAAAAGATAATCACTAGCAGCCCTGGAGAAGACAATCAGGGATGAGAGCTCTGCTCAAGCAGAGTTGAAAGGAGCTATAATGAAAACTACTTTAGCCACGGCTATCTAAAAAGTATTTTATTTCTAAGAACAAACATAGCTTTCTCCTATGGCTGGAGCTGGAATTTTTCCCTCTGGAGCCCTGACCAGCTGCTGTTTTGAAGTGCCCACAGCTTAGAAATTTAAAAAGAAAAAGAAAAAAACAATACTCAAAACAGAGGCTTCAAATGTTAGAGTAAAAGTGACATAGTTCATTCTGTGTACGAATGCTCTATACCAACACAGTCCTCTCTGTGCACAGGCATTATGTTTGTTTCAACTAACCAGTCAAAGAAAACAGTATGTGTCAATTCTGCTGCCTAGACATGGGAGATAGCCCCATTTGAGATGTTCAAAGTTATAAAAAATACAATAAATAAATAAATAAATAAATAAAATCTATGTGGAGCTGTCAGGTATGGACCAGCCATGGCCCAACAGGATCTCATCTGGAGGCCAGCAGGAGCAGCAGCTAAGGGTTTTCAGGATACTCCATGGCATTATAAACATACCAGTTAATTATGTTTAGGCACATGAATCAAGCCCTTAGTGCCTCCTCTCCCACCATCTGTCATTCCAGAAGTTTTATGTGCCACTCCCAGAGCATCTCCCTTCTACACTTCTTTCTTCTCAATTCAGAAGACCGTATAACTAACAACTCATTCAGACTTAACAGTTTCTAACATTCCTTTCCCTCTCTCCTACAGGATTGTGACGGATTCTCTCTCAGTGGAAGAGCTCTTTTCACACAGACACCACAGCTATGATGTCTTAAGAATGCTACGAAACTCTACGAGCCTTGCCATGCTTCTGGTTAGATCACATCAGCATTTCTTAAATTTTCAGGTTGGCAACCTCTTAATCAAGATGCAACCAAACTGACAATCATTTTCAACTACTGTAAAAACAAGACCAAAAAACTATTAATTACTGCTTTCATTTTATAGATGGGGAAGGAAAAATGAGCTATCTTGCTTGCTGTAATACAGCAATTCCAGGTCAGAACCAGACAGGTGGCAGGAAGAGTTCATCTCGCTAGGGAGAAAGGCAAAGTACGAGTGCAGGCATCATGAAACTCTGAGCAGAGCTAAAGCAAAGAATGCAGGCAACAACATGGAGGTTTATCCTAGAAGGAGTAGCAGAGACAGGAGGAAGGACAAATGAAAGGGAAGTAAGAAAGCAGTAGCAGCAGAAAGAGTGCTGAGGAAGATGATGGAAGATCAAGCAGAGCAGAAGACAATACTGCAATGAACAGGTTAGGAACATGTCAAATAGTCAAGCTGATAGTAAAGCAATCAAATCAAAATGAACAGTTAATCGTTAGTGCTCATAGCAAGTCACTTGGCTATCCTACAACAGCATCCCAACACTTTTATTCTGGTCCTGCAATGCCTCACAAAGCAACAGGCAGCAGCAGTCTTGCTCACCAAAATACTCAATGTCAACAGTCAGGGAACGGAGCAGAGGTGAGCAAGTTTCCTTTCAAAATCAGAACAGTTCCCTGTTGAACTTTTTCTTTACATGGCTGAGCTATTTTTTTACATCGTAAGACAGAGTTTAAATTCTTCCATGACACACTTTAAAAATTGAATCCTGTTCTTCAAAAATACTCAAGAGCAAATGTTAATGGTCCAATCTTGTCTTCCACTGTGCAGCACATTCACCAAATCCCTTGGAAAATAGTTTTCTGTGACTTTGCATTCACAATTTAAGTGTTTTATGCTGCATGAAACAAGACCATACCATTTTTGCATGAACCAGGTAATTAGTACCTTGAACATACCTGTAAGGGGCGGGGAGGGGGGAAATAACCCACCAAAAAATATATGAAATAAAACTCCAAAGTTTGCTGCATGGCCAACCTACAAAAAAAGGTACTTCCTAAAGTCTGGGAAATTTTCATTTTTTTTTAAGATATACTTTAACTCTACAGTGCTCACAAAAATTTCAGTATTTATAAATTAAACATTGGTTCCTATCTGCTGACCTCAAGACAAAACAGCAAGGGGATTTACTGTTACTCAGCCTTTCTGTAACATATGCAGCCATGTCCCAAAGTGCAGTTCTTCTGCTGTTCATATTTCCACCTTTCAGGCCACTTTCAATGGGGAATTAAAAGCTTTGAGAAGCCCACATTCTTCCCAACCCTGTTCACACCTCTCTATTACCAAACATCTCCTTTCCAGGTCTGCACATTGTAAAAATTTGATGATACAGATGACAAATTAAGATCAAGGGTTAATAAAACCTCTTGCTTAGGCAGCTCCAGTAGGGGACTCTGCCCACAGAAGATTCAAATCATCTCCAGGAAGATTTCCTTTCCACTGATGAATAAGGAACTAGGGCAATCAGCTTTCTATTTTAGACACACCAGTTGAATGCCTAAAGTTGAATGAATCCAAGCAAAGTGCCTTTGAGTTAGGCACTGTGTGTCTAACCCTTGAGACAACCAAGGTCCTTTACACAACCCATAATGGTTATGCTAACTACATGGGTGTCTAAGTAAAGTACTCAGAATAAAATAAACTGAGTTGTAAAATGAGTTTTCACAGAAGTAAATGCATCCCACTAACACCATGATACTGCAATGCTGTTAAGAGGAGGAAAATCAAGGCCCAGAAACCCAAAAATTTTCACTCAAGTGGCTCATTTATGCACCACACCAAGTTTTATCAGTCTTTCATAACTGGAGCCTTATGAAGTTTCCCAGTTCCAGTACATGAAGTATTCTGGAAAGGAGATTCTGCGGAAACTGGAAGACTATGAACATAGGGGTAACTTGCCAGCTCACACTAAAAGTCTACCTAGCTCAGTATTCTCCTCTCCAACAGCAGCCATAAGCAGATGTACAGGCAATAGTAAGGAATACCAGGAAAGTATAAATAGCACTCTCTTAAGTATTTCATAGCTTCTGTTTTCAAACCATGGGATTTCCTCCCATGGACCACCTCTCCAAGTACTCATCCATGTCCCTCTTTGGACCTGTATAATCTTTTTGCATCTATAATCTCTTTTGACAAGGAGTTTCACAAATCTACCACCTGCTGCAGCAACAGTGATCTCTTTGTGTCTTCTGCACCTGTCTCCTGCTAACCCCACTGCACCGGTGGCCCTTGAGTCTTGGTTGGAAAAGGCATTCAGCCCCTGCACTCCAAATCATTAACAACTGTCCACATGTAAAAAGTGCTTGCTTACCTGGTCATTCCCCATAGGGAAGCTATTCCAGTCTCCAAAATCCTCGTAAGAAAAAGCTCTACGCATACAAAGATATCTTTTCTTGTATTGCAAACTGAATTAAAAATAAATATGTGACACAAATACAAAAATATATTTTATATTCAACAGCCATAGAAACCCAATTGAAAACCCTACTGCATATCTTTTTAGAATTAAATAAAACTCAGTGCTTTATCCACCCCTCATTTTAACTAGCATTTATAATGATATTACAGTCTGGAAAAAATCTGGGGTTTTTAAAGACCTGACTTATTTTTCAGAAATGAAATTCATACAAAAATTATTAGTTTAAAATACTACACAAGCACCTTCTATTTCAGAGTATGATGCGAGAAAAAAAGCACAGATCTACAAGCCAAGTAAAGCTTTTAACTGTGGAAATTGGTTATTCAAATTAGAAAAATCCCCAATTCACATTCATTACCAGAATTCATATCAACTGGCAAACAGATCTACTGTTCCAGTGCATTCAGAAGTTCATACGGACCAGGGGAGACCTAAAAAATCTTAGTCATTGGGTGACAGAAAGCTTCCCCCAGATCTTCCACAGTTCCCGATAGTAACAGAGGCTGCCAAGAAGTCAGAGGAGCCCACAACTGGCAATAGCAACCAGAGACATCTGACTGCATGTAAGTACAGTAAAAAAGCCTAGTCAAAAACAGTCAAGAAGTCAAGAACATCACGACAAAGTGATTCTTACAGAGAACACTAGCTGTTTCATTGCAAACTCAGATGAGAAGCACTAGTTTCAAATGCTAAGGATCCTTGGAAATGGACCTCAATGGCATAAGAAATGAACAAATGAACAGAGATCCCTCTGATTGAGCAACACATCTACAGTATAGAGAGTTCAAATGGATGCCCACATACACAATGGAAGTGCTTCGCCAAGGGTTACAGGTCCCTTGTCCCCACATACACACACCCCCTAGCATACAGCACTGACACTACACTACAACGCATTGCTCGGTAGCCGATACAGCACTTGCATAGTAAACTGGTCAGTATTTCAACAACAGAATTATTTTGAAAACATGAAGTGTGTTTTCAACAAAAATACTTACATTTCTTTATGTTCACTCTTGTTAGAGTTGGACAATATATGAAACAAAATTTTTCATGTGTTAAAACATCTACATTTGAAATAGAACATTTTTTGTACAAAACTAACATCATTAAAAGGCTTTTTAAACCACATTCTTCAGTCTTCATTCCCATTTGATGGCATTTCACATTTAATTTATAAATCAAATTAAAAACTCCTAAAATGTCCCACAAAAAACATTCTGATTTGTCTTAAAACCTTAATGAAGTACAGAAACCTTTGCAGCGGTGACAGCAGTGTATCAGGTGACAGTCCCAAGGCTTCAGAGAGCACAGGCACATTTTTGGTATCAACGCGTCCTCCTGATGCACACGCCTTCCACTGCTGTAGCTAATGCTGTTTTGTCTTCTCCTTCAAAAAATTCTTTAATACTACTGCAAAATCACTATCATAGAAAGACTTTTAGTCCTTCTATTCACCCACCAGCCTACTGTCCCTAACTTTCCATTTTCCAGTAAAAAAAATAAATAAATTCAGCAGTCCTTAGGGTTAAAGACAGTAGCACATGCTTTAATGTAGTAATCAGTGTTTGGCTGAGCTGGGAACAAACATACCTATGTTCATATGCAAATAAAATTTTTGAAAATACTTATATCACTAACTTTTGAAATTGTCCTTATTATATTTACATTAAATAAATTTAACCTTACTGTAGTATACAAAACTTTGCAAACTATTTTCTATAGAATCACTACAGAATAAAGTTTTCAAGAAGTATTCATATTAACTCAACAATTTTACTAGAAATACTTGATGAAAAAATACATCCTCCTGTTCTGTTCCAAAGAGATCCATACTGGAACATACTTGTTTCCAATGGGATATTTTTAAAAGATATGTCGCAGCATAATAACACATACAGCACGTTGAGTTGAAAGACTGTATGTTGCAATTGTGAAAGATACTCTGACGCAGATACAGTCACTACTGCCTGCTGCGACCCAGCATCCTCAGTAAACTACCTGAAGTAATGAAGTTCGTCCTTTATAGTCAATGGAAAGTTTCTGATTATTTTTTCCTTCTAAACTTTTGGCACCTGTAAGTCTATAACTTCCTTTATGAAATTATCATTACATACCTGAAGCCAGGTATGAAAGAATACACAGAAGGATTGATGCATGTGCCATGTTTAACCCACATGCCTGTAATCCATCATTTAAAGACAAGAAACAAATGCCACAACTTTCTTATAAAAAAAAGATCATGCAACACCCTCATCTAGCAACATCAATTACTTTATCTTCTACACCGTTAGCTGTAAGACTAATAAAGGCTACTCAGCAGGCAAGGGATTTAACAAAATAGACCCTGAGTTCCTGGGAGGATCACCTGTGGTTCCCATTCTTAACACTTCTGATTAAACACAAGCTCTCTTCCTGCTGTTGAGCGATACACTTCTCTGGATCTTGATCAAGCATGGTCCAAAGGAGGGAGGGTGTAATAATATGGTGTAAAGTATTCAGGTGTGTAGGAGACAACTGATTGTGGTGAAAGGGAGGACAAAAAGAAACTATTTAAAAATAATAGAAATTGACAGCTTTTACATTTAGGTCACTTGAGCAGCAAAACAAGTTCACAGCAATTCTTTCAATAAGCAACAATACAATTAAGCATATGTACTAATCATCATCAATAAACCCACATATGCCAGCTAAAAAAAATACAGCCTTGCACTATTACAGGTTCCCAGTTTCCACAAATATTTTCAATTCTGTTCCCCATCTAAAGCTGAGGGATCAAGATACAAACATTACAGAAGAAACATCTCCCAGTGGCTATCTAAGGAAAGCAAGGACCAAAATAAACAGCATCAGAAAAAACCCAACCCAATTATCAGTGACAGCAGTGACAGGTCTCAAGTTCTCTTCCCATTGCCTAACAAATTTAAGTACTGTCTGCTTCCCACTCCTTTCAGTCTGACGCTGAACAGGGGACAATTTGGCTTCTCTTCCTCTGCAAGGAAGGGATGAAAAATTCCTTATTTATTGATCCTTCTAAATTAACCCAAACATTCCTCACCTTGAAATCTAGTACATTCCTTTTCTGGGTGAACTTCATGTACTAGGGCAAATCTTACCTAATTTTGGCAGGGAATAGGGCACTTTAAAATAATCTTCATAAAATTCAATGAGTCTCCTCGTAATATTCAGAGCATAGTCCCCGGATCCTCTTCGGATTGCATCGGGCCTTGCATATAACCGCACCTGTTAAAAAAACAAAGCGAAAGACTGATCATTTCAGCATCTACGTTTTAAAGCTATCCTACCTGCAGAGGTGAACTATTCCAAGGTGGTTGTGAGGTGGCAGGATTATTCTCTTAAAGCCAAATATGACTGTCATACGTTTGTCAAAACATGTCATAGCTGAAAACCAGAACTTTCACAATTAAGGTTACAAAGTTCAGAAGTCACAATCTCCTACTTATGTTGCCAAATAAAAAACTTAACACTCCTTGCATGAAAATAAATATTCCAAGAAAACACTTACATGTGTTTGCTAGAGATATGATGGGAGAATGGATTAGTATAATGGTTCTCTGCCTACACTGAATGTAGGCAGGATGCAGTGGCTCAGTAGGAGAGAAGTTCACGGTTTGATAAAGGCACATTATATCAAGCTCTGAAAGTATTAGTAGACTGTGGGGGAAAAAAAAAAAATATATATATATATATAAAATCATTCTCTTTTCTTTTCTCCGGCAGTGACACAGTTACCCTCAATGAGCTACGGAAGACTGCAAAAACAACCATTTATAAGCTCATTCATGTACACAAACAATTAACATTCCTGAAACCTCCACAACTGCTTCAGGCCTCTGTTTTCAGAAAGCAGTAAATTAAAGCTGTTTATACAAGCCACAGACCACTGTGTTCAGTATAAAACAGCTCACACATCTTGACTACATGGAACACCCAAGTGAACAAAACTCACCTTCATCATCCAGCAGTCAAGCGTGACCCTGGTAAAGGACGTAGTGGAAAGCACTGCCAGGTTACTCGCTATTCCCAGTCCTTATAGTCTTTAACGCTTCCTTAGTGCAAACCAAGGAAGGGATAGAAAGTAGAGCCACTTCTCATTCTCCCTCCTCATACACTGTCTGATGGAAGTAGTGTGTGCTCTGTCTCTAGTGGCTCTGGCAGAAGGTCTCTCCGTGATGTACATAATGACCTGATACAAATGAGACTCTACTAAATGTCAGTCCTAATAATAATATCTGACTTGCTAATACTTTCTGTGTTAGGATTAAATCCCAGTCAGGGTTCTGTGAAAAGCAGCAGGGCAGAAATCAGAAAATATCAATGCAAACATAAAGGAGAAATATCAGTTTTGAAATGTTTCTGAATGCTCTATTCTGGACCGAGAAAAGCCAATGGGATTTTCATCTTCAGTGAAAGCATTACCAAATATTGCTTTACTGCTCTTTTCCTGAACTAGTTCAGTTATCCGAGTGGAAACTAGATATCAAACCTCAGTACACTGTACCTGTCAATTCTGTTTTAACTCCCTATCTCTTTGTTTTCAGCATGCAGGCACATTATTCTTCGTTGTTACTATGTCCACCTTTATATTTTTGTATTTCTATTGTATTACTCAGTGCACAATCAACCACACATAGTTGTCATTTGTCATGTAAAACAGGTAACAGTGTAAGCTAATGAGACATGTAATAAAGCAGACTTCTCATAATCACCACCTGAAAGCATATAAACCATTATCTGAACACCTCCAAGTCCCCGTTTTTTTTTTATTGCTTCCTTCCAAAGTTAACAGTGACATGTACATTAAGTGTTCCCTTATATGTTAAACTAAATATATTTTTTTAACAAAATAGATATCAACCACAGAGATCCTAATTCAAACATCTCAAAACCTTTAGTTTATGGAAGGATGTTAAGAATCACAATTAGATTTGTGATGAACACTGTTTCGTATCATTAAACCTTTATACACAATTTTGCCTAATTGCTTTACTGGCACAGTTGACTGTATCAGCAAATTAGGAAAAAAAAGTGTCAGCCAACCAAGTATGCAAAAAAATCATTCAATTTGACAGTGGCCAAATGTATCCATAATAAGGAATAGGACAACAGAAGGGAAGAAAAAAATAGGTCCATACAAGAAAAATCAAGGTTCAACCTTCTGCATTACAACGTGTGTCTTTTGGCAAATGTAGAAAAGGCATTTAATGGTGTCTGAGATAGAGCTTGGGTACCAAAGCTCAAAAACCGCAATGCTGCAAACTTTCATTTGCCACCTGGTAACATTGAATGCAATTTTACTTTGCCTGTTAGGTTTCCCTGGGTGCATCTTTGCCTACCCAGAACAGCTCCGAACTGCCAGGGCTCCATGGCTCACACCAAGGTCACCCCTAAGCTGGCACACAGCTCAGAAATTACCCGTGCCTTTGCCCAGGTGTCTCAGGGGCTTCGAGGCAACAGGCACTGCAGAGGCATGCCAGTCATCTTCAAATGCTGGGTCTGCTGCTGCCTTTCACCCCAACAGCCACCGAACATGAAATGTATGGATAAACCTTAGAGGCACCGTTGCAGACCTACCCCTGGCCTCAGAAAATTCCCTCTTGGCTAGCAGAGGGCTCTGCCTACCTGGCTGGCTGTTTTGGATGACACCTCCTCAGGTGTCATTCACACTATAAGGAGCTTGGTCCAGAGCTCAGCCTACAGGCTGTCACCTATAAGCTTGAAATTGAAGCCCCCAGGCTTTCACACACCAATGTCCCTTAATGTGTATGGGCTTATCTTAACCGTGTTTTACCTCCACATCCACAAAATGGGGATTCCATTATTTCCTTAGCTTATATTAAAATTCTGAGCGTTAAGTAACAAAGACTGAAAAGTTTTCAGATACTGCTCCAAAGAGGAGCTTAAGTAAATAAAACGGAATGAAGATTAAGACATTACATTTGTTTAGCATTTTTTTTGTTTGTTTACTGCTTTCATTTCAAAAGGCAGATAGCTTGTATTACATTATAATTATGATGGACTGAACAATAATGCATACTTATTATATACTTTCCCACTGGCTGTTTGATCACTAGGCTGCAAAGTTGATTTTACATTAATTTAAATAAGAGAAAGAACAAAAAAATCTTCTGCAGGGTCAGACCTAAATATAAATAAAAGTAGTATGTGTTCTCCTACAAAAGATAAATAGGTTTCTAGCTTAGGTGCGCAATTCATCATTCACTGCAATGGCACCTACTGCCTTGCAAATATTAGCAAAGCTCTTTTTCACAATCTTTGCAAAGTTAGGTTATGCTATTATTTTCATGTAAGGAAGTGCAGAACAAAGAGAGACTGGGACTAATTCTGGGTGCCCATCTTGACACCTCTGTCAACTATACTTAACAGTTTTACTGCACACACTTAAAGCACTGCTTCCATTATATCTTATTGCAGTGGTAAACACTTTATACAGCTTTCAGTCTGGTCACAGGTGCCTTAGTTTGGGTATTAAGAAAATTAGTAACACACGATTAGTGCCTAAATGAGACTGTGTCAGTTTATGTGATTTGCTCTTGGCATCGCATAGCAACTCTGGTGGCAGAGGTAGGGAGGGAATTCCAAGATGGCATTCAGCCTCACGGCCACCTGACAGCCTGCACCAAGCACCTTCCACGTTTGGGAATTAGTAAGGTAGGACTGGTTCAGATAACAGGCATATTCACTGCACATTGGGTTTGGCTTGACGCAGCGTAGCTCCCTGTGTGTCTAAGTGACAAAAATACCAGAAAAATATTATAAAGGATCATATTAGTAATGACACTATCATAATACTTATGAATATTTAAAAAGTTCAGTCAACATAAATTCTGGGGAGTTTTCCTGACTCCTTTGCACCTACATGTGCAACTATTACCAATCCTTCAAAAGAAGTTCTGACTACTACGAAAAAGAAGAAAATCTAAACCTCTCATTTCTGTCTCAAATGGAACCAGACTGACCATCTCCTTCCTACCATAAGTTTGAGTACCCAGGTTTGCAGGTGTAGCCCTACAACTCAGACCTCCCCTTTGACATTCATAAGATGCAGTTCTTATACTGCACAGCCACAGACACACTTTGCTAGAAATCATTTTCACTTCTGTTAACTGCAGAACAAGAAGTTACTAGAGATCCTAAATGAAATTACTGCAATTTATATTTTCTCATCCTTATTTAAAGTGAGAAAAAATGTGAGTTGTTTCCCCTTGTTTGCTTTCCAGAAGCCCTGGGTTATTTTCATTAGAACTTTAAATAAAGACAATACAATAGCCACACTCAGACACCACCACAGAAAAATCATCCTGAAGGATTAATTTTAAAAGATTAGTAACCTAACTCAGCCTCTTAGAATTACTTTGGCAGCTTTATCAGATAAAATACTAAAATATTCCTGAAACTTGTAGGGTAAATTCCATGTATTTGTTATAAGTGATCAATAGCCTACTTCTCTATTGTTAGTCAAAGTATTTGCTGTACAAAAACTGTACTTTCACAAATAATTTGTACAAAGTGCAACATTTGCTGTAGTCTCTCTTAATATTTCAGCATTTTTACATAAAATAAGTCAGAGTAATTTAAAAATATTTGTAATCCCAGGTCACCAGAACAGATGAATGTGATTGTAAAATGAGAGTGGTTTCCCATAGTGAGGGACAGTTGTGATATATGCTAAGAAATATGCAACAGATTTAGAACAAACCACATCTAACTAAAGCCAGGTTGCTGACTACTGTGCATAAGAAAATTTTCCTGTCTACAGCAGGTAAAAACCATTCGTCAAAAAGAAGGTTAGCACTTAAAAACAGAAAACAAGAGTTTTTCTTATTACTTCAGTGTGTTTCAGTGAAAAAAAAGTGAATTGGTAACTACATACAAGGTACAATAGGTAAATTTTGACAAGTACAAACCTTAACTAGCAACTAACATCTTAATTTCTGATTAATGGTATGTTCGCTAAAAGTGCTTCCACTGTACCAAAGACTATAGTGATAATTTCAGCACATAATAAAGAGGACGGGTTCACAGGAAGCAGAACTGTTCTACTGTGACATTTTAAAAACACAACTTTTTTTTTCTCTTTCCTTTTTTTTTTTTTTTTTTTTTATTAAAATTGGAGTATGTGGGAAAAAAAGAAAAGGATGAAAGGGTTGAAGAACAGTAAGGAAAAATCTGCAGTCATTTTTTCACATTCTGTGAAATATTTCAGGTCAAACTGAAGGCTTTGTTCAATACTGCTTTGCAGGTAGGAGGAATATGTAATGCATTCAGGATTTTGACCATGGAAATAAAAAGTAAAAATCCATTATTTACACATATCTAATTGCAAAAAGACTGTTAACCAACCTTCTCCCTCTGCAGGAATTCACCAAAGATGAAGGAAGACCAGAGAGAACCACAGAACGCTCTCCCTCTGGCACTAGAGGAAGACACTAATAACCTTTGCTAGAGGTGCCACAAGCCTGCCAACCTGCTTCCCCAGAGAACTAAGGAAGCTGACAACCTGGCAGAAATCAGGATGTTACAGCAAGAGGCTTGCAAGCCTGAAGCATGCCATACACCAGAGCCCACCTCTTACTTTAGCATCAAATATGCACTTCTACATTTGAAGCCTGCTTTTGAAGACATGATTCTCTGTGTCGCCTTCTATTTTATGTGCGCATCCCCTTTGCAATCTTCATTCTTAGAGTAGTGTTATCTTTTTAGGAGAGCATCACCTGGCTTGATATCAAGACATATTTTTATTCTTCCGTTTATTGCAACAGTAAAGTTTGCTGATCACAGTAATCCCATAAAACAGTCTGCATTCATTCTGCAAGGCATCTTTTCTTTAAATGTTTAGCCATCTTTTCCATGTTTTAAGACTACTCCAATTGCCATCACTGCCTTCCCTGATGCCCCAGGGGGATCACAGCTCACTGGATGAGAAATACTGCTCCAAGGCAATAAAGGGCACCTCTGTTTTAGCAAGGGAAAGCCTGTGAGAGCAGATGGCTCATTGGGCTCTAACGGCCTTACACAACACCCGCTGATTTCAACTGAGTGACTCCTGATAAGTACAGGGGCTTTAAATCAGACTTTCAGAGGAGACATGACCCATCCAGCCTCCGGGCTAGGGACACTTCTGCCAAGGCAACCCTCACCAACAGCATTTGCCATATCTACAGCCCATGTTTTTAGATCACCACTCAAGTAGTCCTTGTTAGGCAGTGCACAGGGAAAAAAAAGAAAAAATAAATTAAAAAAATACTCCTTTAAATGGCAGTGCTGTGGTCACGACCACTGATAGATAATTCAGATCATGAGGAACAGGACTGCTGACTTATCTTATGTTTTATATCCCATGTGCTGTAAGTAAAATACCTCTCTGCATCTTGAAAACATCCTGACACAGAATTTACACAGCAGTAATCATTGCTCTATATCTGCCACAGCATCAGGTACAACAAGGCCACCTTTGTTTCGAACAAGGGGAGAAGATGCATTTCTAAGTCCAGCCCTTGGTTTGCACCGATACCATGTACACTGCCACACAGATGACTACACAAAACCACTCCCAAAGGTATCCCCATCCACAGAGTGTCTTTACCTAGCCCTGAATGCTGTCACATCACACAGGCCTGTGGAACCACAAGAGACCTGAATCTCTCTCTTTCAGCTTGGCACTGTTACAGCATCTTTCCAAGCAAATGTGACTAATGTTCCAAGTACGGCATCTACCCATGTTGCTACTGTCCTGATTTCCCCTCCCCCTTTTCTCTCTTTTTGGTCCAGTTTGTCACCTGCCCTTAAGTTTGAACAGACCAGGAACAAATGGGGGGGTACAGAAATTGAGCAAAAGTCTGATGACAACCTTAAATCTTGTTGTTTTCTCAGACAAGCCTGGATTAGGTAACCTTGTATCATCATGGGAATCCACAATTCAGAACAGTTTCCCCTCCCACCTACTTCAAGCAGAATTCAAAGTAACTTTGTCAGGTGTTTTAAAGCAACTCAGAGTGCTTTCCCTTTACCAAACACATATTGCTGCACATCAACCGGTGTCAGCAATGCCACCCTGGGAAAAATGCTTGTTCTTCAATCCCTTCCTCAAAGGCAGCAGACTCCACATAAAGCACTGTCCTTGGGAGGCGCCTCCAAACTAGCTCCAGCCCTCTGTGTGACTATACCCACAGGCTCAGCCCAGCACTGGTACATCTAGGATCCATCTCACAATGATCTAAAAAAATCTCAGTTCAGAAAGCACTTATGCATATGTTTAATTTTAAATAAGTGTTTAACCTCAAACATGCATCTACATGTTTCAGAAGGCCCTAACATTTCAGCAGAGCAGCCACTTAATTTTATAAAGGGGGAGAAAATAGTCTTATGCTCTTTACGTCAAGATCCATAATACTTCTGCAGCAAGTGATGCTTTCTACCGAAAAACACATGCATTGCCTCTCTACTTAAAAGCTTCAATTTACTTGATAATCTGAGATCTCTTTTATCGTTATTTTCCTCACTGACTATTTTAAGCACAGGCACTGCTTTTATTATTGTTACATAGATAAATATATGTTCACATCACCCATTTAATATAGCAGACAGATGTCTGGACGCAACAGTCTTGGCTGCAGCCTCCCTGGTTGCAAACCTCCCTTCTGCAAACAAGGCATTACCTCTCAAATGAGGTTTTAAATGGGATAAATTCAAAAGAAATAACACTTCAATACATAGGCAAACAAGCTACAAGCCAAGTTGCACTAAGAACGTGTATGAGTTGTTTCACATGCATGCATAACTCCACAAGTTTCATGTGTTCAAATGGAATAAATTTTACATTGATAAGAGAAGGAGAGAAAGAGAGAGGTAGCTGTAGTGAAATATCAATTCTGCTGTAGTGAACATAGTTAAACTTGATAATGGGAACAAATCACAGAAGAATGCCTTGTTTCAATCTCCTATTCATTATTCATCACGGACAAAACCCTAAAGAGACTGTATGGTAATGAAATGTGCTTACTGAATACCAAAGGGACAGCTCATGGAGATGACTTTTCTCCAAACTAAGCAGTCACACACAGCACTGCACTAAGCCTTTTTTGGATATAATTATAACCAAAAATTTTGTAATCAATTTAGGAAGTATTTTTTAAAGCAAGCTGGAAACAGTCAAGAGTTCAATGACCTGATACTTTCTGAGGAAACACTGTTTTGCTGGAGGCTGGGTGGAACTTTTTTAAAGTAAACAAATATCATCTTTGCATCCTCATTCAAGACAGGTTTAACTGGTTTAATAAACCAGTTAAAATAACATAAGTCACCACTACAAATAAAGTTTATATGAAAGAAATCGTAATGGAGGGAGTTATACTGGTAGAGGGGAGTCTCAGGGAACTAAATACAAGCACAGAGGTGCCTGAACATTGTTGCAGGGCAAGGGAAAGAGGCTTCAAACAGACATAGCAGATGTTCCTGGATTAAAAAAAACCTCACAGCACGACCCTGAAGGAGAAAGTAGTGAAAGAACCTTTTGCAGTTCCAAATGACAGTGAGGAAATAAGGAATATTAAGCAAAGAGATTGCTATGTATTTTCAGAGTTGTGAAGGAGATGGGGGAGGGGGAATAGTTTTGTGCATCTTCTTTCTAAATAAACATGACTGCATGGGAGAAGCATCTAGTTGCCTCATCAATTTCTCATCTGAAGAAAAACAAATGCTGACGGCTCCAGCCAAAGGTACAAAAATATATTCCACCAGGAGGCAACACTGTCATGAAGACATGCTACAATTTCTAACTTGAGAAGAGATCATAAAATACTTTGGAAAGTTAATGAGCTGCACTCGCACATAAATCCAACCAATGTTCAGCTGGCATAAAATAAAATAGTGGCTATGTCACTGACCACAGTGCCATTAAGATTAATTTAGAGCACTCAGAATCTGTATCATCTTGTTGAAATGGCTCGGGGACAGAAAGTGAGCATGTTAACAACTAATGTATAGCAAATGTAATTACAGATACCATTTCATAGCCATTTCAGCCAACTAAGACTGCCACGATCCCACCACCACATACTCAGTCATTCAGCCTTGACTCTTCCGTTACTCAGGCTAGAGTTCATTTCATCTCACAGCAAGATGTCAGCCACACAAGTCATCCAACTATGCCAGCCAGGTGGATAGTGTCCAGACAGCCCAGCTTCCTCACCTGGTCACCCATCAGGTCAGTGCTAGAGCCAGCATGAGAAAGCATTTGTGGAGAGAAGAGAGGACCATGACAGACTGGATACAGATCAATTTGAGTTATTACAGACCTTCAACCTAGGAGGAAAAACTTCACTGCTATGGGGAATTCAGTGTCTAAATTGTTGAGATTCCCAGTGGTTAAAGATCCCTCCAGTTCTTTGTAGAAGGTGAAAAATTAGCATAACTTTAAGAAACAGAGCACAAAGATTTACATTATTTACCTATTACACATAAAAACTCTGTATTGTAACACCAGTGGTAAGAGGATGTGAGAATGGCTTTTTCCTCCAGGAAAAATCTGCTGCAAATGTACTGCAAGGGTTAACACCAGTTTCCATTTCCTTTGGTTGGACTGGGATTGGATTGACATTTAATAGAATTCTCTTATTTACAGTATTTTCCATTGGCTATTTTATGATCTAAGCATTCACATCGCACATCATTCATAAATAATATTTCACCTATACTCTAATAAAAAACAGAGTTACAGAAGTATGCAAGTTTAAAGAAAGTGCTAACAAGTGACCTACAATGTTCAGCAGCCCTACAGCATGACCGATTTCACCTGGCTAGAGACTGCTCTGTCACAAGCACACAGATGTTACCTTAGAGTAATTCCATTTGAAATTATAGTCTGCAACCATTCTAACTGCTGATTTATATTTTGGCATTGTCTAGAGGCTGTCAATACGACAATGAGGTTCCCCTGTGCTCAGCCAGAGTGAGAGCTGACTTATTCTCAGATCATTCTGTCTGAAGAGAGACAGGCAAAACATGGGGAAAATTAACTGTTGTTATCTCCATTTTATACATGAAGGATGAAGAAACACGTGCTTAGTATCAGAAGAAAATCTGAAAAAGAGCTGGAAATAGAACTTGAATTTCCTCACTGCCCAAACTGATAAATCACCTCTTCAACATAAATCATCAAATTACAATTCCTAAAACACATTTTCTGGAAAACAGCATCTTTTCTATTACACATTTTTAAAAAATAAATTAAAAAAAAAAAAAAATCCTGTTTTCAGGTTCCTCAGTCACAACATGTTCTTCAAAAGCCAGACCTAAACTATATGTCAAACTGTAGACCTGTACCTCTGAAACTGCTCAACTTCAGAAGACATTCTGAAAACCGAAACTCCCCACATTCACTCATGTCTAAGAGTAACAATACTATTCACATAGTAACATCTTTCATCAAGTGGATACCGTACTGAAACTATTTAGCTTTGTTTAAAGGGAAAGGCTATTTTATCAATCACTTAAAAGTAATTAATTTAATGCACTTAAAAGTAAGAGATTTCAGCAAAGGGGTCCCCTACAAAACAGCCACTGCTGATGTAGTTGTCCACAGTGTAACAAAAAACCTGGGAGGAGATAGACTGTACATGACAATCCAACCAAGATGTTTGCAAGGGCGTGTCAGTACTTTCATGTCTCACATAAAATTCAGCACAATCGTAGTGGAAACCATAGTCTGGCAGATACACATTTCACCTTACTCATTGTATGTCTGCAGTAATTTCGGTTCGTATAAGAAAAAAAAAAATAATTTGTGGTAAATAAAGAGAATCGATGACAAAATATAGTCCCAAGAAAAGCAAAGCAGGAGCACAGCTCATTGGTGAGCTCAAATGCATTTACTCAATACATAGCTTATAACAGCAGCGATAAGCAAAAGGAACACAAGAAAGTATCTTATGAGCTACATGTAAACTTAATAGAAAAACTGTTTGCAAGGTAAACAGATCAGTACTGTAAGGTGCTGAATTTTAAAGCACCCTTTAAAACTGGTTGGCACTGAGGAAACTCAGCACTTCGTAGACAAGTCTGCACTGTGCTAGATTGAGCCCACAATAGTTTTTGGAAAACTATACCTAGCCCTTAGGATGGAGAAAAATATGCACATGGGAAATTTTGTGCTCTGACTGGTATAAAATCCATAACAAAAACGGGTTGCATCAATAAAAGCAGAAACCATATTAACAGTGGGAGTTCCTGCAGGCTAAAAACTTGTCAGAGCAGAGAGACAAACAATTTGGCCAGTAAAAGCAAAATCCATAAGCCATGAAATAGGGAAATGAGAAATCAAATTTTTTGTATGGACACACACTAAAATCCACTAAAAAAACTTCATTAAAAGCTCCATTTCTGACTCTCAACTAGTATTTTAAATGTTTTTTATAAACCTTCCAAATCCACAGAACAATATAAAAATGAAACAAAAAAAGCTAAACATGCTAATGGTATCCAAACACTTTTGCACAACTAGCCTCCAACAAAACCATGGGCAGAATGAGCACTTCAGCCAGAGAAAATAAACCAGGTAAGCGGCAGTCACCTATCAATAACTTCTCCAACCCATGGCTGGACAGGTTCCAGGTCCCTTCTGAGCACACCGATCTCAGTGTAAAACACAAGAATTAGAAGAGGGGGGAAAAAAAAATTTCAAAGGCAAATAGCAGTTACAAATAGAGAAAGCAAAATAGAAGGTTTGAATCAATTTGAACATTATTCCTATCTCAGGACTCCCATCTTAGAAAGATCAAGGCCACAACCAGGGATCAAAGTGATTAACCGCCTAACCAGCAGCCAGCAGAGACACAGATGAGAAGTGGCAGATCCCATGTACACGAAGAATCTGAACTGGCAAACAGAGGGGGTTTTTCACCTTAAGACAGAAAAAGTTACAAAATTCAAGTACTCTGACATAACAAACTTAGACAAATGTGATGAATAAGACTCTGAGGTATGCTGGTTTTAATCTACAGAACACACATTAATATGGCATGTGAATTGTTTAAATTAAAATAAAACACTATGAAATGTTTAACTGAGGGTTATTAATCTAATCCCTTCCAATATATGAAATGTTCAGGTGTTTATGATTATGAAAAATTATTTTTGCACATTTTGTCATTCACATTACATTCCTCATCTTAAAACTTTCACTACTCAAGACGTATTTTCTATTAGGAAGATGCGAGTTAATCAGTGATGTCCTCTGCGTGCCTATGGAAAAGGCCAATTTGCTAACACTTCCTGATCAGCCACAGTTCAAACAACACATCTGGTTTACATCTGGACAGCTAGGCAGTCAGCTAACCAGCTGAGATTAAACTAGGTCTGGATGACTATCACACAGGTTTCCCAAAATTAAACAATGTGGTGAAAGCTGACCTCTTCATTCATACAGATATGCTGGTTAGCATTAGATTAAAATAGCTTGTTTAGAATTGGATCATATCTAAGAAGAAACAGGATTAAAACCCTCTCTTATAAAAAAGTCCAGGTAATTCCTTCCCCAGGAAGCTAACTAGCACAAAGCAACAATGGGGTCTGATGGATTATGGGAAGATGGAAAGACAAGAAATATTTCTGAAACCTGGTTTCCAAACTTCTAAATGCTGCAAGCATGGCGATCACACCGCAGGCAAAACTGAACTCGCACTAAAAACTAAAACTCACACAATGTCTTAAACAGCCTGCCAATTAGGGAAATAGGAAGACGAAGGCATTTTTACAACAATCATTTCTTCAGTTCCTAGCACAATAAAACAGACTGTATAGATACGTTCCTTTGCTGACAGCAGAGCAGATCACCGTTGTTTGAAGAGTCCTTCCTTCTCTTTTCCTAGCTGATGAAGAAAGCTGTTCCTCTGCTTAGCTTCCAGCTGACATTCACATCAATTTAACAGCTTCATTAGTCTCTCTCTTTTTAACGCTTTAAGAGTCTAAGGTAGCACTCCCTCTCATGAGGCATACCCTGACTGCACAGTGCAAGGTAAACCTTTAAAAAGGCAGGCTTTATTTGCTCTCATGGTACCTGTACCCACAGCATAAACTGTGTCTACAACCGGAGCATCTTCAGATTAGCAAACATTAAGAACAATTACTAGGGGCAATACCAACAGTGTGTGGGCAGCAAGTGCATTTGTGCACTTTAGCAAGGAACTGACCTGAACAAATGCAAAATCTTTTGGAAGGCTCCATGGGATATGAACACTGGAAAGGAACAAGCAGTGACTTTGTACGGAAGCTTTCTCTAGGTTTAGCGTATCAGAACAGGACCTCAAGTATCCTTTTTCCCCCAAGTTTCTGGTGCTTAACTCTATCATTGGCAGGACCATGGAAGAGAAGGACAAATGATCTCATGCTGTCCCATAGTTTGTGTACTCTAATCATCTGCAAGAAAGTATCAGTGAGGAGTGGGATCCCTATGCTTGAAAATTTGACTTCTGTAGGAGGCAAACTGTCACTAATGTTATGGGGATGCAGGAAGATTATTAAAAACAGAGGGAGACTGAAGAAGCTAGGCTGTGAAAGTATAAACTAATAACAAGTTTGAGAGTCTTCAGATCAGCCTATGAAGTAAAGGAAACTGCTACCAGAAGCTTTTAAGAAAAACATTTGTATAAATATCACTGCCTAATATTCTGCTGTCAGTTTCGCCTAAAGCTCTCAAGCAGCTTGTGGCTACCACCTCTAAAATATCTACTACACTTTTCTCACGAGGATCTTCAAAGCTGTCATTTCCTACTAGGCAGAGCAAGGGGGGGGAGCAATGAGGGAACAAGAAAGAAATCCCAGGGAGAAGCATTCCTTCTCTGCATGCTCACGGTGCTGATTGACTCCTCAAATGAAAGGCCAAAGCTTAAAATGTTTGCTGGTTCAAGGACCAGCCAATCTCACTGTCAGCACCCCAAAAGATTAAGCCTTCGAGAGAGTCAGCCTCCAGCTGCTGTACTTCACGGACTCCCAAACACTACCCAGCCAGCTGCTGTTCCGAAGTGCCTCCGTGCATTACACTTACAAATCCAAACAGGCCTTGTGACTTTTACAGCTGCATTTGATCACTGCCCTGCTTGCTCATGAAAAAAATTTAAAAAGGTTAGTACTCACAGATTATGTTAAACAATTATTAGAGTATTTCATCTCTGTTTTTCTTTCCAACAAGATGAAAGGGCCTTGTTACTCACAAAAAAACCCACCAAACTAACCACAAGATCAGTGCAGCCTTGTAGATGGTGAGCTCAGTTTCAGAAAATGGTAAACTTTTAGAGGAGAGGGCACATAGAGACACGTGCAACCTCAGCAGCAGCCTGGACTGTGCCTGTGAGAAAGCTCCCCTCGGCAGCAGAGCGTGGCACAGAAGAGCTAGCAGGCACACTAGCATTGCTGCGTGTTACAATCCAGCATCGCTCAGAGACACGTGTACAGCAGAGGAAGAGCTGTATCTGAGCTAATAAGCCTTGACTTGCAGCACAGTAAATGACCTGGGACACAACACTCTGCTGACATTGCTATCTCATTCTGTTCCAGAGGCAGCTAAATCAGTGCCCATTAAGGGATCACCATGCTGTACTTGCACTGTACTCCACTGAGGATTACTCACCTCTCCCTAAAAAGGGCAGATGTGCTTCATTCATTTTATGCCAACGCAGGAATGGGGTCAAGTATGAGCTGTGCGACAGCTGTAAGTCAGCTGAACAGCCATCGTTCTCCACATTCTTCTCCATCATTTTCTGTATTTTGACACCACACCATAGATCCTTAAGCTGCAGCAAAGGCCACTTCATTGATCTTCTCTGACCCAAGTTTCACTGGTGCACTTGCACACTCTGCAAAGCACATTCATGTAAGACCCTGAGAAATCACTCTTCTTTGAATGCTGATTTTTACTTTGTCATTACTGCTGAGATGGGTAAGGGTTTTTCAGACTCAAGCAACAGGCATTCTGAAAGCTCTACGGTAGCACTGAATTGGGGGCGGGGGAATGACGACATCAGTTTAATAGGTGGTGGCCTTTGAGCTTATAAAAACTGAAGCATCTTCATGACATGCTAAAAAGAGAGGGTATTTTGGAACAAACTCCAAATCCCAGGTCACTGAGGGCTCAAGAATAGAAATAGCTATTGAGTTACCAGGTCGATCACATAAGCAAGCCAGTAGTAAGCACGGCAAGGAAAAGATCTGATAGCGCTTCACTCTCTTTTGGTCCTACAGCTTAAAAAGAAAACTGAGCCAAGAAAGTAAATACAAGATTAAGGGTTTGTCTACATTGAATGCTGCAATGTTTGAGAGTTGATATGCGGTGCATTTACTCCCACGTTACACAGCATGATCACAACTATACAATATCTCCATTTAAATTAGTGGTGTCTCTACACCTGACCTTAGTGGCTATGTTACCTATCCCTGCTAGTTTATATACCAGTAGCTCTCCTAGCTGTACACTGCACTGCATTCACATGGATGTATTCAAGGGCTTAAAACCTACAACAAATATTTAGCAAGTACAGGAATGGATGGAACAATATGAACCTGAGAACAATGCAGTCTCATTTAACTCCCATGATGAGAGAGTTCGCAGCAACCTGAGTTCATTCTGTGGACACAAAAACAGGGCTCCCAACAGGTTTATACATTGTAATCTAATCTGAAAAGAAAAAAGAGCTCTGGTTCACAAGTTTCCTATACACTGGGGGATTCTAGGATTCACTTACTAAAACGAAGAAGCTGGAAAGGAACAACCCAGAAAACGCATGTATTTTCAGCTGTACAAGGCATTTGGAGGCCATTTGCAGTCATCTGTGAGCCATGACAAACAGCCAATAACACACTATACTAGTATGAAATGCTATCCAGAACACTGAATTTTAACTGGGAGGGAAGGGATTTCATTATTGCTATTATTATGATTATTATATTATATTGCAAATAGGTACTGTGGAGACACAGCATCCATGATTACAGAGTTTGTGATTCCACAGTCAGCTATTTGAAAAGAAAATTCCAGCTTGCAAACAGTTTGCAGATGTTCAAGACTACATTCATTAAAAATACATTGTCAGATCCAATCGGGAACAAAATGCAAGTTTGCAAAAGTCTTTCAAAGTTGTTGTGGATTCCTTTTTGTGTCTTGATGCCAGTGTAGGCACATTCTAAAATGAATTATGTTTCCATTGTGTGTTTCCCACAAACAGTGCAGCACTGTGCCAATGCATAATAATTTGAAACATTAATATTATTTGAAAATAACACAGAAAAGGTACTTTTATTATTTATTTTGATAAAAATAAATCTATAAGTTTGCTAAAATTATTTTTTATACTACTTTCAATTACAGTGTAACTTGGCTATGTAAATACTACCACTATAGCCTATAATCCTCTCTGGTAACTCTGCTTTCACCACCCAGGGGTTCAGCTGCCTGTATGCCAACGTCCAGCTCTGGTATTGCCTAGCTGTGTAACTACTGAAGAAGGGCTATGAGAAAGTCTGGCAGCAGATAAAAACATGAAAGTTACAAAAGTTAATATTATGGAGGCAACATCATTGCTAGCTCAGGCATTCAAGAAGAAAATACCAACACAATGGTATCAAACCATACAGAGGTTAGCTGACCCCACTGGGAACCATCATCTCCAGTCGTCAGCATTATCAGAGCTGGTGATACATGGCAGCTCAGCAACACTGAGGGTCTATTGCAAGCAGCCACACAGGACAATCTTTCCTCCCCAGCCAATGCCTGCCAGGCCAGCAAAGATTCTGAGCAATGGTGAGCACACTAACATGGAGCCTAGTAGCTCGTTAACCCCCAGGTATCAAAGAAATAATTGTTTTACAATTTTAGGGTGACTGTATCCTGCTTGCAAACTTTTTTTATACCCAGGCCAAACAAAACAAAAAGGGCTTGTAACAGGCCTTACCTTGACAACAAAACTGCATTATTGGCAAAGCCAATAACCAAACACTAAACATGTAAGTCACACTCATCCTTATGACTTCACAAAATCAGGACATCTATTTTCCCTGCAATCAACTAATAAAAAAGCCATTTATCTTTATATGAATACAAGAATAAAATATAAAAGGCATGCATTTTACTTAAAACACTGTCTGGGGTTAGCCATACCAGGCAATTGTGCATTGCCAAGCACTGATTTGATTTTCATTATACTGCACTGACGGCAAAGTCATTTATCTTTTCTCAGCTCCCAGTCTCCTTTTATCTTTTTCTTATGCTTCTGTATTTTTCCTCTATCCTGCAGTGTTGCTGAATGCTGATGAGCAGAAAATGGTACAAAACCACAAGACAGACTCTTTCAGATTAAAAGTTCAGGTATGGAAGCTCAAACTTTTTGCGTTTTGGACTTCCTAAAGAAGCTGTGTATTTGGCGTTGTCCAGCTATAAAAAGATCGGTTAAATACTTCACTACCTGTCCCTCTCTAGAATAGACAGACTTCCAGTGACGTGATGTTTCTGTCATGGTTCTAATGTACTCTGTTAAGAAAAGAAATTATCTTCCCGTCACTACAGCCTTGGATGTTTTAACAAAAAAATAAAGTGACCAATGCAAAAACAGTTTTCCATATATCAGAAGCACAATTTTTACAATAATTTTTTTTTTTTGCCTTCAACTTGTTACATTTGTAGGTTACTAGCATTCCATAAAAATCAGGAAAACTGGAAATATAAACAAGAAGAAAAAAGTCTTCCCAGTGTTCTAGTACTTAGCCTTTAAGTGTGTTAGCATCTCACCAGGGATGTGCAAACAACTGATTTTTTCAGTTCACCAGCTGAATTTGCCATTCTTAGTTTGTTAGTATTGAATCAACATTGCCTAAACCCTCTTTCCCACTAAAACAAAACCAAAGTATTTAATCTCATGAGACACAATACATTCCCCTTGAAATAAAGCAGAATGTTTAACTTCCTAAGATTTGCTCCAAAAACAAATGTGACAGAATTACAGTCAAAACACTACAGCTTATGGTTAGAGTGATGCTTCACAAAGCACAGATGTCCCCTAGGTCCTAAAGGTCTCTGTGGTGTACATGTCTGCCTACAAGATGGCATCTGTACCTTCACTGTCTGTCAATGGAGGTCTGTTCAATAGAGTTAACAAAACCTAAAGAGTGATTCAGAATATTCCAGAACAGATAAACCTAGATCAGGTCAGCCGACAGTGACTAAAATACACTCAAAGTGTTGAAGATGTTGGTCAACTTCAGGACAGCAATTGCCATTGCTGATGTTACTAGACTTCTCACACAGCAGTGAACTGAGCCATAACTACCTATGACTTCTAGCAACAACCTTATTCTCTATTCACTTGTTTGCGTGTGTATATTATGACATTGTCAGAATCTTTTTCAGCAAGACTTTTCAGTAAAGTTCCACCAAAGTTTCCTGCCACAAAACAGAACATGCAGCTGCTGTTTTCTTGCTAGGCATGAACTCTTCTGCCACACCAGCAGAGACAAACAATAAGGAATGTGTCCAGAACTGACAGATATATATGCAGAAAAGAGTGCAGTCTGTACAGAATTAGTCAGAATAATCATATGTACAAAATGCTGCAGGTGAATCTCATGACACCGAGTGGCTGGTTGGTAAAACGGCAGATGAAATTCAACATCAGTAAGTGCAAAGAAATGTAAATAGGAAAAAATAACCATAACTATACATACACAGTAATACAGTCTAAATTAGCTGTTGCTCAGGGAAGAATTCTTGCAGTCACTGTGGACAGCTCTCTGAAAACATCAGCTCAGTGCTCAGCAGATATTCAATAGGCAAACACAATGTTACAACTGATTAAGGAAAGAATAAAAACCAAAACATTATTATGCCACAGAACAAACTCAAGCATATAAACTTTGAGTACTGCAGGCAGTTGTGGCACCACCCCTCTCTTTCACTCAGTGTTTCAAACAGGCACTGTAGAACTTAAAAGGCACAGAGAAAGGTGATAAGAATAAGAAGAGATGGGAAGTGAATCCCACACAAGGGGAGATGAAGTACTTTTGAGTTCTGAAAAAGGACAGCTAAACCATCTATAAAATCAGGACTGGTACACAAGAAGTGAATGAAGAAAACTAGTCACCGATCGTCACAGCAGAAGAGGGCACCCAATGCAAATGTGGAAAAAATACACTGAAGTAAATGAGACACGTAAGTAAAATACAAATCTTGTTGCCACCAAATGTCCCAGAGAACAAAGGGCAACAGCTTCCAACACAGATAATGTACATTCACAGAGAGCAGGTCCTTTGGCAGCTATTAAAACCAGTGGTCCACATATAACTCCAGGTCAGGGTTACTGATAGCTGGAATCTAGGAGTAATACTCCACTGGTTGTCATCTCTAAACTGGTCTCCATACAGGATACAGAAAAATATTTCCCTCTGTGGCTGTTCTTACAATAAGCATGTTGGGGTTTTTTTAAAGACTGAAAAAAAAATATTTCAGGGTGATCTAACACATAACTTGAAGGTCAGCTCTGCTGTGGTTCCCTTGCACAGTGCCTCTTCCTTGTGGATAATACGGGCTTTTTTTCTCTCCAACTACAGTGACCATCACAGCTAGACTCCAGGAAATAACTGATAATGGGGTCTTAATAAACAGGAAGGTGAGGTACAGATAGAGAAATGGTAAAAACATCTCACCCCTCTGAAGGGTCTCACTTGTAATTCACACGTATCAAACACCTGGCATGAACTTCTTCACCTCAGTAATAATGACAGCAGCTTGAATGTGAGTGACACCTCCACAAGTCAGACTGGTGAAATACTTCCGTAGACAGTTTTATTTTGTTCTTACTCCACAGTTATGACAGCATTATCACTAAAAAGGACAGTCATGCATTTCATCCTCCTCCCAAGTTAGATCCATGGACTATCCACATATTGGTTGAGATGGTTCAGTCAAAAGGTTATTAAATTTTGTTGTTAGTTTCCCTTTGGATTATTGCAGTGAACAGGCTCACTGTTTAGCCACAGATCACTAGATCCAACAGAAATGATACAGCAAAAGTGTGCAGGTGAGGGCAGGGAGGGAACAACTGTTCAGTAGCAACTCTCAGCTACACTGCACTACATACAATGCTAAACTGCACCCCGCAGTTCAGCAACATTATTTGAACTTGGTCTGCTGAACAAAAAACACAGAAGTCCTTGCACCTGGAAGACAGCAAGCCTGAAGTGACTAGATGCCACAAGCAGCCACTGAAGAAGAAAAGGATATGAAAATCTGTGGTTAAAGGTTAGTAGGTAGGGGGGAGCTTGTCCGAGTACAGGTGACAGAGCTCAGTAAATACAGAAAAGCACTTTCACTTGTGTTTTCTGTAATTGTTACAGTAGTTTAACTTCATGAAAACACCCCAGCATCAGTAAATCTCTGCATTTGAGAGTAAGCATCTTTCAGAGCAGATAGATTTTGCAAGGAAATCAGTTTTGTTCTCTTCTGGACTTCCTGATGTAGGTACTGCAAGGTATCATTGTACCGGTGAGTTCAATTAGGGAACAGACTGTATAATTAAACCTATTTAAATAATTTAAATGCTGTTAAAGCACATATGTACGTACAAAACAGTACTCAGGATACTTCTCCTTAGCCATCAACCTCTGAATAACAGGAACTATGAAACCAGGCAACTCTACACCACCAGCTGCACTATGATTCACTGATCCTTTTTATCCTCACAATACTTCATGGTGGTATAATCATTCCTAGTCACGTGTGATTCATCAAAGTATTTTGTAGTAAAATCAGATGTTATAATGTGCCCTATTGTAACCATGCAAATTACAAATCTTCATTTCCATACCTAAACTATGCTTTCACCGAACTTTTTCCGCTGATCAAGCAGCTCTCACATACAGCCTAGTTAGGCGTTTCAAAGTCATTTCATAGCAAGGAGTCCCAAGCTTTCTGAGAGGTGGCTGTCTTCAACCCCTTCCACTTTCTCAAGCCTCCTCACGCTTTCCACATCACTGTTTTGAAAAGGTTTGCACTAGGTTCCCAACTCTAAGCTACCAGCGTATCTCCTCTGTATGCCTCACGCTTTCTATGGCCAGAAGTTAATGTAACTTGACTTGGCAGACAAATTCTACAATACTTCCCATGGCAACTCTGAATGATCAGTCCTCTGTGGATCATCACAAGCCAAGCAATACAGAGACCCAAGGAAAAGTTTCAAACTTTCTTTTTCTACACCAAGATATCATATTCCCACCACATTCACCCTTCTGCTGCCTTGGGGCCTATTAACTTCACATATTCATTGCTATCCCTGTCCACAACAGATGTAATATTTTTAAGTAGAAAACTTAATAGAGTTTACTCTATTTCTTAATCCTCTGCATATTAAAACTTTTTTTAAGTGATCATCAGGGTCAAAGAGTGACTGAAATGGGATTTTAGAACTGCTCACACTAACTGCCTAAATTTCCAGTTCAGACCAAATGGGCTTGGCTCAAGAATAAATATTAAATAGCTCCAAGGAAAGTAAAGTATAACCTTCTGCGTTTGGGTTTTTTTGAACATAAAAAGGCAACACCACCCCACATTTTGTGAGTAACACAGCAGATAACAATAAACCACACTAAGAATCACAGCCCCATGGAGAACCCCAAGTAAACCTCAAACTGAGGTCCCAGGTTGCAGAAGAAACCCCTGCTACTTACTACATATGAAACAAAGGGAATAGAGAAGAAATAATATATATTTCTTTCCCAATGGGAACTAAAATCAAGAGTTTTGAAATTCAAGCACAAAGACAAACATACACTTTACAAGCATCACAGATGCATACTCTCTGTGCAGGTAGATGGACTAAAATTTGCATGAATGCAACTTGAGCTTGGGATGATAGGAGGCTTCCAAACAAGGGCAGAATGCTACTACTACCTTTACTGGTGCTTACCAGAGAAAGATGATATAATAGAAGTACTGTGGACTGAAATATACCAGATATTCCCTGCGAGCACTCTGTTCCCTTACTCTAGGCACTGCACATTTAACATACTTTAAACATATGGAGTTGCTAAGGATTAAAAAACAAAGGTTAATGAAGAGAAGCCAAGTCTGGGCAGCACTCCCTTTCCATCACCTGAATCCAGTTAGCAAAACTTCAGTAAAATCAGGATAGTTATTCCTTTAGTCTGGGGTAGGGAAGGAAGCTTATGTCTTCTCTGACACAGCAGTAGCCAAAAATATGTTTATGACTTTAAATGAAGCAGTACATCTTATCCCTCACTGACATTCCCACATATAGATTTGGGCTTCTATTTGAATTACTTGGGTCAGACTAAAAACTACCAAACTTTCTCACCAGGTATAAATCTGTCTACCTTTTTCCCCATGGTATTTAAAAGGTAACAATGAACTTACTCCAGAACAACATTATCAAATTTTATACATATAGGAACACTTTTCAGTAAGGAAAAACATAGCATTATGTACTGTTGTCCAACCACAGAGTGTGATTTAATTAGTCAGAGGACTGGAGAATTACAAGAAACACATACATGGTATGCAAATGATCTGGTAGGTACACTTCTTTCTTTGAAATTAATCCATAGGAATCCACTTCCCTTCTTCCTCCTCCACTTTTTATTCCCTTCTTCTTTTATCTTTATTAACTAAGGTACTGCTTGCTGCCCTGAGGATATGAACTCTTAACTGAGGTTTCCAAGCTGCTGTGACTACCAAACTATCCACTGCTCTAGGGGAAGGAAGGGTGAGAGGGAAGAAAGTGTGGGTACCCCCAGAGGTGCCCTCAGTGAATGCTAATAGCCACCTTTAGCTTCTTATGCCCTCCCCCACTGCAGGCATTTCAAATAAATGAAGTATTAAGTCTTCTTGTTCTGTTCCTCACTGCCACACAGCTCCACTGCATGCTGTGAAACAAAACGCATCGCTAAATATTTTTCAGGATAATCCACTGTGGGATAACTTTTTTTAATACACTTTAGGTCATTTATCCTTCAAAGAGAAACATAATCTGCTTTCAAATTATGCTGTTCCAAATAAGAAGATAACAGGCTCAGTTCTCATCTCTGGCTGCTCTTGCTATGTCTCAACAGCACGCAGCAGCCAGAAAGCTGCCAGACAGGAACCGTAGAGAATCTCCTAGGGGTACCGTTCAGTGGAACCCGGCCAATGCAGCTGGTTCTCTGCCACCTGTCCCCACCCCACTGCCCAAGGGGGGTGCCAGGCAACGGGGCCACATGCCAGGCTAAAGCGGTTGGGCAGTTGCAGCAGCCCGCTACAAGATGGAATAAACTCAGGAATGAGACCATCATCCGCAAGATGGTTGAGAGCCCCCCTGACTATTCCCACAGCTGCAGAGTTTGCCCTGTGCAAATGACACCCTGGGAGAGTAGCAGGGAAGGACATGTGAAGCCAGTCAGTACCCTGGAAAAGCACATTTATGCCACGAAGCTGTGCCATTCTGGCACCTGACAAAAAAAAAATCTTCAGAAGAGGTACCTGAAGTGTGAAAGCACCCCACTGGAAGAATGAAAGAGTTTTGGTAACCTTACAGACACCTTCATAGAGAAATCAAAAAGACTAGGTCCTTTACTAGTACAAATGGGGCTAACACCACAAACCATAGAGCCTTTCCTTTACTCCATGGAGCAAAAAATACTGGGACAAAGGCAAAAATAAGATGGCATTTGTGCAGGTTTTCCAACACAAAAAAAAAATTAGGTAAAGGCAAGTCTAAAAAAGTGAATATCACAGACACCTGACTGAAAAGGAGGCGTTGGACTAGCAACAGTTCTGAATCTCTGAAACGAGTGGTTACTTTCCCACCACTGGCTATAAAAAGTGGGAACAAATAAGCTAAATTCTTGTTCCTGTATGAAAAATATGATTAAAACTTACCTGAACCTTGGAGGAGAGGCTGGTCTATAAATAATAAAAGTACACATCACTCTCCTCCCGCACGAATACAGTATCTGTCACTCAACTAGATGTCAACTAAGCCACCTGCCTCAGTAATCCATTTTCACTGCACAGAGCACAGTTACTATGGTAGGTATACAGTGTAACACTGGTTTGACTGACAGATGTTCAGGCTGGCACAGGAATATGTTCACCTTTATATTGTCCTGGAGTGAGATACCTCCTGCAGATTATTTGGTGCTTCATTTTTGCTTTTATAGCAAGAGCTCTTATGGAAACATGTTAAGAGAGTCTTGCTACTTCCTTGGATGTCAGAAAGCAGAATTCATGTTGATGCCAAGGACAGAGACTTAACAAATAACTTAACGAAGTCAAATACGACAGCAGAACATAAGAGGCATAAGGACACATGAAAGAATGTAGTACAGAAAGCAGAGCACAGCTCAAGTGTTCAGCCTTCACTATGAGTTACATCGTCATAGCACGTATTACTAAGCATATGCTCATTAGCACATGAAAAGAAAAGGAAATAAGAGTCTTGCCTATTCCATCTCCCTCCTTCCCCTGCTTATAATGTCGGAAATGGGAGGAACTGCAAGGACTTCACACTACTCTCCACTGAACAAATGGCAAGGAAGTAATGGAAAGTACTAAGAGTCTCAGACCTTTCTTTTCATTAGCCAGAAGAGACCCCAGATGAAGCAGCTACAGGCTGAACTGCTCTTGAAAGCACAGGACTGCAATTAGAATGCTGTTCTGATAACCATCAGGCCAGGAATCACACGTGTTGTCCCCCTCTCTGCTCCCTGTTATGGCAGGCAAACCATAAATCCACAAATTACCCACAAATTAACAAACTGTATTGCGCTTTTCAACAGTCTTCTTGCTACTACATACAAACTTAAGTACCCCACTGCCACCAGATACCTACAGGTGATCTTCCTAACCAAAACTGAAAACAATGTTCCGAAATATGTGTCTTTCAATTCAATAATGTTATTTGGAGAGTGCAGCTGGGAGTTTATGTTAATAAAACAAGTATCACATTTAAATACTGCATGTACTACAAGTGCTGATGGAAAGCATTTTTTAAAGGAGTAAGCACAACACATGTACAGCGTTTTCCTAGTGCATTCGACTTGCAAATTCAACCAGAAATCAATAACAAGGATTGCAAGTTTGCAATTTATGTTTTTAACAGATTCCCTGGCATATTCAGTTCAGCATGGATGCTGATCACATAGGTTTTCGTTTGTTTGTGGCATAGTTTGTAGCTATAGTATTTAAAAATTAATAAACTAGAAGTCATTTTCAATATACAAACCTGAAACAGAATGGCTAAAAAAATATTGATGCAGTGAATCTGAAAAAGCTACGATTTCTTTGGATTATTAATGTATTACTTTAAATTACAGTTTCCCACTTAACAAAAACCATTCACAGCAGTAAGCACTGAACTGAGTAAAAGGTACTTGTAGAACCAGCCTTTCTACTGTTACTACAGAGAAAATTTCATACAAGCAAAAAAGCACAAATGCACCTATCCACATTCATACATGTATGTGTTTTTCTAGCTCAATGTAACTGCATACCTCTCAACACATTCTTTGTAACATGCATTGTTTTGTTTGATGAAAGCTGTTACGGAGAAGGCAGGAGTGGGAAATTTGTAACGAAGATCAAAAATGAATGAGTATCATTGTATCACTACCAGAGCAGCAATCCAGGACATCTTAAAATTAAACGTTGTAAGTCTGCATCGCACCAGGCTTCAGAAATATGCCTGGTGCTTCCTGCATTAGCTGCTATCTGTTTATCAGATACGCATGTGGCCTCCCAGTGGTAACTGATGGGCTAACAAAAGTTACTTTTCAGGTACAGGGGCGCTTAGAAAGGAGAGCTCAACTCTGGAGCTAGACTAAATTCACGTTGCAGAGGAAGAAAACCAAATTTTAATTGAGGACTAATTCTACTTTTGATAGCTAAATCGTTCTGCTGTAACTAATTTGCTCACCCACAAAGAATCATCTGGTGTGTAATTGCTTCAATACTGATTAATAAATAATAACTGATGGAAAGACTTTGCTGGCAGTTAATAACCAGCAGCTGAAGAGAGGGCCCAAGGAAGAGCCTCGGGCCTTTAACCCAGGTAGTCATTAACAGACAGAAAATGCTTGGTCTTGAGGTCACAACTGCTACTACATAAAAATATTAATACAGTTTTCAAATACAGAATAATTTTCTAAAAGCTACAGGTGGAACTGCACAATAAGCGCAGATTTATTTTAGAGAGAACTGATGGTTTTGGTTTTTTCTTGCAGCCAAAAAATGGCAGAATCCAATGGGGAAAAAGTTACTCAGAATATTCAGGTCAGCTCTTCAGTCTTCTCAGACTGATCACTGCACTGCAGATGAAGGAATGCCCAGCCCAGCTCTCCAGCATCTCATGGATTGCTAGAAGCACTACACTACACCTCCAGTCATCTTGTCCTAAGGACAAGTATAAAAACATAGTCCCACAGTGCTGGACATAAACGAACATGCGCTGTTGGACACACGGTGATTCTGCTGACAGTCTGCTTTATGCAACTCTGTTCACTAGCCCTTCCTGGGCAAAAAAGATTTTTCACTGGTACAGAATCAAGCCACCATTACTGCACAGACCCAATTTTTGAAACCAACCTATCTTTTCTTGTGATGCTGAGCCAAACTGAGTGAGCCTGAGAATTCAGTGCTGGGACACTTACGCAGGCTCTCTGCAAGCCAGAGAGCGCTATGAAAACAATAATTACAGCTCCTCCTCATTGCTCAGGATAAGACTTAACTGTACTGTAAAATACTGAATTAAGATCTTTAGAAACCAGGAGCTTGTGATCTCTAAATACATCTTAGATAAAGTAATAACAAAACAGCAGTGCAATAAAGGTTGGCCTTATTGTGGTATGACTCTTCCCCTAAGATCTTTCTTAGCCTCAAGGTCTTTCTCTGTATCATGACAAATCACTTGGCACTGATGACTCTACAGTAATGTTTAATATCACTGAACCAAGACGTACGCAGTTGTAGAGGTCTCTTCAAAAGTGTAACACGCACAGATTCAACCAGCCATTGGAAGTCCTACCCTGAGCAGCTGACCAAGCTGTGGTCAGGCCCACATACTGCTAGCCCTGCAACATATGCTGCAACCATTCTGGAACAGGAACACGAGTAGCATAAGTGAAACTGCAAAATTCTTCTTTCAGCACTGCCTTCCATCAGCGTTCCTCCTCCCACTCACCACCATCCAGCCAGATAGCCACTTCCTTTCACTGCTGCTCACTCCCATCTGCTCTGGTGCTGACTGCACTTGCTCTTCTAAGCCCTGCGCCTGCAATTCCGCCTGACTCCTGTCATTTTCACACACTTTCTTTTTTTCTTTTTAGCAGATACTCCCCTGATAAGAGCCAAACACTTTAAAACTGCCAGCTGGCACTTTATTTCCATACCTATCTCCACACTCCATCCACAGCAAAAGACAAGAATGGTAGAAGATGAATGTCCCTGAAACATCTCTTTCCAGCAATGCATTCATCTCCACTGATACGCTGTGCTTTGTCACCAAGTGCTCACTCCTTCCACTAGCAGAAAAGTGAAACAACTAGCAGGAAAAAAAAGGAATGAAAATAACTTATGAGACAGTGAGAAGGCATGCAGGATATAGTGAGTTTCCACGTCCACCTGACAAAGCAATGAGAAACAGAGGATTTGGGGAACAGAAGTACAGTAAAAATAAATCCAGACAGGGCAAAAACAAAGTAACAATAGTAGAAAAAGGCCTGGTGGATTGAAAGCACAGATAATGATGTGACAGACATTACAATCTAGCCAAAAATATTTTGCTTTTAAGAATTACTGACAAAGAACATACCTAAGAGGTATGATTAGGAAACACAACATACAAGTTGAAGCAAGCATGTGAAGGTAAGTGGAGTTTTCTGGATTATTGTACTGTGCAAAGATGACAGTACACAGATCCCATGATTTTCACCAACTACAGCTGGTACAACTGCTAGAGCCATACAAAGGTCAGCTAAGCCTGCTTGTAAGGGCATCCCCTCCTCCCTCAATACAGCATTACCTCAGGCAGCACCATGGTAGACTTATGATGCTCCCTAGTCCACAGCAGCATAGATGACTGCACCACAGCTCTTTCCACAGGAATCAAGCCCCTGCCCAAAGGCAAAGGCCGTTGGCAGTGATTTCCTGTAATCCCAGATGGATCTGAACAACACATTATGTACCTGTAATGCATATAAAATGTCAGCTTTGCTTTTAAATTACCTGTTCTGGAAGGGATTCTGATGAAACCCACGTGGACTGAAGAACTTTGCTAATGATTCACATCCACTGGGCTGTGCTGCTAGAAAAACACTGCTTGTCTTAATTCCCCTTTCCAAAATTAATTTTAGTATACGAAATATAGAACATCTTCATGCCTGCAAGAATTATACAGGATATATCAAAATTACTATTTTGATTGGCTACTTAGGCTTTCCAAAAGTCAGTTTCTATTTATAACTTGATTTGTATTTGAATCTCACACTTAAGTTAAAATTAATTTTGAAGTCAATGACATTCTTTAAGAAAAACTGAACAGCTAACACTTCACCATTTTTGAGGCTTTTTATCTCACGGTTTCTTCTGTTGCTTGGGGAGTTTACCTGCCCTTGGCCACAGCACTTTAAGACCGGTCAGCTGGAAGAGAGGTGAGATTTTAATCATTAGCATGCTGTCAAAATTTGAAAGGAGAGCCCTCTCATCCCAAAATGTTTTGTGAACCAAAACCAGGTTCATGAAAGTGCCAAAACAAAAGCAAAACTATATGAAACCTGAAGTCTTTCAGGTGTTTCTCTATATGTCTACAAAATAAATAAAATATACATTGCATTAACTGAACAAAGATTCCCCCGTGCAAGAAATGGCCTATCAAGATGCTTCAATATGGAGGTTTGTTAGTTTTCCTGAATGTTGGTTCATTTTTAGAAGTAAACTTACTTCTATCATACATGTATGTTCATTGCCATGGATATGGGAGCAACTTAATTTTAGTGAAAAAGTGGCTTCGCAGGAAACAAGTTTAAAATTGCATGTGCCAGAATTCAGACAATTTCAAATTCACCCAGTAGTGTCCATGAACTCCTGGTATAGCAATTAAAAAAAAAAAAAAAAAAACACAACTCAAAAAGATGGATCACCTCAGCAATTCATCTGCATGAACATAGCTCTGAACTGAAGTGTTTGCTGTGAGTTCATGCCTTAAATGATTATCTTTCAACAAAAACTGCACAACCACTAAAGAAGATCAGATCACAAATGGACTGAAAAACAGCAAGATGTATTTAACCAATAACCCAGTGTAAACTATTTTGGTATTCCTGGGCATTAATATACCTTTGTGATAGAGGCATTATTAAAAAAAAAAAAAAAAAAAAAAAAAAAAACAGCTAAAACTCTACACTAACCAAACAATTTTATGGGATAAGAGACTATCTCAATCTATGTAGGATTTTGGTCTTCAAGTCTTTATGAAGACTACGCAGTAATTTGCAAATTGTTGGCAAAGTTCTGTACAGTGGCACTGTCAAGCTAGTGGAGTATACATACGTATGTCCTACATGCGTTGAACCAACAGACTCAAACCTAACTGTCAGGCTCTAGTAGCCACAAATTCCTAACAAGTTAATACTTGGATTTTATCTTCAGATTCCTGTTAAACCCAAAAGTCTTTAGAACAGTTTTGCCAAACACAAGAACAGCAGAAAGTTATCAATTATTGCCTATAAGACATGAGCGTGCCTCTGTCTTCAGGGTATCAAACATACTCAAGCAGCAAAAGTCTGCAGGATACAAGCTCCACAAGAAAATGAGTTGAAGTGGGCTGTATCTTTCAAATTAATGGTCCTGAGGTCCATCCCGCCCGTTTCATGTATTTGCTTACACTGATGTTGAAAGCTGAACTGCTTGCAGCTGTCTCTCAGATGAGTCTAGGACATTTCAAAGCGAGATAAAAGGGTAGTGTTATGTAGGACAAACCTGCACACATTACACTGTATTAGAGCACAAGGAACACAAGACCTATCTACTAGAATATACACCAAAAACTTCAATCTTATTACACTTACAGGAGAATCTCAAGTAACCAGTGTTTTCTAAAGCTGAAAAATACCAGGCCATTTTTAGCTTAAGATTAAATCCTTCAGCAGGTGGAGTACATTTCTATCCATGCAGGAGTTGAGGATTTTCATTGTAGTCTGTTTCAGTACTGGTTGATAGGGAGCAAGAGATGGCCTGGTATCTCCTCCTGTTCTACTAGGCCAGTGAACACTCCTCTTTATCAGAGTGTGTAGTGACAGGACAAGCGGTAACTGTATTAAACTGAAAGACAGTAGATTTAGATTAGACATTCTTTACAGTGTGGGTCGTGAGACACTGGGAACTGGGAACAGGTTGCCCAGAGAAGTCATGGATGCCCCATCCCTGGAAGTGCTCAAAGCTAGGCTGGATGGGGCTTTAAGCAACCTGATCTAGTGGAGGGCGTCCCTGCCGATAGCAGGGGGGTTGGAACTAGATGATCTTTAAGGTCCCTTCCAACCCCAAACACTCTGTAATTCTATGACTATTACAACAGCCAGAGGCAACCAATTCCTCATCCCAGCAGCAATCCCTCTTATGCAAATAATTAATCTGTTGGTAGCAACACTAAGAATCATGCATCAACTTCTCCCTCCTTACTTCTTTGCCTTGGCACTTGTGAAATCCTTTTCTAAGTTAACTCACTGAACTGACAGCGAAAAAACCTAGCCAGGGGAAAAAAAAAGAAAAAAAAACCCACACAGAAAAAAAGCCAACAACCCCACAAACCCAAAGGCTTTCCGCCATCACAAGTAACCACCAGGACTGCAAGCATGGCCTCAGCAGTTCCCACATCCTTACACTCTTAGGTTAAAGCACCTTGGAGAATCACTTCCTAGCCACGCTTCCTCCTCTTCATTCATGGGGCCAGAGGGTAGTGTCATAGTCTGCTGGCCATGGTACTAAAGGGCTGGAGAGGAATGAAAGGCCCCCAATGTCTGACCCTTACCCAGCTGCTTTAGTGATAAAACCAACACTTATTTCCTGATCACTTCAGCATGGCCTAAACGAGAGATGCCAATGTAGAGGGCCATCCTGGTTCCACCTTCCATCAGCACAGCCTTGAATTCATACCAGGGCTCTGGCAGTCACACATCAAGCTGGATCAGAACTGATTTGGTTGAAAACTTACCACATTTTCATTTATTTTTTCAGGTCAGTTTTGAGCCAGATCAGACAGCTATACAAAGCTGAAGGCTGGCACAAGGAAGACAAAGAATACCTTTGGCTCAGAGAAGGTGGGATCAGCTGCCTCCACAGCAGCTCAATGCTTAGGCTAGCTAAAAGCGGTTATGGAGACGTTTTCTGACCTGATCAGCCATGGAAGGCAGGGATGCAGTCTTTCCTATGCCCCCAGGCTAGAGCACGAAGTCATAGAACATTTGCAGAAGTATAAGGTAAACACCCCCTTTGCTTAGGCACACAGCTTAAGCTGCCACCTAGCCCCCTGCTTCCAGAACTAGCTCTGTTTTGTTACTCGCAGTAACTATGAAGGAAGGGTTTCTCTGTATGTTCACCTGAAAAATCAAGATGACAATGCCATGAAATATCCTATTAAGCTGACAGCATTTCTCATGTATGTTTTGGCTTGTTATATAGTTCTGAGCTTGATGTTTGTAAACAAAAACAAAACTGACATAAATAAAGGATTTTCTCTGTTTTTTTCATGGCATAACTCCTGGAACCATGCCATATTTGGAAACAACAGCTCCAGAAAGTTAGTGTTTCCATCAACCACAGGAAGCTGACAGGTTGTAAAGTCCTGCTCCTGAGCAAGAGATCCAAGATAGAAATTACTTTATCAGCCTCCTGAGCTAGCACACAGCACGCCAAGGGGCATGCCAGTACTGAAAGAAGGAGACTGGAAACCCTGTCAGTATTACTGCTTTCTTTTAATAGATAGTCTCATGAACACTGGTATTGAAAAGGCTACAGGAAAAACAAGAGAAAACTTCCCAAGAAAGTTAAAGTGAAATGAAATAGCATATTTAAAAGCTTAAAATTTCATCAGATAACCACACTTACTAAGCTAACCAGTTACAAAAATCATCAGACAAACCAAAAATTTTAGACAAACCTTCAGAAAAGGTCCCAAACAATGCACACTATCATTGAATAAACTGGTGAATTTTAGGAATGCTCATCAAGGAAATACTTTAAGTACTTGATGCTATGTTCCATTACAAAAAGTGAGGGTTTTCAAAATAATGAAATGTATTTGATACAACATTAGAAATACTTACAACTACTCCACTCTTGGTGACAGTTTCCCGGTATGTAAAATTGCACACTGCCCAAGCTAGGTAATACGTGGACATGAGAGGGGTCTGTGAAAAATGATCAGTAACCCATCCATCTTCTTCAAAAACAGAAGTTTCAACTGGCATGTTGGACAAAGATAAGTAAGTTGCTTGATGCCTGATGCTGATTTTGAAAGTGGCCTTGTACATGGGCTCGTCAAAGCAAGGAAAGGCTTTTCTGGCATGAGTAGGAGAAAACTGCGTAACACCAAGAAACCTAGAAAAGAAACAAACAAAAAAACCGAAGCAATTACTAACTGTGCACAGCACTTGATTCACAAATGTACCAAATAAGACATTGCTTGACTACTGCGGTTTAAAGGGTGAAAAAAACCCAAACTGTACAAAGTATGCAGTGTTTGAACACGGCTTTATCACTCTTACTACCTGTATTGCTATGCAATTGGTACAAAGTAACGGTCTACAAATTTCCTACAAATTTGCAGACACAACTGTTTAACATTTAACTGATGTTAAATAATCCCTGGCCTTGAATCAAACTCCAGGTTCTAGCACTTTTGTTCATCAGTATGTGAAAAAAGCTAGCCAATATCTGTTACACAGTGTAAAACAACCACAGTTGTCTGTTCAAACCAGGATTTCAACAGCCTTCAGGGAGTTCACTCTGCCCTGAGACATCGACAGGGCACTTTGCCTTTCTTTGGGTATGACAACTTACGGTCGCATAGTACACTCAAGAGGGTCATTGTTTCCCACTACTGATTACTTCCCTACCGGCTGCACGTAGGTCTGAGACACAGTACTATACAAAACTGCTGTGACCGTACAAGTCCAAGACAACAGTTACAGCTGGTTGATATAACAGGGCACACCTACAGACTTGCACAAGTAAATGAATTGACTACT
>JAVJGI010000060.1:58603000-58623942 GCA_035590275.1 Ibycter americanus | reverse complement strand
CCCGGCTGCAAAGCCCCGGAGTCGCAGGACTCCCGGGATTATACGCGTGTGAGCGCGCTCGCCACATCGCCAGCGAACGCCGGTACCGTGTCATACTGATACGGGCTTCACAGAGCCGCCGACCACGCGTCTGGACGATAGCGGTGTCATACTAACGCGGGGATGGAGCCGAAAACAGGATAAATACTCCTACTTAAATCGACAGGATTAATACGCCGGGAAAATTCACTCTCCAAGTGTTGGCTGGGACTTTCCGAAATCCCCCTGCCGTCGCTCGCCCTCTCCTGCGCTCCGCTGGACCCCGCGTCTCGGCTGGAGGGATTTGGGGCGCTGTTCCGTGCTGCCCGGGGTCGTACGCCAGCACGTGGCTTGAGGAGTCCTAGGAGTGAACCCTCGTCTGGAAAACCGAATTACGGAATGGGAACCCACTTCTTCCACCTGCCTCCAAAGCTTCGCACGTAAGGACTGCAGAAACGCAGAATTAATGTGCGCAGCGAGGATCTAGATCAATGTCTGGAAGCATCCCTGTTCCCCTTATTTTGCTTGCATACTTCAAAAACTATCACCGTTCATTTTCTTTTTTGAAGTTCTTTAGCTCCAGTCTTTTAAGCAGTTACAGATGTGTTTATCCACGGCATTCAGTCCCATAGAATCTATGGGAATATATGCTGTACGTCAAGTTAAATGCGTACATAACAATTTGCAGAATAAGGGCCTTATTTTCCATAGTGAAGGAAAAAGAAAAAAAAAAAATCAAGTCCTACACTTCTTTCATAAGCAAAGCAAATCTGCAGAGTTTCATGAAATGTGATATATTAGCTACTTTACTTCCCAAAGGAGTGCCTGATCTCTGTTTTCCCTGAATCTACTATGTCTTCTAGAAATGTTAACTGACTTTGGACGCTGTTGCAGAATACGAATGATCATTTACTGACACTCAAACCAGTTTAAGTCTAAGGAATGCCAGTTTATAAGGAATTTACCAATTTCCTTATATATTGCTATATAGGGATTATGTACAGGTCTGCTCTCCCTGGAGGGAATTGAGCCTTTATTTTTATCTTGCAGCACAGTCTTGTAATCTTAATTATTCTTAATGATAAGTATAGTGACACACTTGTTAATTGTGCGTGTCCTCAGAGGACTACGATTTTGCTCTGTAACTACTGTTCCCACATATTTACTGTGGTGTTATTTGACTGCCCACCTGTTATAACAGGCAACAGACCAAAGAACAAAAACGTTTTATTATCTGAAAATAACCTTCATTATTCCTTGACTGAAGTTTGAGGCAGAAATGTAGAAAACTATTGCTATGTGATTTGGAGGAGAAAAAAAAAAACCAAACCAAAAAAACAAACTGACACAGCAAAAGAACATCCAGAGCTACAGGTTTAAAATGTCAGTTTCTATATGTTTCATTAAACCCTTTAAAAGTGGGCACAAAAGAAGTGCCTGAGTGCTCTTAAGATTTTGTGTGCAGGCTGTCAGTATCAGGCATTAGTAAAATAGGCAGTTTCCCTCTATCGCTTTCTGCGCTGACTTTTAAGTTATGTTTGTTCCCATCAGCAGAGCAGGGAGACATTCAGGCAAAGATGTGCTTCAGGAGTTGAAGTAGCCTGGAATATTGTGGAGCAGTTTGAGTGTCATTTAGAAATATTTTTAATCACAGTTTTAATTAAATACAGTTGAAGAGTTAGACCTTTCACAGGTTAAGGTTTTTGCGAAGCCTTCCCAGAAAAGTGGTGGGTGCCAGGCAGCTGGGCTAACCAGCGCTGTCACTTTTAAAGAGGGATGTACAGCTGCGTGTGACAGCACAGGAACATCATTCTGGCTGCCTTGATATACAAATAACAAATAGATAACCCTGCATGCTGAGATCTTCCAAAAGCAGCTGAGGGAGTCAGTCACACAACTCAGCTTTGACAATATTAGTCTATAAATTGACAGGCCGGTATCAGAGAGGGTATGTAAAAGATTTAAAGTGCATGCTAGTAAGAAGCCATGAGGCTAATTCCTTTAAAGCCAAGTTGAAATAGCACAGTCAAAATGCTGGAGCAAGGCATGAGTGACGGGAGTTAAGGCTGTTTATATTCACCTCCAACTTTGGTCCCATTACTCAAACAAAGCATCGAGAGGTTTGCAGCCACCCTCCACTCCTCCTTGGGCTTCTTGTCAGTCTGGAGACTTACGATAAGAAGGTGCTGCTAGGTACTGTGTTAAATAGCTCATGTGCCTTGACTCATCCATCATTCTAAAACTGCACATTACTAGATTAACCTCTTCTTCATATTAGTAATGATGGGTTTCTAAAATGTGGCTTGACCAGATACAGGTCAAGGGAGGTATTAACTTATTAATTTGTTCTCAAATGCTGCTCTCTGCAAGTAGGTCTTTGTACAGATTGTTATATATAGCCATTTTGATGAGAATTTACAAAGGCATGCAGCTCCCGAGAAACAGTTTGTATACATCTGGGAAAAATTCTTGGGTTTTTTCATTTGTCCACAGTTACAAGCGTAGACATGGATTTCCTGGGTATTGCCTCTGAAGCTTGCAACTCCTTTGGTCTTTCTGCAAAGACTGTTGGAAAATACATCAGATCATGGATCATTTTTTCAGCAAAATCCTCATAATGACTCCCAGTTGTTCAAAACTTCCCCTAGGCCATCAACATCTTGTATGCAATCTCATTTTATGAGCTTATAGGATAGGGTTTCAGTTACTCATACAAAATAAAACAGCATGTCTCACCTTAACTGAATTGCTGTGGAGATGGTCCTCCCTAGACAAGTATCAGAAGAAACATTGATAAGCTTCAGACAGCACAGTTTCCATTTCTTTACCAGCTTATACTGTGGCCAGCAAAGAGCTGATGGGGGACCCCCATATAGCTGTGGTTTATGTTACGTTAAAATTGCACACAAACGCCTCTCAGTATTCACACCAGTGCTTTACAGTCTTGGAAGAAAAGCTCTATAAATGAGCAACCTTACTGTATATCATGCAGCTGGGTACAGTTCATCCAAACAGGGGATCAGCACATTGCAGTTTTCTGAGGCTGCCTAACTTTTTCTGCTTCTTAACGTGAGCAATCTATCTTCCATTCATCTGGGTATATCAGAGGTTTACAGACAAGCTTTAGCGGACTGACCCGACTCACACACAAAAAAAACCATGGTAAAGGGCTCAGGAAATGTCTTTCTATGCAAAACCCTGAAACAACCAGAATTTATATGGGGAAGAATTACAGGGCGAAAAGACCACATCAGCCCACATCAGTTAGTGCTCCACTGACCCTTTCAGCCTCAGTCAGGCATTTCTGTGGTCATAGCTGGATTCTCCTCGCATACCTCAGAGTTGAAGATACCCATAGCTCTCAATCCCTTCTGTTTAAGTGCTAAAACGGAATTCACTTCATAGCCCACTAACATACTGGTCTAAAAACCTCAGTAAGGTGACCTCTCAAAGTATTATGAACTATTCACTAGACCCTGCTTCCATGTGGCTGTTACTTACAAGACCAACTGGGGGATGACTGTTTCCAAACCACAACAGGCTGCCAGAGAAGCAAAGAGCGAAGCAGCAGCCTATGACTCGTTGCCTTTGCAAGTTGTGACAAATTCCCCGCAGAAGTGCCACTGCCGAACGAGGGACCATTGTGTCCTCTTGAGGCTTCCAAGTGGGCCAGAGGGAGTGGATCAGGACAGTGGTCCTACCTTTAGTGGGTTTTGGGTTGGTTTTGTTTTGGTTTTGTTTTGGGGGGTTTTTTTCCAGGAGATGTTTTCAGTAACATGTCAGGTTTAACATATGGCACTGGGGAATACACCTTCTGTTTAGTTTAAAAATTGCTGCTAAGAAAAATGCTAAGGGAAAGACTGTCTAATTAAAAGCCAAAACAGCCAAAACAATTGGATTGTAAAACAAGCTGACACACAGTGATTTTTGCTGGCTTAAACATACCAAGAAGAGGAACTTTCCTTCCACCATTCTCCTCTGCTCCTTCACCCTCATGTCACCTGCACAAATTACCTTCTTTCTTACTTGAGTCCAGTGACATTAAGCACTATTTGTGTTTAGTTTATAACTGAAGATTGCCAGATGACTAGATACAGCTTCATCTCGGACAAGTTTTATTTTCCATTTTATAAAGGAACAGACATAAGAGGAAGGGGCACAGTGCTGCACTGTGGTGTGGGTGAAGCTGTGTCTAATGAGAAGCTGGAGGTTTGCCACAGGACAGACAGGCTCCCCAGTAATCTGGATCCATTCTCCTCCTCCCACCTTTCTCTCTTATGATCACCTCTTGCTTTTCGGTCACCTCTGAAGTTGGAAGGAACACCTGAGGAGAGGCATCAATGGAGTGTTGCCTGTGTACCACCAGGCCCCAGTGACCACCCACTGCTTCCCATTACACCTTGTGCTTTGAAATCATACCATCACCATCCTTTGCTGTGGAATTTTCTTCCTTTTTATTTCAATCCTTTTAGAACTACTCAGTACTATACTACTAAATCATAATACATTTTTTACTCAAAAGCCAACATTTTCTAACTCGAGTTTTAGGATAAAAATATCTACTTTCATATGAGAAATATTTTAAATTTCCAAATTAGGTGGCTGAGATACATTGTTTTCCCCAGATGTTCTGTTTTTGTATTTATCCATGTCTATTCAGCAACTGATTATTCTTTTTCTTCCTTTCATTTCTTTTTCCTCATTTCAGCAGCAATTTAAGGATAACGAGTGTCCTCATTCTCCACTAGCAACTTTTAGTTAAAGTATATTTAAATTTCTTTACAAAGGGGTTTTTTTCTCAGTGTTTTTAAACACAGCTTCTTGAAGGTGTTTTTTTCCAAGCATGAGCCATTTCAATTCCACAAGTTCAATAATGCCGTGTTGTTAGTAGTGGGATGCAGAGCATAGATATAATACTGTTCGTTTCTTTCACAGAATAATTACACTTAAAACTGGCTAATTGGAATCAATTAGTGGTAAGAAGTTAGTCTCAAGGGGAGAAGAAGAATTTGTGAAAACTCCAGATTGTGTTAGGAACCAACAATTCCACACCTAGATCTTCTCTTATCTGCTAGTTCGGCCCCTTTTTCACTGAAAAAAATACAAGGAACATGGTAGTGGGCAAGGCAAGGGTTTATTTCTATTAAAATTTATATTAAAACATTTGTGGATAAATCTCTTCATCCATTTAACTCCACAATAAGTGTTCAGACTTCTGGTACTGGATGTCAATGCAGACAGAGTTTAGTGTGTTTTGTAAAGTGTTGTAAGCGTCTTGTGCTCTTTTTGTTTCTTTCAATATCCCATTTCCATTTTACAAGGAAAAAGTACGGATGTTACCTTGTGGGTCTCCTGATTCAGCTAAGCTAGACAGTCCCTCCTTGTGCAGGAGCACTTGTCATGCTTCACCATCACCTGCCTCAGGCCCATTTTTGTGTCCAGTAGACACTGTGTGAGTATGTGAATGTATTTACTCAGCTCCGCCATAACCAGCTTTACTCTCCTGTGGACACCATGAGTAATTGTAAGGATATAAGCACTGATCTTCACCTTCCCAATCAAAATACCTTAGGGGTCTGTGGCTTGCTGAATGTCCTGGATAAGTGTGAAATGGACAATTTTTGCAGACATGTGCCCAGAATTTAACAGCTGAGAGAAATGCAGCCTGCAACAATCCTTCAAGATGAATGATCTGTAAAAGCAATACGAAACATTTACAAACAGAATGACTGTGAAATTCCTTAGTCCAAATTCTGATTGATCCCAAATTTTCTCTGAGTAAGGACTGCAAGGAAGAAAGTCAGCATGTGTTTATGGTTGCTGTGTTTTTATAACTGATTCCAGCAAAGCACGTTGGTACATGGTGAAACATGGCTTTCTCTGTGCTAGCCTTTACAATGGAGCAAGTGCCAAAGGGGAGACAAACTAAACGGGGAGATAAACTACAAAAGGGAAGAGGAGTTCAGCTGAACAGGCAGGATCATTTGCCTCAGTGCTCTTCTTCGCCAAAATTTTCCTGGGTTTGCTTTTACTGGGATCCTGAGGAATAGACGCTTTTATTTCCTCACACTGAATAATGTGAACCAATCGAATGAGGTCGAACCAGTTATTGATTTAAAAAAAAAAAAAGTAACTGTTTGCAGTGATAAAACTATTCTGAACGCATCAGCAGCACTTAAACTTTAACCAATGTTTAAAATACATGAAAATATCCTCCCTAGTAATTCTAGATTCCAGTTGTTCAAGCTACACATGGGTCGCTCTTGATTTCCAGGTTGGTTGCAAAGTTGCAATTTCATTAAGCATCAAAATAAATTACCAATTACCAATCCTGGTTTCAGCTGGGATAGAGTTAATTTTCGTCTTAGTAGCTGGTGCAGTGCTGTGTTTTGGATTTGGTGTGAGAACAACCTTGATGGCACACGGATGGGTTTGGTTGTTACTGGGTGATGTTTATACTAAGTCAAGGACTTTTCAGTTTCTCGGGCCCTGCCAGCGAGAGGGCTGGAGGGGCACGGGAAACTGGGAGGGGACACAGCCAGCACAGCTGACCTGAACTGGCCAAAGGGATATTCCATACCATGGGCCGTCATGCTGAGTATATGAACTGGGGGAGTTTGGCCGGGGCCTCTGATCGCTGCTTGGGGACCAGCTGGGCATCGATCAGCGGGTGGTGAGCAGCTGTATTGTGCATCACCTGGGGTTTGGGTTGGGGTTTTTTTTCCCTTTGGATTTTATTCCTCTCTCCTTCTCTCTCTCCTTCTCATTACAATTGTTGTTGTCATTGTTGTTATTATTATTTTATTTCAGTTATTGCATTTTTCTTATCTCAACCCACTAGTTTCACCATTTTCCTGAATCTCCTCCCATCGCTCTTGGGGTGGGTGGAGGGGGGCAAGTCAACAAGCAGCTGCGTGGTGCTTAGTTGCTGGCTGGGGTTAAAACATGACACCAATACATCTGATCACGTGGTGGGTCCCAGAGCACACTACCAGGTATTCTGTGATACTGCTCACCTCACAGAAAAATATTTTAGAATCACTTTAAGGAATTTTTTTTCTTGATACATTGGTGCTATTTTGTCTCTGTAAGTAAACTCCTGCCCCCTATTGCCCTTAATGGTAATGTTCCCATAGGCACACATCTCAGAAGAAATTTAAATATTATAGCTAGTCTGGTTACAAAGGTCTAGAAATGACTCTGATGCAATTTATGTCATTATGTTGTAAGCTTCAGGTCAGCAGCCCGCAGAACAGTCATGGGTGCTGCTTTCATGTTAAAAAAAGTGTTAATCTGACCATTCACTTGTAACCTGGATCTCAAAAGGAGTTTCATGATGAAGGTGTTTTTGGTGAGAATTCATACTCATTATCAAAGTGGCAAGATTTAACCCCTGTTGGTATGAAATTCTTGATCATAGAACTGTATTATTTGAAATAATTTGTTTATGAAATAAGACCAGAGCACTCAACAGCAAAGGCATAAAAATTAAGCAATCAAAACATTCCAGTAGAAAACTCATTCACATCGCAGACAATAAATAATTCTTCATGACATATCTCTTAACAACATAACTAATAACTGAAAAGAAAATTTTAGCTTTTAGTTCATTTGAATTCCTTTGTTCTTTAGAGAGGAAAATTAATTAACTGCATTTTGATCAGAATTATCCTCCTTGAGATTCTGGAACTGTGATAAGTAGACGACCTACGTCTGGTTCATTCTCTTTAAAACTTAACTTTTGATGTGGGATGGGGACAATGAACCATCTTTGCAGCTATATAGCTTTAAGGCTTTTCGCAAAATAAAATTTAACTGACAATAAAGGAAGCGTGCTCCTAATTAAAATAATATTGATTCAGCATATGGTATTTTGCCTTTGGTTTTCACTTTTTATTAGCCAAGTTGTCACTTTTCTCTTTAGTGCCACCTTGTGGGTCAGCCAGTTATAAAAGCACACAAATCGGCTGGAAAAAAAAAAGCCACTCAGGATCTGGCATTCAGAGCATCATGGGGAAGCGGGGAGGTTGTGTTTTTTGGGTTTTAGGGTGTCTTTTTTTAAGAAAAAAGCAATAACGTACAGATAAAATGTTTGCTGTACATTTATAATAGGTATGCAAGAAGACAGAACAATATATCTGGGATTGAAAGTAATGGGATCTACAGAAAAAAAAAATCAATGCTCATTTACAGGATAATCATCAAACTTATCTTGGAAAATGTAAGTGGCAAGCTCTGACTTGTGTGTTTTTTGCTTCAAGAAAAATGCTCCTGTATCTTAGTGCCATTAGTTTTGCAGAAGCTTTCCATGAGAAGTAAAGCTAGATAATTGTAAACTCCCACTAATCCCACTTTCAGAAAAGATGAATGATCAGATGCAACATCATGGCATACTTGTGAAATTCAGGGTGGATTTGTGCAGAGCAGCTTCATCTTCTGCTGCTGATAAAGCACAGATCTTCAAAAACGTATATAAAAAATTAAAAGTGTCAGGGGACACATGAACTGCAAAGGACATTCGGATCGAGACTTGGCTGGAGTGCGGTTACAATACGTGCTCTTTAATACAGCACTAATAACTCAGCTGTCCCCTAACCTTACAGAACTGCACAAACACATCCTCATACATTACTAGGAGGAACTGTGGACAGTGGAATTATATGCGATTTGTCTTGTTGAAAGGAGCAGAGAGAATGTTTCTGATGTTTCTAATTTTTAAAGAGCCCTTTTTGATACTTTGGTTAACCCTTTTTGTTGCTTTTCTTAATACCAACAATTCTGGAAGCTATGAGAAATAAGTTTTTGTACAGTATAAGCCCACAAACAAAATGTCTTCATTTTATTCCGCATACACATTAAAAGCAACAAACCACTTTAAGCTTACAAATTCTGGTTTTCAGCTAGCCAGCTCCTTTGCATTCTCTTTTAATAAATACAGACTTATAAAGGAAAGCAAGTCATCCCTTAAAATCTCTTCAAACTAAATCAAGTTGTCCTATACCAGGTAATATTGCTGGTAAGGATAGGGGTCATTTTAAATGCTAGCTCTTGGGTTTTACTGAAATTAGATTTCATCCTTAAGACATACGATCAGACCAAGTGACAGAGAATACAAGACAGTGGAAAAATGCAGTTTCCCATGATCAGATATAGCTTTTACTTAGATGGAAAGAGACTAGGGAGCTGTACTGGAGCACATGCCACTGCAGGCATTGAAATTCATTGAGTTCAATGGGATTTCCCAAGGATGAAAAGCTCAGTAAACTCCCCTGTGTATGCACCCTACCAACAAGTAGGTAGGTGACCAGCAGTTTCTCTGAGTCTTAAAGTTTAAACACAGTAAGTTCAGCTCAAGCAGAGTAAAGTAGGAAGGATGGTCCAACAGACAGCTGACTAGCCCAGACTGCAAAAAATTCAGCAACTGACTTCCCAGTACAGCCACAGCCTTCTTCCATAACCCCTCTAATTCCTGTACCCCTTTGCTAGCAGCTTTATCCCTCCAAACAGTGGAAAAGCCTTTGAGGAAAAGAGCTATTAATGACTGTGTGGTGTTTGGATGCTGCACCCCGTGGAAATACTGAGATAGCAGTGGCTATCATAGCTAAACACATTCAAAAATTTGCTGTGAGCCAAACAGCCACGCACTGCAAAACACTGATGGGCAAATGCTTCTCTACTGAGAAGACTGGCGGGGCGGGGGGGGGGGGCGGACCGAAAATAGTTGCAATAAGGGTGAGTGAAGAATGACACGCGACAAGTGAGAGAGCTTTCACCTTGTGCTCACATCTCAGCAGTTGCTGAGGATACAGCTGTAGAGACAGCTGTCTCTGCATGACTTCACCATGCATCAGTTATTCTTACCACTCTTTCCCCACCTTTTCCCACCCAAATCTTCTTATAGACCAGACTATGATCAGTTACCAGGTACTTCTACATTTTTGCCGGCACCAGAAGAGATACAGTGCTAATCTGCCTCTCTGAAAGCATCAGATGAAGTTTAAGTGGGGAGAGTGAGTGTATTGGCATACGACAAATACTCTGAAGAGAAAAGTAATGGGATACCCAGGACTGCAACCATTGTTCGTACAGAAGGTCCTTGTTCCTTGTATTATTTTTTGGGAAGTACTTAACAGAACTGAGTTCCATTTTCAATGAGGCGTTTTTAGCCTCTGCGGCATCGGAAACAGCACACACCACAAGCTGTGCTTCTGCCAGGCCTAGCTTCCTACCAAACACATCCAGCGTGATGCCCCTCATCCCCAGCTGGTCAACAGTCCAACCATCTCATGGGCAGGTACACTCACGACTAGTCAGGTCCCATGAGTCAGACAGTGACAGAGTCCAGACCACAGTTTTGCAGAGACATGACCATCTTGCCTGCCCCACTCCTTGGACAGACATTTACTCAAGTACCTCCCTTCCTGAAGCTGCTCAACTTGCTTTTGAAAAGTTACATACCTAAATCATTTCACATAGTTTTATTTGAAATACAAGTTCTCCACATTGCAGGAAATTCCAATTTTAACACTATATGCAGATGGCAAACTTCATTTTCCTAGACTGCAGGATAGAGAAGACTACCAGCGTCACTCTGCTTCAGTAAACACCAGAGCCTTGCCTTTGCAGTGGTTTTGGCTACAGTGAATGGCAACTATCCCTGTATCTATATAGCGTAGCATCACCTGGAAGAGCTGTGATCCAGATGAGTTGAAGGGATTTAGCTGCTTTAGACACCACGCTGTTCAGACTGCTCCAACATGTTTTTCTGCAAGATCACTTGTGCAAGACCAAGTGCCACACAGGTAGCACACAGTGCTTCTGTTAGAGGTAGCCTCAGGGTCTCTGCACAGCACCTAGCTGGTATTGCACAGCTGAATCCCACCAGGGCAGCAGAAGCCTGCTCTGAGCCGCAGAAGGCTGTTGCACATGCTTGCAATGCAGTCAAGCATCCTCATCCCATGATGCCCTATCCAACCATAAGAGAGCTAGTCCACGAAGATAACAAACAGCTCAGAGCCACACCCTGTAGATGCAAGGGATTGCAAACTCAGCTATAAGCCACTACCGTAACTTTCAGACACTCTAGCCCAGCCCATCCAGGTGGGAGCAAGGATGTCCAGAGATGCTCTTTCCTGCTAGCTCTAGAACAAGCAACAGCAGATCATCCTTCCCTATCTCTCCCTCTTTTGCAGCTTCCTAGCTCCCTGTTTGGCAGTTTGCCTCTCCACATTGCTTTTTCCACCACTCCTGTCAGCACATATCTCTGAAGCTTCTCCAGGGCAGCCTGCAGCTCACGGCTTGCTGCCCCATGATACCCAGGCAGCTGTCTCTTAGAGCAGCTGGTTCAGAAGCACAGCTTGATCTTAGCTAGCAGAGGTAATTAAGCCATTCATTAACCCTTCCCTGAGCTGTGGACAGGCACAGTGTACTCACTCCATCCCAGTAACCCAGCTGGTCCTGCATATAGACTAGCACTAAGAAGCCCAGGTGTCAATGGGCTTTACAGACACATCTTTATCAACAGCAGAAGGAAGGTTAAATCTGTGTGAGATTTTGGAAGGAGCGTGCTCTTTTTATGAATATCCTTTTGTCCTCCCCTCCTCCCCAAAGCTGATGCTTTTTGCTTCAGCCACTTCATCCTGCTTTAACTCCCCTGTCAATCCCCAGACACCTCACCTCAGTTTTAGTCTCCATTCCTCGGGCTCCTCATCACAGCATCGATCTCCTGGAACACCTCAGTGCTGAAAATCATGACGTGACATTACAAATAAGATTTTTGTGTGAGATTTCCAGTAAGGTCTCAGAGCTCACCATGAGAGCCTAATAGTCTTTGTACACCTAAAATATAGCAAAGCAAAACATTTTTCTCTAGTTTTGATTCTGAAATGCATCACAGCAGAGGACAGTTTAAATATAAAGAGAAAACACTGTTCAGTTGTAAAGCCTCTCAGAATTAACTTTCTCAAAAAATATTTTTAAGGCTGACAAATCATGTGCAAGGTCTTTTCCCAAAGGAGAATTTTTCTTGGATTCATTTAGTAGTTGAAGGTTGTGTCATATGTCACTGGAAAGGTAATTTTTCCTAGTTTATGAAAAATGCCTTGAATTTGACTTTGCTGTCACAGGGGAATAATGATATCTATACAGGTAATAAACTGGCACACAGAGATTGTTGTTGGTAGCTTTGCAAGAAGTATACAGTTTTGTAGAGGATGATAGAAAGTAACAGGGTGAATTAATATCAAAAATGCAATTTATTTATGTAGTGTCTACCTGACTCAGGTTTCCAGCATTTTTAATATTCTTTTAAATATTAATAGTTAAAGCATAACAAACACAAGATCATTTTAGAGTAGCTAATGTACAGCTCTGTAAATTCAGTAAGCGATGGCTATTAATGTTCTCTTTTGTCTTCCAGACAGAAAATCAAAGCTTTTTAAATTAAAGGATGCGTATAAAATCAATGTATGTTGATAAGGTGTGCACAATAACGATAATGTTTGCAAACATTCTTTGTAACTTTTGTATATAATCTTCTCTTTCTGGATAGATGGCCACATTAGCTGACATCATCAAGAGCTCCTTAAATTAATTTTTTCCTTTGTTTTCTTTAAATTATTAATTTTTAAGGCTGTATGGTAGAAGTCTAGGGTAGTCTATAGCGGCACAGGTGTTACGGTGGCACAACCGCACGTGGGTTCGGGTGAGTGGGATATAGCTATACAGCCTGTTTGGCACAGGCTGAGGCTGGTAGCCGAGGAAGTCTCCCAGTTTGTGGTCCTGAGCCTGGAGTTGGACACAGGCAGGCCCCATCGCCGGGGCTGGCCAGCCTTGGCCCCACTGCCAGGCAGTGACCACTGCCAGCTCCTGCCTCCCAGCTGAGACTCCCACTCACCCGGGGGCTGCTTCCCAACACGGTGCCCCGGGGGGGGGGGGTCAGTCACAACCACAACCACGGGGTCTATCACCAAGTGGTTGGAGCATAGGATGGCAAGCCAAGACCCCAGGCTTTGCTGGAGGCAGCCAGTCATCGTTCATGTGGCATGCAAGTCCCATGGCAAAAGCACCGGAGATCTTTTTTCCTGAGCTCGTTTGAGTCCAGGGGGAGGGGAGCCACATGTAAGTTGCTGCCTGGGTGGAAAACAGGCAAGCAAGAGCACAAATGTAGGCTGAGACTATGATCAAATGTGCAAAGCAGGCTTAGCTTTAGCTTAGGAAGTGATTATCGAAATCCTGTGTGATGTACTGAACACACAGCTTTGGCTCATGACAGTTAATTAATTAATTTGGCTCATGACAGATTGTGAAATCTAAAAAGAAGCAAGAATAAACTGGTGATTTTTATATTATTATTATTATTATTATTATTATTATTATTATTATTATTATTATTATCTACCCATCCAGCATGTCCACACTTGCACCCACACTAATTCAAACCGGTTAGAGAATTATCCACGTAACCGCTACTCGTTTCATGTGGAGTGGTCTAGCTAAACCTTGTAGCTGGCTCTGTAAGCCTCAGCCTTAACATCTGTCATATCTAGCTCTGGTCTGTGCAGGTGTAAAATTCCCCACTCACCAACTTGCAACCAGTTCAGAGGCCAGAGACTTCCAGTGCAAAACATTTGTCCCTGAGCCCCTGGAAGGGATGAAAACAGAGATGGCCTTTTGCCTACTGGTAAATGATTGAATCAGAAAAAAATATCTTGGGAAACCACCTTGATAGAATCAAAACAGAGAACATACAAGGCACTGTCACTCAGGAAAGGAGCTTTGCTGGCCGTGGGGAATGGCGCTGCAGGGTGTCATTGCTGGGGGCGTACAGAGAAAGGCGCTGGGGCTGCGGTAGCTCCCCAGAGCAGGAACAGCCCAGCAGGTTCTGGAGAGGGCTTCAGCCCAAACACATAGAAGCTAAACACATCAGATGTAACCTTATTTACATGAAGAACCTGGTTTTCCAGCTTCTGCGTGGACCAAAGCCCCTTTTACTCCGAAGGAAATGTTTCTTAAATAAAAACTATCAGAATGGATCTCCTGAAAAGCTTTTTTCATGTGAATAATTCCACCTTAAGAAAACCATGAAAGGTCTATTTATCTGTGGTCATATGTTGTCAAACACAATATATATTTTTTGGTGAGGTACGCAGGAACAAAGACCTAAAGATTAAGAACTTTATTTCTGGAATAAACAGGAATGCTCTGTTTTCTCCCAAACTTGAGCCCAGGCACACCAGCAAAATACTGGATCTCACTCTCAAAGGTGCCACTTTAAAAGAGACCATTTGACACAAAAGTTGAATCAGCCTTTCTGTCCTTGGCAAGGTGCCTAATGAGGTACAGAAAAACGGGATACACCTGTTTAGAAGCCAGCTAAGCCAAAAGGCTTTTTTTACGGAAATAGAAGGGGATGCTCAGTAAGGATGAGAACCTGAATCATTATTGTCAGGAGCTTGACTGGGTGCCAGGAACAGGGGCACAATGGAAAAGTCACAGCTGCGTAATCAATGCCACATCTAAGGCATACCACAGGCTGCGGTTTATTTTATGGTTATCTTCATGTACTATCTCCCCAAACTGAAGATAAATATAATAATCGTCATCTAAAAGAGCATTTTACCTCGTGCCAAATATTGAAAATAATTGCTTGCAAATGGCTTCTTGCTCCATAAAAATTAATTAAGGAAATTATGTAAAAAATATCTTCTCAGGCAGAATAACCTCAAAACAATGAAAAAAAAGGATCATTTTGGACAGATTCTGTTGACAATAATCCTGAACGCCACTGTTTCCAGCCCATGTAAGACTTGTCACTTACACAGTAGCCACTACATTAAGTTGCAGATTTGTCCATCGTGTTAGTATGCATTCCTACGGCAGATGAAAAGTTCAAAATCAATTTGAGCTTTGCCAGTGGCTCCAAAATGAACCGTCATGCACAGAACTTCATATAATGACATTTAAAGTTTGCACAGATGCACCCATCTCACATACAGTTTAAATCTTGAATTTAAAAGGAATTGAGCAGAAGTATGAACTATTTCATACATTTTCCCAAGACTGCTGCAGGAAATAGTGGACATTTTAAAGTGAAAACAATATTATTAGATGTCTTTCTTCACAAACCAGGAAATTATTCACGTTACGTGACACCATGAAGCTCTGTATGGGCAAAGCAGAATTGTTGTAAAGATAGTTCTATTTAGGATTCAGTTACAATTTGTGTGCTTCTTACTCTGAGTAGAAAGTATAAATGGAAATTTTCGGAGAGGAGGGAGAAGAAGGGAGAATCAGACTGTGTCAGCTTTAGTCTACATAAAAGATTTACTATAAAAAGGTTCCAGTCTTGGTTAGGTTGGAGCTACTGTATGAATGTACATAAGTTAATAATACTGAAGAAAACGAAAGCAAATCAGTAGTACCATTCACTTTTCTCTGCATGAACTGAAGTATTTCCTCTCCTGTGCCTTGTATTTGGTCCTTCACACACTTTTTCTGAATATCTGAGTGGATTATCCTTTTCCATTAATTTTCTAATTTTATCTGTCAAATACACTCTCCAATTTCCTTAACTTTTTAATAAGACTATGCATGAAAATACAGCTCACTGGAAATTGCTTCTGGAGGATGCTATAATAGATGCTTGTCAGGTATATTATATGAAAAAGGCTTTGTTTATTTCTCCATGTAAACTGACACTATTAGGATACCATAAATTAGAATATAATTCATGTCCTGTGTCTCCTGAGGTCCTCTGAAGGAGCCGAACACTATGTAAGTCTTTATTTTCCCCTAAACATGGCATCTGCCATTTTTTTCTGAAGCAAGTTATTATATCTTGACTATCAAAAATTGTTTTACAGGACAAGTATTTTCCCCTCATCAGGGTTAAACCCTATTAGCCTTTGGTAATGGTCTTTTCTAAAGGGTAATTTATGTGTGATCAGCAACTGCTCCAAGGAAACTGGACAGTGTTTGTAATGTATAACCAAATTGCATAAAATACCTTTTATCTTTGTGAGCAGGTTTCTCATCAGTGTGTGTTTCGTTAACCGTCAGCACCCTGGACATGTCAGCTGGCCATCGATCATCCCCTGGCATGGGCCATCTGAAGTCCTTAAGATGGACAATTTCTCAACTGAACTGTTTTTGAAATCTGAAATAGTGATTTTGCAATTGTTACAGATTTCAGTAGTAATGAGGCACAAGGTGGGCTGAACCATCCTTGAGTGGTAGAAGAGATAAGTGACAGTAATTAAGAAGTCTTTCTGTGTAGCCACTTGGTCCAAAACCTTGTGGGTTGGAGGAGACCTACTGTAAACTGATTGTTGTCATGTTGCCCTGGGAATTAGTTGTGTAGGCTTGGTCTGATTGTAGGAGGGCAAGCGTGATTCATGCAGCTGAACCCATCAAACTACACAAGGAGCTCACTGGGCTCAGTGCCTCATCTGGTCAATGGGGAGTGAAGATCAAAACTGTCAGCGTGATTGACTGACTCCCAGGGCAAGTGCTTGGAAAAGAGATGACATCCTATGGACCGCAACCCTGGTAGTTCATCTGGGCTACCGAAGTTTCACATGCCTCTGAACACACTGACACAGTATGGGAGCTTAATCTTTGCTTTGTTTTTGTCACTCCAGTCCACCGAGCTGGAAGAAAATTGATAGTAAGTTTCTTTTACTTTTCAGAAGAAAAGTCTACGCAATTATGTTGGCATCCTTGAAAAATAATACTTCAGTGTTATAAACTATTTCAGAAATCTGAGGGTTTGAGCCAATTCCAATACTGGACTTTTACAACACCCACACCCACCTACCCTTTTATCTGCTTGATACAGTGGCTGCAAACCAGTGTAGGAAGATAGAAACAACTGCTATTTACTTTGCTTAGTCTTAATTGATTTTTCCCTTCTTTATTCTCTCTCTTTCAAATGAGTCTTTTATGATTCTGGGATATGATAAGCCACTTTTACAACTTTAAACAATCTCACTACTTCAGTCTTTTTTTCCCCCTCTTTGTAATATATATTACACAAGTAATGTGCATTGCAGAATATTAGGCAGTTCTCTCTTTCTTGGCTAAGTTAAAGAATGATATACTTTTTCAATTTATTTTCAATGAAAGTTAGAAAATGACAGCTATATTTGTTTCTTACTATGTAAAGTGAATGATAATGGTTCACCAGCTGATTTATTTATTTCTGTTCTTTCCACACTGTGCTACATTGGTTGTCAAATTTTAGTCTGGTTTAGCTTGGAAGAACTATACTTGACTATATCAAGTCCTTTGCTTCTGAAATTTTAAAATATATAAATAAGTAATGGTGATGACTGGGGAGAATAAACTTTTACAAAAGGCTTAAATCTATACAGGGTTATCCTAACTATTCCTTATAGTTCTCTAAGGGTAAGGATGCAGAGAAAGGGATGTTTTACAGGGCTTCCAGGATTACAGAGAGGTTTCTCATCTTTCTTCAAATATGTAGACATGAGTAAAAGGAGCTAAACTGTTCATTTTATGTATAAGAAATGGTTTTGAATTTTCTCTGTAATGGACTTCTTTTCAATCAAAATTATCTAAAAGTCATGAAAAGAAAAATGTATAAAATCTATAAAACAACTCTATTAATAATGTCTGGGTTGACAGAAGAGGATGTGAGGAGGGACATTCCAGTTACTTGTCAAAAACTCTTCCTGCACAAACAGGACTCATATGACAAGACCCAAAGTTACTTCTGTTCAACAGCTCTTTCAGAAGAGGTGTTGATGTCAAAGTAGATAAGACGCCTATACTATGATCAAAACCATAGATGTGCTGTGATAACTGCTACTGTCAGCTTAGCAGTGTTGTGATCTCTGTGCTCATGGGACTCTGGCCTGGGTACCCCAAAGACTGCACGCTTAAACTCAAAACCATGATGCTAGAAGCTTCACTGAAACAGGTGTTTTCCCAATGAAGATTCAGATCTGTATCTCCCAAAATAAATGGTAACACAACAGTCTATCCTTGCACATGGAGATGTGGTTTTCAAGACCTCCGGAAAATAGGAGGGTTGACCCTCTGTTTACTACATCTCAGCTGGACGCTTTACTCACTGGAATGTAAAACGTAGAGGAGTCCTTCTGATTTTAAGAAAAGCCATGATTGAAAGAGCCATATGATGTAAGATACACCATTTGGACTCCCCTGTCCTCCTTAGTTCCTTACCAGCTAACTCCACATTTTGACCTATTTCTCTTCTGTAGATTCTAAGGTTATTTTTTTTTATAGTAGAGTAGCCTAAGCAGCTATCCAGAGCATTTGTGTACGTAGCTATTTGCAAAGAGGAAGGTACTAGCTGTTACGTACTAGTTTCATAGGAATTTCAGGTCATATGATAACACCTTTTTCCTTACCTGTTTCCTACTTATCACTAAGTGGTTTCACAATCATTTATGTCAATTCCTTAGCACTTTAATTAAAAGCTGGTGAACACTGCTGATCCCTGTTTACCAGCAAAGTTGTCATTAGTCTTCCCCTCACCCAGCTGACAACGTGGTTCAGTTTAAAAATGTGAAGAAGGCTCTGTGTTCAATACTGAATGTAAAGAATAGTCTGAACAACAAACTCATGCTTCGATATCTCAAACATTTATTTTTGGCTTAAATGGAAATTATAGCTAAACAAAATCATTCTCACATGTGTAAATAAAGCACGGGGATTACTCTCTAAGTATGAGGTCAATGCAATACTCTTTCAGTGATGGTATAAACATCATTCATGTGGTGAGATAACAGACAAAAAAGTATTTTGTTAGAAGCAAGGTATGATCTGAAAAACATACCTGTCACTGAAACATCATGTCTCACTGCTTAAAGTACGGTTTCTAGCCTAAAAAGTAACTTCTTAGAACTTCTACCACAAAGGCTCTACATTCACATCTCACATGTTGACAACTGTCAACTCAAATCTGCTGAAGTCCCAAAGAAAAGTTAGCTTCTGCTAATGGGCAATCCTGCAAAGTGGATCTAGGAGCAGAAAACTGGTTCCGTGCATCCAACTTCACGCACCACCAGCGACAAGCACGCTGCAGCCTGAACTCGGGCAGTTTCCCTGCTGACGAAGCACAAACCAGAGAGAACCTGGCTCACACTTCCACAGTAATGGTGGCTCTTCAGCCGTAACAGAAGGAAAAAGTAGCAAACATATATTTTAGTCAGGAGTCATCATTTATGACTGAATACACAAGGGCAGAAGGTCAGTTAGTTACATTATCCCCTTTGTTCAAAGTGACCTTTCACAGCTGAGGCAAAGCATTTCAAGACTAGCTAGAGCATTCAAATACCTCTAAGCCTGCTTATTCGGGTAAGGGCTTCTGCTAGAAAACCCAGAGCTACGCTGTGGGAGGCAGGACTGTCAAGAACAGGGGTGGAGGAAAGGGGCAGGCTAGGGCTACATGGCAGCAGCTGACAGCCATGGCTGGATGCCTCCAGGTCCTTCCTCCCCAGCGCTGACTTAGAGCAGCTTTCCTCACTGCCGGTGGCTGCTCCTCTCCTGAAGTCTCAGCAAGTCACTTAGGGCAGCTGAGGCTTTGGATCCAGACCTGCCACAGGACCTGTGATGTGCTGGGACTGGCAGGGCTGAGTGGCACAGCTGGTGCCCAGAAAGACACATACTTGTAGTTGCTGAAAATTTTTTAGGATGCCATCATCTCTTGCATTGTCTTGCAAAAAGACCTGCCTGTGAGAGCACAGCAGACTCCATAGGTTTTGGTTTCCTCTGCTGTCATTTTCTTCAGTCAACAAACTGTTTTAAACCAAGCGTGGATCTGAGCTAAACAGGAGCCCCAACAGTCTGATTCTCATAAATGTTTAAGGACTCTTTGTACCACTCTGTCAGCTTAAAAGGGCCTTGTAGACTTAGTAAACTATTTTTGCATTCACTGTAATGCTTCTGATATTACATATATGGAGTAAAGCGTAAAACGTACATTCATGTACGTAAGAGTCAAGACCTAAAATGCAGTCTTTCAAAATTTCTGTGGAGAGAAAGGAAAAATACTTAATGATCCCATTCCACAAGATAATCCCACAGCTATGCAATTACCTTACTGCTTACCATAAAAAATTCCACCATAGTTGTAGCAATAATTTATAAATCAAAGAAATTGTGAAGTATATTAGCATGAAAAGTCATTAGTATATGTGTCTGGTGTAAAGGTTGGCTTGAGTTTGGTTTCATCTTTAGTCAGCTTGAAGATCATGGGATTTTCACCTACATCCATTTTTAATTAAGAAGCAGTAAACAGTGGTGAAAGTTGTAAAGTTACCCAATCTTTTTGAATAAAGGTACTGCACATGCTGGGAGAAGTAAATCCCTAGTTACAACCCTATTTTGTGCTTCAAGCTTTTGAGGACATGTCCTCTGCACTGGGAGACAGATTTTTTGCTGGGGAACTGCAGGAAAACCTCAATCAGATTGACAGTAAGTCAACAGTATGGTTTGTCTGGTACGATTCTCGCAAAAATATTGATTTGTTGTGGTGGGTTGACCCTGGCTAGATGCCAAGTGCCCACCAAAGCCACTCTACCACTCCATCTCCTCAGCTGGACAGGGGAGAGAAAATATAATGAAAGGCTCATGGGTCAGGATAAGGGCAAGGAGATCACTCAGCAGTTACCGTCACAGGCAAACCAGACTTGACTTGGAGAAAAAAATCAATTTAATTTATTACCAATCAAATCAGAGTAGGACAGTGAGAAAATAAAACCAACTCTTAAAACACCTTCCCCTCACCCCTCCCTTCTTCCCAGGCTCAGCTTCACTCCCGAGTTCCCTCCCTCCTCCCACCAGCGGCGCAGGGGGACAGGCAGTGGGGGCTGGGGTCAGTCCATCACACGCTGCCTCTGCTGCTCCTTCCTCCGCAGGGGGAGGCTCCTCACACT
>JAVJGI010000060.1:58500184-58602707 GCA_035590275.1 Ibycter americanus | reverse complement strand
ATGGGCTTCACCGTGGGCTGCAGGGGAATCCATGCTCTGGTACCTGGAGCTCCTCCTGCCCCTTCTGCACTGACCTGGGTGTCTGCAGGGCTGCTGCTCTCACATAGTCTCACTCCTCTCCTCCGGCTGCTGTTGTACAGCATTTTTTTCCCTTTCTTAAATACATTATCCCGGAGGCACTACCACCCTCACTGATGGGCTCGGCCTTGGCCAGCGGCAGGTTTGTCTCAGAGCCGGCTGGCATTGGCTCCATCAGACATGGGGGAAGCTTCTGGCATTGTCACAGAAGCCACCCCTGTAGCCCACCCCACTACCAAAACCTTGCCATGCAAACCAAATACACTGTCCGTCAAGAAATATGTGCTAGAAACTGTGGTAGCAAAAACCCCTTTTCACCATCACAGGCTTGATTCACGTTCCTTCAGGGACATGGGATGAGGTGGGATATACGAGGGGGATACAAGAGAAGTGCAAATTTGGCACGTATTCCTTTCAGGTCTCCTTTACATTCCCAAAACAGAGTGCAAAGAACTTTGGGGAGTATTTACAAGAGCTGCCAATGTTATTCTCCCTGCATGGCCTCTGCGGACCTTGGAGTCAGGGAAGTAACCCCCATGCTGCCCCCCAAGGCTGGTGCCCACTCAGACCTGTCCCTGGGAGCAGCCTGTTTTGGCCACAGACCCTGAGCAGGATCTGGGGACCACTAGCCTTGGCATGCTGATGATGATTGCCACAGGTCCTTTGTAAGGTGAACAAATCCCAGAGCACAGGATGAGGAGACCAGAGAATCAGACCGGAGATCCAAATTCCAGTCATGTTCCCAGCCCAAATTAACCATAGCGGCCACTGCACAGATGTAATAATTGAAGAATAGGCTGCATAAATATAAAGGTATGTGATTTTTATATTTGCCATTTTAAAAGCCAGTGATAGTCACACAGCGAGGAAAATGCAGCATTTTATGAGTCATCAGCCCCCTTTATGAGATACATTTTGGACTGTATATCACTGTATTGCGAGGGAAAGTATTTCAATAAGATTAATTAGCTGATGTTTGTAAAACATTTTGAATCTGGGAAGAACCATATAAATGTGAGCTATTATTATTGTTATTTATTATAAGGGAGATGCAAATCCTCTCTAAATGTTGACTAAAGCCTCGCAATTTTTATGGTCACAACTTTGTCAAGAAGATTTTTATCTTCCTAGCAGCAATGCGCTCCCAAAGATGTTGAGCCTTAAATCAACAGCTGTTATACCTCAAGCAAGTTATGAATTTTCCTTGATTTACAGCAGTTGGGGTTTTTTTATTTTTCTTTTTAGGGATGGCGGGGGGGAGAAGTGTGTGCTTTTGCAAGCATGTAACATAAGGCCAAGAGTTCCTCAGAGGAAAACCACATCCACCCCCAGTGAGGCTGTTGAATCCATGTTCAGTCACTCAGTGAATGACCTGGTTTTCATCACATTGAGGAGGTAGCGATTCCCACCAAACACACCAGGAGCTGCTCTGGGAACACGCACCCTTAACAATATCACTTATTTGCTTGTCTAGGTCTGGCTGCAGGATCCTCCATTTAGACACTGGCTAGGTTGTTTTTTGTTTGGTTTTGTCTGTTTCTAGCTACCTGCTTATTTGCTTTAAATTCTGGTCCATCCTATAGTGAGAGCTGACCAAGGGAGCTTGAGTTCTTCAAAGGAGCCCCTGAAGGGGAAAGGGAGCTCCCTCCCGGCTTCACTGGAGCCCTGCTTATTATCCCACATGGTAAGAATTCCTAAGGAGAGCTGTCAGCAGCATTGTTATACCTTCTTAACCTGATGCAGACAGCAACATGTGCAAGCCAAGGACAGATAGATTACCTTGGGCTTGAATACAGACAGGATTAAGACCTTCCTTCTTTCAGATTCCCCTTCAGGGTGTCAGCATGAGCAATACATTGACTGGAAACTGAGGCCACTTGTGTAAATGAAAGCTATTCTCTCCAGCAGTGCTATTGAAAAAGCACCTGGAAGAAGCAGAGGAGGAAATCTGTGGTATTCATCCATTAAGATCACTTGAAGAGAAGTTCTGGGAAGCCCTGATTCTCCTGTAGCCGATGGGAGTGTTGTACATTTTCCACATGCATGCCTACAGCCTACCCTTGCAATTATGCACTTTGATCAGGAAAGTTTGAAAACATCGGCTTTTTGTGCACCTGCAGTGCGACATTGTTTTCAAGGAAAGAAGGTGTGTATCACACATGTTCTTTTCTATCCTGGCGGGTTTTCTGTGTAACAAACATTTCTGGCCAGCAGTTCACTTTAAGGACATCAGTGGAGAACTCAGCCAGATTATTGCTGCAAAAGGTTTGCTCACTGAGACGGCCACATCTGTTCCAAATGCCAGCCAATTCCACCATCTTATAAGTGAAATATGTATTTTCTCCTTTTAGGACATCCAGTGTTGGGAATATGTGTACAGCTCTCCCTTCCTCTGCCGGCCTTCACAACACATGGGTCCACCAGGAGGTCCAGCTTCCACTAACGGAATCCTTTGCAGACCCACAGTCACCTCAATCCTGACCCAAAGCTCTGTGAACCCTAATAAGTCCCCTGCCACTACTACAACTGAGTGTAAGTTACAGTTACCTGCTTACATATTGGCAGGTTATTACACCAATTGTTTTGGTCCAAACACTGCCAATTTCTTCATATGAATGACTCCAACTCAGCGAACAGTGAAGTGCAGTTATAAGGTAGGGAAGAAGAGGAAAACTTGCTGGTTTTTAAATAAAACTCCATGACTACGTGGAGAAATCAGCCTTCCTCCACGGGAGAAAAGAGGGTAGCAAGAAGAGATACAGGAGTCTCATGGGGATTCTACTTGCTTTTCCCATCCCACAGTACAAACTCCTCATCCGCAGAGATCTCCTCTACAGGTTCTTGAATTTGACCCATAAATAGGACTTCAAAGCATACATACAATAAATGCGGACTTCAAAATTGTGTTTCCTTATTTATTTTGCCTGTGTACTGTAACACTGGTATTTCAGGACAGTTATAATATTTTTGCCAAAAAAAGGCATCTTTTAATTAAATCCTGCAGTAAATAATGATATTTGTACTCCAGGGCTGTCAAATATTTCATTTAAAAATCAGCCTAAATTAAATGCTTATATTAAAAATGTTCTATTTTTTTCTTAGATCCAGTTTGTATCTACAGCCGTACCAGAAGACATGAATATTTCTCTCTGACACATATTTGGCTGAGAGGGTAATATTTTGCTCCAAGTGTTTCCCACTAAACATTGTGACAAAGTTATGTTGATGTTGCATGGCAATTTGAAATTTAAACTGAAATTTAAAAACCGCTTGTACATGCATATCTTTATGATTCACTAGGTTGTCCCATGAAAGCCCCTGTATCTCAGTTAGTATTCTGTTGAATCCACAGCTACCTTAAATTTGTAGACATTGCTATCCTTGCAGGAGAATCACCCATTAAATTGGGATGATAGGAGAACTATTTCTGGGCTTTACAGAGATTAACCAGACTTTACTTCCTACTATTGAAAATGTTTCTGTGACGTGCTGTGCATTGGCAACAGAATAACAGATTGAGAGGCACGAAAAATTGCCATGTCCTCTCAGATGTTCATTGGATTTTTACAAGATGAGCCCCCAGAAAGCTGCTGGCTGCTGCTGTATTGGAGCAGTCACTGAGTACCAGGAAAGAGTGTCAACCTAGCAATCTGTTTATACTTGGCTGTAGGAGCTCCAAGGGAATGCAACCACTCCGACGTATCTTATGGGACAGAGTGTGCTGTTCCCATCCTGCAAACCCGGCTGTGCAGGACAGGGGAAGAGGCAGGGAAGAACTGAGCCACTGCTTCATCTTCTCTCCACCCTCCTCACTCCATTCAAGCTCACAGTAGTTTAAGGAATGGGAATGAGTCTGGTAGAATCAAAACCTCACCTCTGAAGCTAAACTCATCTTACACTGTCAGGTATTCTGTATTTAGCAACAGTCATGGAAGTGACTGGAAGAAAGGTTTTCTGTGCCGGATGGGCATGCATGGCTGATTTATTTGTGAAGACAACTTGCCTCGCTGAATCCAGCCTTGTCAGAGGTGCACTGAACGAGTGCTTGTACCACCAGTGCACATCGCTCCTCTTTGCTTGCTGCACACTCTGTATCTCTCAGTATGAATGTTCAGGTGGAAGAATACAAGCAAGTATTCCTCCACAATAGCGTCTTTTAAAACTGTCTTTAAATTATTCTAAAAATACCTGTGCTGAACACAAACAACATCTGCACATGATGTGTCGCATGGTCAAAATTTTTATTGGTATCTGCTGTGCTGCAGACAAGTCTTACACTGAAGGAGCCAGCTCTTTTCTCAAGAAGCTTGTGTGACTCTGAGCTGAGGCTCTGGACCAAATCAGGATGGCACTGGCATGTAATATTCCCTAACTGGTTTCTTCTCATTAAGCCTGGGCTTGAAGTTTGGTTTCTTGCATTCACAGACATGGGGCCCAACAGCCTGCTTAGATCACACCTGCCTGAGTAATCCCTCTCCGCCTTGTTACCCCTGACCTCCAGCATCAGCACCAATACCTGATTTGAGCATCCAGGAACAGAAGAGGGAATAAAGAGCCGGGAAGAGTCCTTGCGCTTCCCCTCTTTTTCCTGGACCTTAGCAGGGGGCAGGAGCACGTGGTGTACAAGGAGTGGCTGACAGCTGGGTTCATGCAATCTTAAGAAGAGACTGCCTAAGAGGAGAGAAATCTTCTGGCTGTCTTCAGCTACCGAATAGAAGTGTACCGATAAGGCAGAGACAGACTCCTCCCAAAGACAGGATGAGAGACAAAGGCACAAGATGTAACACAGGAAATTCCTATTAGAAATTAGAAGGAAAAAAAAAAATCACCCTGAGGGCTGTTGAACGTTGGACCAGATTGGCCAGAGAGGATATAGCATCTTGGTCAACAAAGGTACTCAAAATGTGCGTGGACAAGATCTTGAGCAATCTGATTTCAGTGGACCTGCTTCAAGCCAGGGCCTGGACCAGATGACCTCCAGAAGTCCTTTCCTCACTCTGCCATTCTGCAGTTCCAGGATTAGTAGTGATTTCGCTGCAGCAGACAGCAGTTTCTTACTGCTTTGCTTTTATTTCAGTTCAGAAGTGAACCTAGCCATTCTATTGCACTCTGACCTCCAAGGGCACAGAGTTAAGGGGTGGTGTCACATATCCTGAGGAGCTTTAATGATTTATACAAATTTCAAGCCTCAGAGCTGAGTTCTCACCCAGGTTTAATGTCTGATGAAGATGTGCTTCAGCAAGCATCCTGAGCTCATGCTGATAAAGGTTTGCATGCATTTGTTCTACAGCTATCTATCTATCAAAAGACTTACATGGTAATTGAATGCTTTATGGCAAGTGGCTGATAGTGAATGAAGGAATCAAAACCCTCTGAATATTCTGCTAGGCAGTAACTGGAAGTTACCAGGGTCTTGTGTGTCATTATCTCCCCCACTGATCCTTCAGGGGCTCTTTCTACCATTTCTGTCTCCATAACACAAACGTCTTCCTACTATTCACTCCATTAGATATCACTGCACTGTCACAGCACTTGACTATAACAAAATTAGAAAAGCAGCCTTGTTCCTGTGAATGTCACAGTGCTAGTACAGCCTCCTTCAGCAAGAAGACTGACCTTACTTCCTATTCTTGTGATCTTAAAACCAGCAAAGCATGTGGAGACAAGCCATTGTTTCCGTTCAGTGACATACCGCTGGAACAAAAGACCAAGCATTTGTTCATCATAGGAAATGCACCTATCCATGATGAAATAAATAGCAATTTACTCAATAAATTACATGGATTAATGGGAAACCTCAAAACAAATATAAGTGGTCCTGGGAGGTAAAAAAAATATCTAGAGATCACATTGCACTGGGTTAGTTCAAATCAATCAGCATCAATTGAAAAATACAGGCAAATATCATTTAAGTAAATTCATCCTTCTCCACTAAAATCTGTCGATCACAAGAACAATGAATATCACTGGACGACTAAATTTTGAATGCTGAGTACATTTTGTACTAATTGTAGTATTTTATTATGTCATCAAGAGAAGGAAAACTGTCAGTGTTCTCAATAACTGTGTACACAATAAATGCCTGAGAGACTGTTGCCATGAGTATTATCTGTCAAGCAAATATCAGTGCCTCAATTACTGTTTTCTTTCAGCAAATATAGAATCAACCCTCAAAGAGTGATGGTGGAAAAGCGCTGGCACCTTTATAGCTCTGTAACTCTGCCAGGGAATGGTTTAGACAAATACCCAGATGGTGCGAATCAACACAGCTCCATTGACTTCTTCCGAATTAATTTACTTTACACCAGCTGAAGACCTGGCCCATGGAAATCACTAGTAGGTCTTCCAGTCACACACCAGTGCGGGGGTGTCTGCTGCAGTCTTAGCGTTCCAGCCTCTCTCAGGTTTAGCCCTGGTCTCCCTCCATCTGATGCTTCCCAGGCAGTGCCAGCACTGATAGGGAATCTCAACATCTGTGTGGAAAAAATAATATTTACTTTCTAGCCTAAATGCTTGAATAGAAACCCAAAAGCGAATAAAAGGATCTTGCTATTTCAGATTTTATAAATAAAAATATTATCTCTTAATTTCTAAGCCTCACCGCCTGATTTTTTGGACATGACACAGTCCTGCTACTATGTTTTTATTGGGTAAAATTTAAAGACAAAAAAATAGTGCAGCTTTCCTCCTTTCTGCAAGAAGCCAACATGCACTTTGAACCACTTCCATCTTCAGGATGTTTTTGCTGACACTCTGTCCCAGTTTTCTTCTTCAGAATTTCTCTTGCCTAAGAAGCTGGGAGCAGCATTTCAGATTTCAGGCACTTAATATTACCTGTTGTTTGGGATTCTGGTTCAGAAGTTCATTGCTGTCCATTTATTGGAACAAATGGACCAAGAAAGGAACTGCATTCAAGAAAAAGACACAGCATCCTGAGTTCTGCAGGTCTAAAATACATCACCCATACAGACATACAACTTAATCCTCCCTTGTGAGGACTGCAGTAGCTGGTACCACTGATGTGGCTTTAAATTGTATCCATATTAGAATCTTTTTGGCTTTCTTTTATGCGTAATATATCTTTTCATAAAGTCTTCAATTTTGATCAAGTTGTGTTTATGAAAAGAGAGATGGTTCCTAAAATCAGGATCCACTTTTTGCAGTAAATTCCTCTGTCTTTTGTGTACATAAATTACTGTAGAATAAGCCAGCCTTAGCAGTGTGACTCCTACTGAAATACGTAGGAGTGTAGGTAAAGCACTGAGAGGGCTTTATGAACCCCTGGTGAATCTGTTGCCCACACATTGAATAAATTTGCAAGATGGCTTTGAAATTGTCTGAGTAATTATCTGTCTATTAAAGAACCATTGTTGTCTGTTTCAGTGGCTTTCTTCCATGTTATAATTAATGAATTTTTGTGCTGATTAATTTTTTCTGTATTCATTAAAATGATACAATCAAGTCATTTGGGCCAAATACTTAATAAAGGTTTTTGATAGGGAATAGTCTTTAATTTTCTTGCTACTGAATAATTACAGAGAAAAATCAAATAAGACCTTGTTTACATGAAAAATTAGAATAGCTCTTTCACTTCAAATTCATGTCCTTCCTTAATTCTAAATAACTCTCCGAAGGGCCCAATTTAGGGAGTAGGTAGAACAATGAAGTTATGCCTGTGTAACTTTGTTTATACTCGGGACCTAAAGTAGCTGCCTCCACTTGTTTTGCTTGATTTTAATGAATCCCTATTACAAGTAGGGGATTTTCTAGGCATATGCTCCCACCCATGGGCAGGCCTGTCCCATCATCATTTTGTCAGTCCTATTCTGGCACGCTGTGTATACGTATGTATGTGTGAGGGCACACACAGCACCTCCTGTCGCCTCAGGTGCCTGACGTTCAGTCTGTGTAGCTGACAGCTGCCAGACATGGGGCTCCATGCTGTGACAACTAATAATTTTTTTTCCTGGTCAAGTAGTTGCGAGCTCTGCCTCTGCAGCAGCAGGTTTTACACTGCACTTAACATCATACACAGCTTGATGAAAGGCTCCATCTGTATTTCAAGGTATTTCAAGGATTCATTGGAATACCTTTGCACATTCTTCCTCCCTTTAAGGTATTTAAATTTCTGTCCTGAATGATTCAAGAGCAACCTCTCAATTCAATTGTATCCTTTCAATTTTTTTCCCACTGTATTTCCAGCCCTGCCTGAGGTCAAGTTGCAATAATGGGCCAACAGGAGCCATGTGAAATTCACCAAGGACAAACGCAATGCCGTGCTCCCGGGAGGAGGAAGCCCGTGCAGCAAGGCAGGCTGGGGAGCAGCTCCGTGGGGCGGCCCTGGCGATGCGGGGGGCAGCGAGCTGAGCCAGGCCGGCAGTGAGCCCTGGTGCCGATGGCGGCCAGCGGTGCCCCGTGCTGTGTCAGCAGGGGCACAGCCAGCAGTCCAAGGAAAGTGACTGTTCCCTGTACTCAGCAGCTGTTGGACCACCACATCTAGAGCTCTGCGTCCAGTTTGGGGCTCCCCAGTACAGGAAAGGCACTGATAAACTGGAGCAAATCCCAGGGAGGGCCACCACGGCGGTCAGGGATGGAGCATGTGCCCTGTGAGGACAGGCTGACGGACCAGGGCTTGTTCACCTGGAGAGGGAATGGCTTTGGGGGGACCACACAGAAGTCCCCAGTACCTATGAGAAGCTTATTAATTAGGTGGAGCCAGGCTTTTCCCAGCAGCACTTCTCTGGAGGCTGACAGGCAATGGACATAAAAGGCTGAACGGCAGAGCTCAGAGGGTTGTGATCAGCAGCACAGAGTCTAGCTGGAGGACTGTAGCTAGTGGAGTTCTTCAGGGGTCAGTACTGGGTCCAGTCCTGTTCAACTTACTCATCAACGACTTCGATGAAGGGACAGAGTGTACTCTCAGCACGTTTGCTGATGATACAAAACTGGGAGGAGTGGCTGATGGCTGTGCTGCCATTCAGCAAGACCGGGACAGGCTGGAGAGTTGGGTGGAGGGGAACCTGATGAAGTTCAGCAAAGGCAACTGTAATGTCCTGCACCTGGGGAGGAACAGCCCCATGCACCAGTACAGACTGGGGGTTGACCTGCTGGAAGGCAGCTCTGCAGAGAAGGACCAGGGAGTTCTGGTGGACAGCAAGTTGCCCAGGAGCCAGCAGTGTGCCCGTGTGGCCAAGAAGGCCAGTGGGATCCTGGGGTGCATTAGGGGGACCATGGCCAGCAGGTCGAGGGAGGTGATCCTCCTGCTCTGCTCTGCCCTGGTGAGGCCACATCTGGAGTGCTGTGTCCAGTTCTGGGCTCCCCAGTTCAAGAGAGACAGGGAACTGCTGGAGAGGGTCCAGCAGAGGGCTACCAAGATGATGAGGGGACTGGAGCATCTCCCTTATGAGGGAAGGCTGACAGAGCTGGGCTTGTTTAGCCTGGAGAAGAGAAGACTGAGAGGGGATCTTATCAATGTCTACAAATATCTTAAGGGCAAGTGTCAAGAGGCTGGGACCAGGCTCTTTTCAGTGGAGCCCAGTGACAGGACAAGGGGCAAGGGGCACAAACTGCAACACAAGAAGTTCCATCTGAATATGAGGAAGACTGAGGGTGACAGAGCACTGGAACAGGTTTCCCAGAGTGGCTGTGGAGCCTCTTTCTCTGGAGATACTCAAAACCCACCTGGATATGATCCTGTGCAACTTGCTGTAGCAGGGGGTTGAACTAGATAATCTCCAGAGGTCCCTTCCAACCCTGACCATCTGTGATTCTGTGCTAAGGTGACACCATGGAGGTTCAGACTGGACAGAAGAAATACTTCCCCATGAGGACAACTAAGCAGTGGAGCCGGGTTGCCCAGAGAGGCTGTGCCTGAAGCCTCTGTCCCTGAAGGTTTCGAAGCCCACACCCTGGGTACAGCCTGCAGCAGCCTGGTCTGACCTTGTAGCTGACACTGCTCTGAGCATGGGGTTGGCTTAGAAGCCTCCTGAAGCCCCTTCCAGCCTGGATTACCCCATAATTTTATATGTGTCAGAGAGGAATTAAGCTATGCAATACATTCCCTTTGTGATTGGGGCAATATGAAATGTCACTGATGTCCTTCTACCCCTCAAGATATGTATTGTTGTTTCAAATCTTGCAGGCGTGTCATAAAGCTCACCTAAGCAAATATTGGAAATAAGCTGAAAAAGTTCTTCTGATCCCAAAAGTTATGAAACATGAGCCCAAGATGAAATAATGCTCAGCTAAAAGCAGAATAATTTACAGCAGCATTCAGTCAGATAGTTTAGGAGGAAATAAAGCCCTAGTATTAGGTTATGCTAAATATAAAGAGCCAAATCAAGTCTGGGTGTAACTCTTTAGGGTGTTGATTAAATTACTTGAGATCTGAATGGAATATGAAAATACTTTTGAGTTTTCCTGCCCCATACCTAATGCACTGCTGTCCTGGAAAGGGGATCAGAAATTGAAGGACATACGGAGAATTGTGCCAGAGCAAGAGTTTGGCTGTGGAAGAACCTCACAGCATTTCAGAGATGCTTTCACTTAGTGATCTGTCTATGACTAAATGTCTCCTCCAAATATACAGAACACAGAGAACATTGAAGTATAAATGTCTTATTTGGCTGCTTTAGATATTTAGACCACAAATTTCAGTTACAGAACTTAGCACAATGGACTTGGAGCTTATTGATTAGATATCTAAAGAATTATCACAAAAGGGATAAAAAGTTAAGTATTATTATTATTATTAATTAACCAATTAATTAACCAATAATTAATTATTGGTATTAATAGCATTCTACAATGCTACTACTAATTCTTATCAGTTCATCTTTAGCTGTCTTACCAGAATCTAGCAAGACCTCTGAATCTCAGCACTATCAGCTATTGAGAAGGTATGGAATCAGAGCTATGTATTTGTAGTATAAAATCATCTTGTTACTCTCCCAGCAAAATTCAGTATAAGCTATTTGAAGCAGAGATCATTTCCTGTTAGCTACTATTAGCATTCTCGCTACTTAGCAAAAATATTAAAACAAATATAAAAGTACCTTAGCCTGAAGTGAGAAAAAACAGTATGTAACAAAAAACAATCTTCTCATGTTCTGGACATGTCAAAAATAGTTAACTGCTCGGCAGTCCCAGCCCTGACTGCTAATAAGATAAATCTAAAACCTCTTTGTCAATTAATTAACTTATCCCTGCTTCTCAAATTAAGAAATCAAATAAAGATAAACATGTAATTTTCTTTCCTTCCATGCTTCAATTCCCAAGTGCTGCAAGTATATTTTCTACAAACAGCCTCAAATGATGCAAATGATGTAAAAGGTAGAGTAGATAAATACAGTCAGAAAGAAACCTTTGAAATACTGTTCTCTATTTGTTTAAAGGAAGAAAAAAGAAGTGTTAAAGTACAGAGGTGTACAAGAGTAGGTGAATAAGACTTTGTCCCTGACAACTATGACCACAAAATTCCCACTGAAGTTATTTCAGCACAGAGGAGCCAAGTACAGAGGGCACTCTCCAGCGCCCACTTAATAGAATATCAAATGGTGCTTATCCTGCCGTTCCCTTCTAACATAAAGATAAAAGCCACTTGTTATTCTCCTCCTCCTAATACTTACCATCTTAGGACCTTGTCACCCGGAAGGGACTTGAGTTCACAACTGCTGCAAGACTCCAAACCAATTTGGAAGATTGACAAAGAAGTAGTGAAACTGGGTTACCCTCACCCAAAAAGGAGGAGAATAACTGTTCCTATCAGTGGCTGTTCCACTGCTTTTCCCAAGCAGGTGTGTCTCCGAGCCACCGGGAAGAACAGCAGCGCATGGCAGTGGCAGGGGTCTTCGTGATGGGGCAGCCTCACCAGGGCTGTTGCCCTGTGCTCAGGACCTTCAGCAGAGAGACAAAGCTATTAGTTTGACTCCTTCTCCCGGGACTGTTTCTTTTTTGCACAAATCTCTCTCATTAATTCCAGATTTCAAGGAAAGAGAAAGCTGATTTGTTTGGTCAAATGGGTGTCAGGGGCTATCCAAGAGAGACAAACTTAGCCTGAGAATGGTGGTGCCTTTCTATAACCTTGAGTTCAGCACTGGAGCTCCAGACTGTTGTTGAAAAGGCAGCTATGAATTACTCAAGGGTTCCTCTTGAGTAACTCTGAACTGGTTACTGTGAGTATCTCTGCTTGACTTTCCACTTCAGTGGAGGGGCTTTTGTGTTACCACTCTGGGGCACAGTGCATGGGAGAGTTAAGCATTTTACTTCAGGAACTGGGAACCAGATACTCAAAAAGTTGCAGTGTGACACCTGACTCTTTACCAGTCATGTCCACTGCTGGTAAGTAATTTATATCCTCCCAGTTAATTCTGTACCTAAATCACAAGGATCCTAATTTGGCACAGGGGAGTTCAAATGCTATGAATTATTTTTTTTCTGAGAAGCCAGAAAGGAAGATTATGGAAAGGAAAAGGACTTACGGGGAAAGCTATTTGCTTATGAATTAATAGATAATCAAACAGAATGGATTTAAATGTGAAAATCCAGCCGAAGCAAATAAATTCTTAATTACCTAATTTTGACAAGATGTTGATAGGTGGTGTAGATTTTTTTCTCTTCAGGGAGCCCATTTGCCATTTCTTCTGCACACCAGAAGCCTCCATCAGCCAGTGGTTGTTCTTGAGATATCTCCCTATCTCAGGAAGATCCCCTGGTGCCTTTTAAGCCATCTTCTTGTCTAACACGCAGAGCACAAATCTTAAGCTGAAACTCCACTATTTTTCAGTGTAAAATAAAGGTATAACTAATTCACATCAGCAGTGACTATATGGAACAGAAATTATTTCAGATTCCTGTAGGAATTCTCTAAGCCTAAGCCTATCAGCCCGGCAAGGTATTTGGACATCCTAGCTTAAAGCATATGAGCTACCCTAGGATTTCATGTGATTTAGGTAACTTGAGTTCACTTGCTGAATCAAGTTGGTATAAAACACTAATCCTTCTCTTGCACCCCTCTGACACGCATTACTGTGAACGGTAGGCACTCTATTTCCTAACTGGGCACAGAATTGCAACAGTAGTTGTGGCTTTCCAAGAAATAGTGTTAAAAATGGTGCTCAACAGTAGTTTTATCTGTTGCCGCATTTAAAAAGGTGACATACAATTATATGATTAATACCTAGTGTATAATTGTACATGCATTACATGTTTGTGGAAGAGATCGTATTCTCTAGGTATTCAATTACTAATCACATCGAAAGACCTGCTACCCAGTGTGAACTGACTCTTTCAAGTCATCCATGGAGATAACTCCAATTTACGGCTGAAGCAACTCCTAAGGCCCCACTGTTTTGATAGATCCCTTAGACTACAGGCTTGCTGCCATTTTTCTTTGTCCTTTTTTTTTGGTAACAATTATGCACCAAGACCTCACTGTACTGATACCCACAGAAAGAAGCTGTGATGATGGGCACAGACTTGGGTGTGCCTGGTGTGCCAGCAGCTTGGATGTGGTTTCTGCAGGTACAGCATGCCTGGGGAACTAGGTTGACATCTAAAAGGTCAATGATGCTGCCACCTGGGAGGCTGCTGCCTCCCCACCTGGCCTGGGTGTCAGACAGGCTCCTCTGGGTGCTCAGGCTGGGACAGGCCAGCCGAGCAAAGGTGCAGTTAAGCAGAGATAAGTTTTTTGCGGGGGTGTGTGGTCCTCGCTTATCACCATATTTAGACACCTTTTTCTATACACATCAGGTTTTGGCTGTAGCCTGTGCCAAGGATATACTTGATGTCATTAATGATTAGATTTGCTTGTGCCTACTTATACCCACTTACACCCACTTACCAGCCCCTGCCTACTACCGTGTTGTTAGAAATCTGGAAGACGTGCAAACTAACGTTCTCCATGTGTGATGGTTTTATACTGTGTTTATCGCAGTATCAGCATAATAGCTGAAATAATACTGAGAAAAATGAGGAAGAATCATAGTACACATGCTCAATCTCTGTTTGTGCATTAAAGTATTAGAACAATATCCCTGAAAAGGCAAACCGACGCTGACAGGTACCTCACTGTGCATTGGAAGTAGCAACCTTCAGTCCCTATGAATGGTCTGTCTGCTGCAACAACTGAATCTGGTCCAAGACCTGATCCTGTCCCCTCTCTTGGGATACTGAATTGTTTTTCCAGCCCTGCTGCCCTCCTTCCCTGTAGCCCCACATCATGTCTTCACATGGCCAGAAGGAAGAACCTTCACCATATAACCAAAACCCCAAGGCTGGCTGACAGGTGCCAGCTGCATGCTGCACCAGGACTGTTTGGTGTCCTCTCATCTGGCTGGAAACACTACGCTTATGCAAGAAGACTACATGGTTGAGGTTCAGGGACCTTCCTGCCACATGGGGAGATGACCACTAATCTGCCCACATGATGGAAACACATCCTGGCCTGTGATGGCAAAAGGCTGGAGTATTCCCTTGGAAAACCTTATCTGACCTGCTCCAGTTGAAAGATTCCTACCAGTGATACATACCCTGATGTAGTTTTTTATTCTTTTGTCAGCTGCTTCCAAGCCACTGCTTACCTTGCACTTAGTGTATGTTCATTGGCTTGATCCTGCACTCAAAAGCACGTTCTTACCTTAAAATCCTTATTTAGCCATATGGGAATCACTCATATGCTCAGTTTCTTGGTTGAATGAGATCAGGTTATTCACAGAATGGCATGACAAAGCCCTACAGAAATAGATGCCTAAGGCACCCTTTCCAGCCTTCTCTCTCCACCCACTTCTCCACAGAAAGGAGGTCACGTATTTGTGCCGTAAGTGGATGAGCACCTCTTCTCTTTTCACCCATGGACATAGCACTTAAGCAGAATTCAACACAAACCCACAGAGCGCATGCTGCATGCCATTCCCTTAGCAAGTGCAGACCACTTAATGGGAGAGTTTAAAGGATCGAGTAACTGAAGCAAATTTATTAAAGCAAAGGCACAGAAATTCCAATTAATGATGGTTGGCATCACACGAATTGCTCCTTTCTGAAAGACACGCTAAAGTGTCTTCAAAGGAATTATTTGACAGTTTCATTTATACATTTGTATAATTATAGCCCCTAGACTTATCTCTCAACCTTCTTTATTTCCATTCACAAAAAAAAAAAAAAGGTTATAGAGCTTTTATTTTATGCAGAGGAATAGAGTTTATATGTCAGAGTTTATTTTGACAGAATAAGAATCAGGGTGAGCCTAGTAAACAGTACAAAAGAGCCTCAGTTTTTGTCCATAGAAGGGGAGGAGGTTCCGCTTGCTAAAAAGTGACAATTATACACCACACGGATATATTGACTCTGGATACACTATGTCATGTACATCTCCTTGACAGATACAAGTAAGTGCTTGCTTCTTCATGCACATAAAAATCTTAAAATGTTCACTTTTAGCAAAAGAAAATAATCTTGCTTCCAAAGCAGGTGGGCCATGGTAGCCTAAAGTAATTGGCAAAGCAGAAAGTGCTTCAGTGTTAAGTCTTTCATTATTCCATGCATGTGCACACTTTACAATATGTACTAAGTGCATAAATATTTATTATAGTTCTATAATTGGGCTTTTAGTGTGTGGTTCACTGACATGGGGCTTAGAAGCTTTCTCTGTTTCTCAGTTTTGCACTTAATAAAATGTACACCAAAGTACAATCCTCAGATTGAACAGTGCCAAATGAACTGAGATGTACAGACACTTATGTCTGGCTCTCCACGCACTACATAAAATTGACAAAGTGTATTTACAAGACAGAAAGAGAGCATCTCAAAGGAGCTACTCTCTCACATCTTCTAACAACACTGCAGATTTGTTTCAACTTGAAACCTTCCTCACTTGATACTTCTTCAAGAACTGTAAATATAAGCAAACAAGTTTAGTGACAAATGTTGCCTTCCAGATTCCAATCATATCAGTTCTTAGTTACAGCAATTTCTATCAAAAAAAACCCCAAAACCCTGCAAAGTATTGGAGCTATTTAGACACATTTTTAAGACTTAGAAATACAGACCTGGAGTAAAGCCAGTCACTTGAATTGTGGAGGTGTCCATTCCAAGTATATCTTTTGAAGTGATCATTGCTGACTTGTCACCGAGATCTATTGGCCTTCTCCAGTTCCTTTGCTGCTGAAAAATAATTTTAGTTTTCAGTATTTATCCTGATCCTTTTATAAGCTTTCTGCTTTTGTTCGCAGTATTATTTAACTTGTTCTCCTAAATAAATCTGAAGGAACCTTAGCCTCAAAATCGCAATGCCAATTTTACCTCCTTTATCATGATTTCAGCTGGAGTACATGCTTTCAGACCCAGTGAGTCAAATTCCCAAGTTTCTTGTGGCACATTGAACCGTAAGTTCTTAATGAATCTCTTTGCCAGCAAGTTAAAAAAAAAAAAAAAAAGGACTTTAATGCAATCCGCTCTGATACCTATTCAGAGAATAGTGACTGTGCACTCTCCCTCAGCTCACAACTGGTTTGAAAGGGAACCTGAAGTGCATTAAGTAGGGTCCAATCTTTATATCTGAGTCCGACAGTTCATGATTAATGGCCAGTTGCAAAAAGCCCTCTGCTTTGCACCTGCAAAATGATAGTGAGTAGGGAGGTGTCCAGGCTTCTGGCTGCCGCTGCAGTAGCAGGAATGTCTGCCTTCACAAGCAAGTCATAAATTGCTGAACGGTTAAGTCCCAAAAATACTCAGTGAACAAGAACAAGGATGAGGAAATGCAAGTGGGCACTGTGGCAGAGGACTGATGTAGATTGGGACTCCTGGAATGTTTAAAAACGAGAGTCTTCCATTTGCTCTAAGGCAAAGCTGTGCATGGAAATTGCTGTTTGCCAAATACAAAGAATATATCTTCAGCCTCTGCCTTGATTTTCTTTTAAATTAATGGAATATATTAAGAAAAAAAGAGTAAGCAAAGTCTTAGGGGCAAAATGCATACACTGCATCCAGAATGCTCTTAAAAATTAAAGATATACAAACCCCAAAATCATAGCAAAGCACAGCAACAAAAACTCTCAACTCATTTTGAAAAATGTATTGACCATGGTATCTCTTTCCATGCAAATACATCTGCTGCTCCTGAGAGGGGTCCTGTGTCAGTGAAGGAGCCATCCTCTTTGACAAGCTAGCTGTATTCTTGACAACAGTGTATCAATGAATATAACTTCTTCAAACATTTTTATACACAGTTTAATATTTAGGTACTGTGCCGACAGTGCAAATGAATGATTCCTCTGCAGAGAGGTGCTGTGATACTGCTGGAAGTAGTGCCTCCTTTTGCTCTGCAGCCCAAAAGCCACTGATTTCACTGCAGGGACCTGGACATGAAGTAGCAACCAATCCAAAGCACATGACTGTTACTTATTCATTAAACAAAATCCATCTGGGATGTTGTCCACAACCCCCAAAAAATCCCCAAGTATTTCTGAAGGGCAAGTAGAGACACTCTGGATATTGTAAGGTGTGTTGGGCCAGAAACAAGGTGCAAGATGGGGTGTGACAGCTGAGCCATGCAATAAGGCCACTGCAGGAGGAAATTCTTGGATTTCATGGTTTCCCGCACTTTCTTTTACCCTATCTTTGCATGATACACAAACTGCATCCTCTTCTGTGCACACAGGTGGAGAATAGCGTGTGGGCCAAATAACACATCAAAATGGGAAAGCCATCAGAAAGGCAGGTACAGATTTTTCTCTTCAAATATTTGCAAACCCAGACAATGTCTGTGATCTTCCAGGAGATTATTAAATCAGACTACAGCCATTAGTACATCTTAAATAGACTCCAAGCAAGTTCAGGGTAAACAAAAAATACAGGATTGAACCCAAAGAGAGAAACTAGGTAGCAGGAATTCAGGTGCCATCAGATATGAGGAGAGGGAGCTCAGCTACGATGCTGCAAAGGGAGCACAGTTCCTGCAGTGCCTTAGCTCTGAGTGCAGAGTAACACACAGCAGCTGGATCTCCTCCCTGGCTACAGCTGACAATATTTATAACAGTTCGCTGTACTAATTTCCTGCAGGTCCACCTGGATTTTATCAGCTTATATATTTTCCCAAAAAAACATTTTTTACTTCATCGGGTTTACTAACATCATGATTTGCAGCAAGTGGCTTTGTTTTGATCTTGGGATTTCTTACAGTCTTAACTTTTCATGCTTCCTCAAATATAGATACAGTTCTACAATTAAATACAAGGAGTGCAGCTTGTGGTCTGGTGATTGTATTGTCACAAAACTATTTTTAAAGAAAACAACGTATCATTGAAATCATCTTTTCCCTTTGGAACCAGTTATTCTTTCAGCTCTGCTCAACCCAGCAAAGAAAGCTTTTATATTTAACATGAATAAAGTACATGCAAACAGCGTGAGCTGCCTGTGCTGTTTTTCACTAACGTGATTACAGAGGGCATTTTTATCCCTTCCTTCTTTCCTTGGTGTCCTTTAGCAGTCTTGTTCAAGATTAGCACCAACTTTACTTCAGTAATACTTACCACACTGGAAAGTAAATGAGAGTCCCACTCAGCGGTAGAAAATTGATGTGCAATACCATCTGACACGTTTATAGAGCATTTAATTATTTAATCAATTTAATAACAGAATATTTAAACCAGCATTAAAAAAAAAAATCACTGGGCATAACCAATTCAGTCTATAAATCAGGCATTTTGCTCTTCTATTTTCATTCCTCAATTACATTCTGCGAACTAATGGGCAACACTTGATGGGAATATAGGATGTAGACAGACTATAACAGGTGGAGCAATCAGCTTTTCACAAGAAAATTAATTTGTACAGCCACAGTTACTCTCTCATACACACACATTCAGATTTGCTCACACAGCCAAGCAAACAGCCCTGAGTATTGCTAATTGTGATTACAGCCAAATGTCGTAAACCACATTTCATTATATTCAAGGGAATGATAGCTGCAGTCATTCTTTTATCTTTTTATTTTCTTTGACATTGTCTTTGTAATCTTCAGATACGCTTTTGCTTGGTTTTCTTCTTGATTTGTGAACAAAATAATTGTCTTGTATTCATATCCCTGTATTCATACCGGGTTTATTTGAACTTCATTAAAACCACTCTGTTAATTTCTGAATTGAATAGAAAGTGTGTCAAAATATCTAACGATGGTTCTCATGGGGCGCAGTGAGATACTTCGGTGCAAAAAGTAATATTAAAATATTGATAAGAATATTCCTTCAAGACTACATTTCTCCCATCATGTATCCTCATTTCAACCAGCTAAAATTCTTACTTTCAGAAAAGCAAGCAATTCTGGCTCTGGGAAACTCTGTTAGGCATTAAGATTACCTCTCTGGGCAGGTTGTTGTCTTTCTGAAGCCCCCAGGTGCTTCTTTGCACTCATGGCATGTGTGCCACTTGGCCCCTCCAGCAGGAGCTGGAGCCGGTGACTTGCCCCTGGACTGGACCTCCTCCAGCAAACATCAAAGCCCAGCAGACACTGGTCTGTAAACAAGGCTTGGGAGAGTTCAGCCAGCTCAGAAGAGAGCCTCTCCCAAGGCAAACTGTAGTTGAACCTCTTTTTTGGAGAGCTGTTAGAATCAGCATAGGAAAGATAGCACTACATACAAGGTATCCTGTGCTGTGTTTGCTGCTCTCAGGGACCCACACTTCTTAATGAGCTGAACTGGGAGTTGAAGGATTGTCTGGATTACTGAAATTTTAGGGATGACTTCAGGATCAGAGTGTTTAGTTAAAGCACCTTGAGCACTTGCTGCGGGCTGGCTCCTCAGAAGTTCAGTGCTAGTAACTGCCAAACAGCCGTTCGGTGTGGAATTAGATGGGAACGCTTAAATCTCTACCCTGAATAAAAGCTAGATTTCTCCTTTGCACAGCATCGCTACACTGGAGCAGGGTTACAGCAGAACTCTCAAGATCCTCAGAGGCATAAACAGATATAAGGTGTGTGATTGCAGCCCAGACGAAAGGACTGGAAGCCGCTCATGGTATCTAACTCCCACCATCTCTTGTGCCCCTGCTGTCCTTTCTCGGCTCATCCATGCTGCACATCTCCCACCCTCACATGGATTCTCTGACAGGAGGGCTCGGTGGGACTTTCAGACACCCAGGAGGACAAAAATCCTCTTCCGCATCCTGCGTTTCAATAGTGTCTGGTCCCCTGCATCACTCAAACACACACCTTGTCTTCAGTTTATCATCATTGTTCAAGAAAGAAGGAAGCATTTACCTTATAATCAGCTGATTGGAGACCAAAAAGCCACATCAGTCATCGCTTTCGTATTTTGTATTCTAACATAGTTTGAATCGTAAGACATCCAATTACCCAGACACTCTGGGACTGCCTTTATTCGAGTTTATCTTTCATTCTTCCTACCTCCCATTAAGAAAAAGAAAATGGGGGAATGCTCTAATACTCTGTGGGCAGAAGGAAAAAAGGAATGAAACAGAAGGTGACCAGCACTCCTCTGATGCACCAGGAGGAACAGGAAATCATTTTCAACAGAGCTGGGGAAAAAACAGCTCCTTGCCATAGGTATGTGTTTATCCGAGTTCCCAGCAGAGTAGGGATGTGTCACCAGGAAAGCTGTGTAAAGGGGTGCATTTTCCACTCAACACTGAAAGCTGTGCTAGTAGGTAGCGGTAGCTCACATTCAGCCACGAATTTGTTATTGCTGTAGCTGAGCAAGATGCTCTGTCTTCCTCTCTCGTGAGCCTCCCTTTTTGGCTGACGTTACTGACATTTCCAAAGCAGTCAGAGCTACAGACAGAAGCCTGGCTGGTAGTCAGCTCCAGTTCCAAGAAATACCTGTGCTGCTGAGCAGTGTCTCCCGGAGGGCACTTTCAGCAGGGCCTTCTCAGCATCAGACATTGCTCTCCCATCATTTGGTGGTCAATAGTTCATTGCCCTCCAAAGCATAAAGAAAAGCCCATATGTCCACTGTCAGGGGAAAAAAAATGACAGAATTATCTGGTAATACCATCCAGATCACATCATCCTCATGGCTATGTTATAATACATGCAGGTTATTTGCTAAGAAGTAATCAGTTTTTATAACCACATTTATAACAAGTGTTGGAGCACCTACAGCAGAGAATCGAGGCTGCCTTTTTTCATTTTATGAGTGTGCAAATGCAAAGAAATGCACTTGGAACCTGAATTTACAGCAGCTGCAATAAAGGCCTTTGTTTTCACTTTCAACTAAGCTCAAAAGTGGATGCAGCGCAGCCAAGCCAACTTACTAAAACAACTTTTGTACTTAATTAATAGCAAACAGAATGGCTGCAAGTGATAAATCATCCAGAGCCAGGAATGCAGAGTGAAGTCTGACATGGTGTCTCTGCTTCACACCATTAAGTTTTTGTCACAGCTTTGGGGGTTAGAGACAGAGCATTAGTCTTAGCTTTAAAATAGGAAATATGTCTCATCTTTCACATTGTTTCAGTTTAGCCTTTATATTTAATTGTAGATTACCCTTCTTATGCAGAGAGCTTATTACAGTTTTCATTTTCTCTTGTTTACATTTTCATATCAATTTTTTCCCACCAATCTGCAATTTAGAGGCTGCTCAATGACACTGATGTTAATGGCATATATTACACTTCTGTTCCACAACAGTGCATGTTTTTTAAAAACACGAAGTGCCCATTTTGCAGATGCTCTGACAGTCTCATACAGTTATCCCTGCCTCCACTCTGCAGTTATACAGAGCCTTGACTTACCCAAAATGGATGTCATGAGACGAAAAATATCTAAATTAATTCCATCCAAGGTCTTCTCTCACAATCTCACCGCTCAGATGGAGGGTGGTTATCCACAATCCTGTCAATGCAAACAAAGTGTCCAAATCACTGAACAAACGTGGAAAAGCAGATGTCAACAAGAGGAATTGTTTCCCAATTTATCATTGGGGAACTTCCTGGTGTCAGGGTGTCACTGGAGATCACAGGGGGGACCGTGAAGGTGATAAGATCCAGACAGCACATCTGTCTTCATCACTTAACATTCAAGCTAGACCAGGTGGGGAGGGCTGAAGTGTTTTCAAGAATAAGGAGATTCAGGTCTTCCCCACTCAATCTGAGTGGAGTGTTTTTCCGAAACAAGACTGTGAAAACACACAGCTGGCAATCCCACTGGGCTTTATGCACCAGAGTGAGGGCTTTTGTCAGGCACTCAAAAAGCTTTCTGAGAATTTGTAGATGTCATTTCAGAAAAGATCCTCATTTCATGAGGTTTTTTTTAAACCTCTGTATGAGGCCAATACAAAGGGTCTACCCAGTGCTTGCTACAGACAATACCGAGGACAAACGTTGATTTGTCGTGCTAGCAATAATGGGAGAGCTGCTGTTGTTCTTACTGCTGAGCAGCGAGATTGGGTCTGCTCACACTGAGAAAGTATTCAGAACCTGTTCCAAGGAAAATGGATGTTCACCTTTATTGCTCTTTTCCAGCAGGAGCACTCATAACTGTTGGTCAAGCTTTTTGTTCCTTCACAAAAACTTGAGTTTCCACATAGGTGTGTGTAAAAGGGAGTGGGAGGGAGATGTTAGGGGCTGTTGTGGGGAGGGGTGTTAGCATATTTTCATAAAACTGTTTTTCATAACAAACTTAAACTCCTAAAGATTGAAATGTTTTGTATCCAAAACACTAAAATAAAAAGTCCATTCTTCTGCCCATGCCTTCCATAACATCTTTCTTTTTTGTCTTATCTTTTCAATATAGACTACATAGATCACTCCCTTTTCCTCCTGATGCTCATCAGAATAAGCTGGTCCACAAGAGACAGATTTATCCCTTGGCAGAGGAGATGGGATTCAGTTTTCCTACTGCTGAATCTGGGAAAGAGTTTGCCTTATGTCATTTGTGCATGTGACTACTAATATGGGGTACTTTGGCTAACAGTAGCTACTTACTCTCTCAGAAATAGGATTATTATTTTTTTCCTCCTGTGAGGAAAACTAGTGGTTTTCTAGAGGAAATCAGTGGTTCAGACTGCGATGTATAACACTGTAGGGAAAGGGATGTAGCGTGCACAGACGGACCAAATGTTCAGTTGTGCTAGCACTGACCAGGTCAAGCAGGAGAAATGCTGTTTACTGGTTCAGTTGCAGATTTTTCAAGATGTTGCTTGAAATATGAACAGCTGTCTACATACATTCACAGAGGGCTTGACTCTGTTTCTCAGTTTTCCTAGCTATGTGCAGCTGTGGAGCACCAAACTCCTGATTTTGCTGTAATGCTGCACTAAACTGCCCAGTTTCATCCAGGCTGTTTCTCCCTTTTATTTATTTTTTAATTAGTTTTGATCTTGATGAGGCCCATTAGAAGCAATAATTAAGACGGTCTGATTTTAAGGTTAGTCCAGATATGGGTAACTGGCAGGATTTTAGTTCTTTTGAAATGCAATTCAATTCCTAGTACTACTACCCTTGAAAAAATGTTTACTGCCCCATATTTTTTGAATCCTCTATCTTTTTTCTTGTAAAACTAGCAAAGGCAAAGACAGGAAAGTGATATAGTCTGGTCCACCCACTACAGCAAGATATAAAGACTTGATTGTGTCCTACCGACAGGGCTATTTTAGGCTTTAATTATATGAGTTGTCCTTGCTCATTAGCCGTATACTACTGAAGTGCAACAAAAGTAAGTGATTTATTGCTGACACATGGCATTTCATGAGCAGTCATTAATTAGCAAAGTAGCACTTGGATATAAATTGGTGAAGAGCATCAGTAAATGGAACTTTAATCAGGATCTCCCTTAACCCCCCTCTTCTCATGTGCCTCTGTGGAGTTTAGAGGCTGAGCTCCCATAGAAGCACAGCACTTTCCCACAGCAGCAGAGCACTCACCACCAGCATTGCCAGTGGTGTAAACCACCACTGCTCCAGCTGCAGCTGTGCTGACCTACACTAGCCAGCGTCAAAAACCTGCTGGGGTGGGGAAAGCCCACCCAAGCAAGAAACAGAGAGTTTTCTTCTTGAAACCAAGACAAAAGGATATTTGGTCCCTGTCTGACACCCTGCAAAAGCCTTTGCATCAGTGAAGTTTGCGGGCTGGGGGGAAGAGGTGCAGTGGATTAGCCTGCTGCATGCAGCTTTTTGCTCCTCCCAAATCCATCTGAAGACTGGCAAACAGTTTTCGTTCCACAGCAGTTGGTGTATTTGCAATTTTGACATAAAGCACATTGAGTTCAATGGGGGATGACAAGTAGAAGGCTACATAATCTACCACTCTCGGTTCTTTACAAGGTATATAACAGTGTTTAAAAACCCAAAAGGTTAAAATATAAAAGCAAGAGAAGAGGGCTTTCCATGCCATGGTATGTAACCTTTTTTGCTAATACAAATGGACTTCAGTTTGATAAATTTCACTGCCATGAGAATCAATGGCATTAATGATTTGTCAATTCTGCCACAAGGCTAGGACAAATCTGTATTTTATTTTCCAGTCCCAAGAAATGGAAAATCAAACTTTTACAATAACAGAGCTTTGTGGTCCCCTCCCAGTTGGTAAATGAGGTATTTATACACATGACATTACAAAACTGGAAAATGACGTTTACTTGATGGCACTAACTTTTAAAGGGTTTCAGAGCACTTTGTCAGTTCGTGCAGTGATTTTTGTGTATTGCTGTAGTGCAAGTACCCTTCTTAGGAGTTGTATTTACAAGAGATACATGAAACTTGTGCTGCTTTCAGCATAGGCTGATAATGTATTCAGGATATATTTCCTGATACTTAAGGCTGCTGGCTATTAAACCAGAAGAGTACAAAAATCAAATTCTCTTTTGAAAGTTACTGTTATTTTTCTCAGCTGGAATGTCAATTTAACATTTTAGGGGAACTGCTTTCTTTTTAAAGTGATGCTGTGAAGAGAAATTTCCACTGGTAGGTGACTGAGAGCCATTTTTTCATCCTGTCATAGCTATGCTAAGTTCTACCGCAGATAAAAGAGGTATTAGACAGCAGATCCAGGCGACCCCCTCCCTGGAACAGTACTACACTCTCTGCAGGAACATATCTTAAATACTCTACCAACTTTACTTGTGAAGATATTTTAGAGACAACTTATCACATAGGAAATCTCTGGGAGATTTTTCAGAGTTGTGAGGAGTGGGCATTCCTCTAGAAGAAACTACAGGTTCCACTATGACAACAACAAAAAAGGAAAGAGCCCCTAATCTCAGCAGGGACTTTTGGTGATTCCTGCCCTGAACCTACCTGTACATGCTACAGTATTATTCTGGACTCACAGGGGAGAGCAGAAAGTATTTACAGATTCCACAGTGTACTATGTCTACAGGGAAAGAAAATCTGTTATTTGAAAATTCGCACTTGTAATGCTAGGGCTGTAAATGTAAGATAAGGGCCTTAATGCAGGGATCCTTAAAAAGGAACTATGCAATAAGCATTGGCTCACGGGTTTCAGCGAAGGCAACCCCGGGTGCAGGTCGCAGGAGAATGCCCAGTCCAGTCTGACAAGGAGGACCAGGAAAGGTCAGAGGTGGTGAGGTCTAGCTCCATTATCAGTTCAGATCCATAGCAAAGTTTAGCATTCACCATGAGATGTGGCCCAGCCTGGGAGGCTCAGGGGATCGATAAAGCAAATACAAAACCCTTTACCCTCAGGCAACCAGTTAAATTCTTGTTCCAAATATTGCCATCAGTTGACCCAAGCCCTTCATTTGCCTTCGGAGCCAGAGTGAGGGTGTTCTGAATTCAGCTTCACAGACAACTGCAATGTCACGGCTGCAGATCCTGAATGGCAATTGTAAGACCGAGGCCAACTATTTAACAAACACAAAGACACTTCACCTTCTCTGGCGGATAATGAAGAATAAAGGTGACATTTATACAGCCAGGCATGGATTCAAATTGGGCTTCCTTGCACTGTTACCTTTCTTTCCTAAACTGCGTTGCAGTACAGTTCCTCCTGTACGGATCAAGAGAACAAACAGGCCTCCATTGGTAACTTCCCAGCACCCCTACAAAAGCCAGAGCTAGACAGGAATCACTGGTAAGGAACCATGCAAGATTTTTATTTAAAATAAACTGACTGAAGAGTGAAATTTAATTACTACACATGCTGCAGTGATTCATCAAATGGTTGCTATTTACTTCTCTGCAAGAAAAAAGATCTTCATTTTCTTGTGTATTATCAACTTTTAAAACTAAATAGTATGCAAGAAAAAATCACCTTTTTCTCCAGCGTGATGACCAATCCTGTGAAAACCTGGGGAGTGTTATTACTGAAGTTCCACATTAAATGAAAATTGTACTGTCCTTTGATATAGCCTGAGACACACTTAAGACATCAGTTACAGAAGACATCATTAATATCACTGCTTAAATGGACCAGAAGTACTATCAGGTCACTATTTAGACAAAGTAATAAACAATATAGAATTTAGTAGACATCAGAATAGATCAGTTCTAAGTTTGCACTAAAATTTTGGCTACAGCTAAGTTTAAACCTCTGTGTTTTCTGAGAAGGACATAGAGCAGCCTTTGCAAATTAGTAAGAAATACACTACATGCTGAGTAGATTTTTGTGCACATACATTACACAGTCTGTTAGTTTATGAATCTATCACTTAAAATCATCCTTAGAATAGCTCTAAGAATATTCATACCATTCAGACAAACAAATCAATTCCAGACCTTTTAGAGATGACAAGTGACTTACTGGCTTCTGGTTTGTATGGGCTTCTAATCCATGCTGCTAAATTATATTTGTGTTCTGGTTTATATTTTATGTATTTCTGTGTCACAAGAACCAATAGACATTTTATAAAATAAAGACAAGAGAAATCTAGCACCTCAACCTGTAATAGAGGCTAAGCATGTATCACAGTTCAAAACATATTCTTCTATGAGTATGTAAGATTGTTGGTTTTAAGGTCATGCAGATCTCTATTGGAGACTCGGATGAGATATCATGTGAGAGCCAAGTTCTACACCTGTTTGCTGCAGACTTGCTTCACCTGCATTTGAGGCACAGAAGACAGGACACAGGACTGTAAGTCTGCTCCAATGCCCTTATGATCCTATGAAAATCATTAACAGTTTCCATAAGCGCATTGGATTATCATGTCATAAACCAGTCTTCCCACACATGCACAGGCTAAAGCACAGACATTCTCATATTCTGCCCCGACTGGTTGCCAGCCTGTTCTGACAAAGCCATGGCAGGACAGTCTCACATTTAATGATCTACCAGAGAAGTTCAGTGCTGCTCTTCTTCTTATTGCAAGCATCACGTGACCCTACGGAACTCATTTATTCCGTCTGAGCTTCAGTTCCCTCTTTGTGAGACTGAACAGAACATCCCACACTGACACCTGGAGACTACAGTCACTTAAGTGCTGTGTATGTTATGAATATAAACAAGAAACAGGGAATGGGTAAAGTTCAGTATAAGTTTGTATGTGGTTTCAGTTAACAGTGAATCATCCATTGCTCTAAAAACCATAATATATTTTAATAAAACATATTAGAAGTGTGAGTTTTAGGTAATGTAGGATAGGCAGGAATGATCAACTTGATTTGTTTTTCCTTTTTTATGGTAAAATTTATGATTTTCAGATTCAATGCATCAGCGCCTAATCAAATACTCTAAGTTTTAAATCCGTGCATTGCAACATCATTTTTCTTCCTTGCCTACACACAGTGACAGCATTGCTGCACTGAAGGTCATTGGTGTGATGGTATAACTGAGCTGCAGCAGCACTTGGCTAACGTTTGGTGCCTCTAGCGAGAGCCCTGAATGCTGCCTTCATTCAGGATTTTTTGCACTTCAGGGTTTGTGGTTTTGTCGAGAAACGTACTTGGGCAGCCTTAATTCTCAGGTAAAACTGTATGCGCTGCTTGTCTGTCTGCAGCAGTCAGAGCACAGTAAGGCTGCAGGTGACCCAGCTCTCCATTCGCAGTCCCACTAAAGGCATCAGTGCACAGAGGGACTGCTTCTCAGAAGACCAAATGAAATGAAAAGCTGCCCATATCTAAACATGGCACTTATCTAACTACATAAGCCATAGCAGCCACATTCCTGAAGTTAGTTGGTAATAAATACAGACAGGCAGATAGACAAATACATCTGTAAGAGCCACAAACTGCTTTAAAAGACAACTCCTTCATAAAACTTTGAAAGCTATCATGCACGTCTTTGCTGAAAAACTGGGCCAAACTCCTTATACTCCTTGTCGACATGTCTCTCCCCACCCCGCGGAGGGTGAAATGATGTATTAGCTCTGCACGCGCCATGTCTCGAACACAGTGAACTCTGCAGTTACTCAGCCCAAGCTCAAGCCAGAAGTCACAGCAGGCAGAGAAGGAGACTGAAAATGTGAAATAGGATGAAATTACAACATGGGCAAAAATTGTGCCAAGAGTTCTGCCTCATCCCTACATCTGAGCTAAGGATGGTGAACTTCAAAGGGAAAAGCACGGCTACTATGAAATCAAATCAGAGTAAACCCCAAAGAAAGGAAATACGAGACCAGCACTGATACATTATAGATATACCTATGTTATTTATCTGATGGAAAGCTGTATTCCCTGAATACATCAAGTATTTTTTAACTCTCTTGCAGACAACTGATTTGGATTATACACAGATCTCATGGGTATATGTATTGTTTCGATCCTTTATTTTTGATGTTTATACCCTTATTTTCATCTGTGATATAGGAACTAATGTTCTGAGAAACCAGATTTGCCACTAAGGGTCTATATATTTACTGGCCATATACTGGCATATATTCCCCCAGTCTCATATTTAAGAGTGATTGAGTACGTGTTGTTATTCACTGGTCCATTTTGGTTTTTTCTTATTTGCCTATTTTTATGACATTGTTTTGTTAAAAGAAAAAAGGATACCACACTCTTCCAGCAGTAAATCATCTGTTACCATTTACATATACATAGTATAGCTGCAAATATATCTTTCTTTCCCTTCTGGGTTTCAGATTTTATCTTCATATAACATCTGTACATTCTGAATTCAAGCTACAACATGACCTTTATTTTCTTAGTCTGCTGCGACCTCTGGGGTAGAACCAATAGCCTTTTTTTCATGAAAGCAAATTCAGATGTTAATTGAGCTGGATACAGCAATTGGCTGACTCTCATAAGTGAAGTGAAAACACATAGCTCTCAGTCAGGCTTATTTTATGAGTTTACAAAAGAAAAAAAATATGAAAAAAGATTACACGTCATCTACTGCTAAAACCAGAACTGCACTCAAGCAGATGAGTACAATTAACAGATTGGATCCCAGGTTTAGGAACAGTTCAGATCCAGATCCACCAGACATGACAGTCTGTCTGGAAGATCTCATCACTGCCCCACAGAATTTGACAGACTTCAGAATCATTACAAAATTTTCTGGCTAATCCCTAACAATTTCAAAACAGATGCTAAAGTCCCTACTTCACCTCACTCTGAATTCAACAACTGAGGACATAATAAAACTGGATCAGGTGGGCATTTTAAAGTATAAATCATAAAGTGGTATGTCAAAGTGCTGTTTTCCCAGTGATAAGAGAGTGGGAAAATATCATAGCAGATAAATGGGCTGTGTGGGAAGAAGATACAACACATTGTAACCAGCTCCCCATAGATGGTAAAAATGAAGGGCATCAAACTTAAAGGAGAAGCAGCGAAAAATATGACTTAGAGGATTTAAATGGCACAGTCCAGAGACTATTTCATTAGCAGTTTTGAATTATCCACAGTCCCTTTTGCCAAAGTTTATGACTAAAAAAAACCCCAAAATCATTTACAAAACCATTATTAAAACATTTCAGCTCCTGAAAACTGCTTTTCCAGGGTATCTTTTTTTTCTTATTTTATTAGACCATAAAAATGTCAATACAATTTCATTAAAGGCATAATGAAAGACATTACCAGCAACAGTGGGAAATGGGTTCATCTGACAATTTGCAAAATGAGAACTGTCAGTATTCCTCTAGCTTTTCCTGATGACACTTCAGGCTTTGGACAACTGCCCCAGGAGAAAAAGCAGGTAACATGAATAAATGGCTCTCCCCCAGCGATGTGGGAAGTCTATTAAGTGGCTCTGTGACTGTGCGCTTTCTCGGAACAGGTGCTTGGCACAGCAGAAGATGCCAACCTCTTCTGAATGCAACCAGGTAGAATTCAGGCCAAAAAAGGGGCTCAGTTTCTGCCTCTTCCGTCAGTGCTACCCTTCAAGGGGGAAGCACAGCAGCACATTTCCAAAGGCATGAAAATCTCCTGGCTAGGGTCTCCACATCAGCAAAGGAAAGGGGGGTTGGTGAGGGACAGCGGACCCGAAAGGCAGGTGTGCATCACCAGAGCAGCTCCCTGGAGAGAAGGTGTGCTCCCCACCGTGGAGGCAGAGCCTCTGGAAGCTGGGCCACCAGTGCTGGGTGCTGGCAAGGCTCCCTCGTGGGTTTCCCCAGTTTCTCTTACTCTGTCCCTGAGGACCTGCTGCCAGCCATTAGCAGAGACAGGATATTTGGCACTCTTCATTTCTTACAACACCGTGGCTCAGTAAGGCAGACCGTATTTTTTCAGCCTCTCAATCCAGAAACCATAGGGTACAGCAAAAGCAGCGCAGAATTGCTAGACAATGTATTTGGAATCATCTCTATTGAATCTATTGCGTTTCAGGGGTCTTGTTTTGATCAAAATGCTCTTTAATTCTTGACAAACTATTTCCTTTTCTAAATATACTCCTTCTCCCCACTTCTGCTACATCCCGAGAGGGAATCAGTCCAGGATATTACACCACATGTACTGAAAACAGAGTATGGTTATACTTTTTGCTACCAACAGAAGGAAAAGAGAGGAACACATATCAATTCACAATTCCCTTAGGAGAAATAGCTGCACTCCCAGCCTCCCCCATATATACTATTAGTTCAAGGTCTGTCTTCATTAAAGAGTATTCCCAGTGTAAACAAGGAAGTCTGTAATTCCTCAATATGGAAAAAACACATTTTGGCTTTGGTTTAGTTGAATACTGCCCTCTTCTAACCTAAGGAAAACCAAGCAAGAACACAGCAAACAAACAAACAGATAAAACATGCTCTGCCACATTCTACACTACATAATCTCTCAACCACCAGATTTTGGAAACCTCCCACATCATTAAACGCCAAAAAAAGCCATGCAGAACAAAAATGTTGTATCACTGGAGGTATGTAGCTCAAGCACAGACCCACGAAGGAAAATGCTTTTACAGTATTTCCTGAAAAATCCACATAATTGGATAGCCCGTACAGCAGAGATGCCTCTTTCCCTGCTGGGACTGAACAAACCTCTTCCAGCAAGGAATTACTTAGTGCCTGGCAGTGGGACTAGCAATAGTCTCTTTCTGTGTCATTATGACTGAGATTGGACACAGCACTCATGTTGACACATCTCAGGCTTGAACTCCTGCAGACCACAGGCAGGCAGTTTTTGTGTTTGAATTCATACACAGAAAGCGCAGTTTGGGATGGTTTAGGGTTTTCCTTATGGAAGTTTTCTATTCCCACTTGCTATGAAATACACAGGAATTGCCTCAGCGCTGGTCAGATCATTAAAGAATTGAGCGTTCTTTCTCCATGACCTTAAAAGCGGACCTATTTTTGAAAGCTCTTCTGGTCAAATGCAGGCTGGATATTAAAGGAAATTGGAGAGTCTATCTGAAGCGGCAGCAAAGAGGGAATGTGAGTACTTAGATTGTGGGAAGTCTTGAGAGGGGCTTCAGAATTGTTTGAACATGCTGTCAAAACAAAGATTAGTCAAAAAATACCACCCTCTGCAGCCTGAAATGTGCCAATCAATGCATCTCAAGGTTTTGCTTAATCCAAGACAGCCCTCTGAGATCAGTTGTCCTGACTGCTGGCACACCTGCCCCAGGCTGGAGATGCTGGAAGCTGTGCGGTCCCTCAGCTGTAGCCAGTCTACTGGTGGATCCTCCCAGAGTCCCATTTGGTGGCAGGCACCAGCAGCTGCTCTGGGAAATTGGCATCGCTGCCCGTTTGTGCTGGAGGTGGCAGTGAAAGTGACAAGAACATCAGTCTCGCTGGGCTGAAATGCCCTGTCCTGGGAGCTTGTCACTCAGCACAAATTTCAAAACCAGAAAAATGCTTCTACCCCAAATAACGGTAAGCTCAAACCCAGAGAGGGAAGGAAGGGGAGGTTATTTCATATTATGGAAGTTTCTCCTTTAGACTAGCCCTTCCTGAGGGTGACAAATAACTCCACAGTACCTGTAGTTCAACAACATGCCCTTTGCCTGGCCCCAAAACTGCCACACCACCTTTCAGTTCCACCTTGCTTCCCTCCTCCAAGGACCTGAGAGTTTTCCAACATGTCATAAAATCAGTCTTGGCTCTTCCAAACTAGTTAGGAAAGCATGCATTTCAATTAAACAAGGCTTCCAATAATGTATTTCAAACACTCTGATGACTGATTGAACACTGAAATGAGTAAAAATGGTTGGGAGGAGTGGCAGAGATCTACCTGAGGAATTTCTCCCACAAAGAAAATAAATAGAAGGTTGTTAGATACTTTTGCACTGCATAATCAGTTTGTGCTGTTAGTATCCCCAGAGAGTGGTGTGTGTATAGAGGGTGCTGCAGTTGGGATCATTACTCCTCACTAGCAACAGTTGCAAGAGCATCTTTCTGACACCAGTTTCCTGCAAGAGACCCAGAGGAAAGAATAGCGGTAGATTATAAAATTGCTGTGAGCATAAAGTTACCATCCTTCCCCCAGAGTCTGAACTCCACAAGCAAAAGCTCCCTCCCCAGACCCTGAAGGCACAATTAATAAACTTCAAGTCTCTGTCCTTCCAGTGAGAATGGTCTCTTGGAAATGGAGACCTGGATTCTACCCCAGCACTAAGGGCTATCCACAGATTTTACGTGGAACAATCATTGGGTATAACAGCCGGTGGGCAGAATGACAAGGTGCTGCCAGGAGGGAATCCCAGCAGTCCTTGCTCTTCCCCATGCATCTTCCTCCTGCCCTGCAGAGTAGCAGGGATATCCCTGCTGCTGCCTCCTTATTTCAGTACCAGTTTTGAGCCTGCTCTTTGCTGGGGCTCCTCTCTGGGGCTCTCTCCTGTGCCCCTCCTGGGAAGATCTCTCCTGCTATCGTACCCCCTTGTGCTGGGCTCTGTCAGGAGCAGAAGGAGGCTATCACCATGAACATGTGCATCCTGAGTCCGTAGGAAAAGTATCCATATGCTGTAGCACAGCCTGACATTTCAAAGCAGAAGCTCTTTCTGCATCAGAGTTGAAGCAAAGCTTTGGAGTTTTTTTGTGGTGCAAGTTCCCCCGCTAACTGGAAAGTGCAGAAGGGGCAGCAGCTGGGTCCAAGTCTTTCACCAACATGCAGCAAAACAAAACCTCCGCAAAAATATCCCAGACCTATGATGTCATTTACCTACATTTGAAAACTACTCCCACTTCATGGCATTTGAACCACGTCTGTCTTCATAACAGAGCCTTCCCACCTTCCACAGCAATACATTTAATTCTTTAGTGTTCTGCTGTCAGTAAGGACATTGTTTAAAACTGTTATGGAACACGTCAGTAAAACATATGCCCATTACATACACCTATATGAATGCAGTGGAAATAAAATCTGCGCTATTATGTTAATACTATTGAAAACACATATCTATATGTATATGTATAGATGTGTGTGTGAATAGCTATATTGATACAGTAAGTGTATGTGTGAAATCCAGCCCACTGCTGTCAGTAGCAAAACTCCCTGTGGATCCAAAATTACACAGAACTCCATCTTATATATAATAAACAGATTTACAGGTATTGTAGCTGAGATTTTTGAAGACCACCGGGAGGATTTGGCATCCAAATTCCATATGCAACTTCAAAAGTCTTTGCTTTGCTTTGAAAATTTGTGTCTGTGTAGTCAACTGCATTAATCAGTTGTCATATACAACTCAGGTTGCTATCAAACGATTGTTTATTAGCTGCAAAAAAATTGCATGTGCACATTTGTATGAACTTTATTTATGGATGTGTTTTCCCAAGCACACTTGTGGGTGCAAGTGTACATATCCCATCCTGACAATTCAGTCCTTATTTCGTACTTGCTATTTAGTCTCTCAAAAAAACCTCACGACAAACAAACAAACAAAAAAGAACTAAAAAGCTTTTCCCCAGACTTCCCCTGGAGCAATATCCCTGATGAAATCTTGAAATAAAACAAGCAAACCGCTCAGAAGAACTCCCCAGGCCTGAGTGGATTTAGTTTAATTTGCCACAGTCCTTTGTGGAGCTGCTGTTCCAGCGAAAGCAGCAGGTCTTGATCTTGGGCTCTAACAGATGGCCCCACCAATATGACAGTAATAGCATCTGACATGTGTTGTTTCAATGATCTCTCTAACTCTCGGAGAAGTATGCAAGCGTTACATACCGTGTGCTGCTTCAGATTGTTATTTTTGGCATGCTTCTGCTGGCATATGTTATGATGAACCACTCACAACATCTTACATTTCCATTATAAAATAAAGGGGAAATAAGAGAATAGGTCCATAAGCCTATCATTTAACCTTGTTCCCAAGGTAACATTTCCTTTGCATATGGGTCAGCTCCACGGGAACCAAAACCCAAACTGCATTTTGAGGGATTAGCTGTATTGCAGGAAGCGGAGTGCTGGGGGTGGTAAAGAGACAAGTTCATAGAAATATTTATGGCCTGGCTCTCAGAGTGTTTCATAGTGACTGTAATCAGTTTTCTCTACAATGCACATTAAATGGTGGCAATCTACAATCTGAATGGCACCTGGTGATTAAGGAGTTGTGAGGAGGGGAATCAGAAGGGACCAAGTACCCCTCCTGTCGAGGTGGAGTTTTCCTGCTAAGCACAGGGGTAATGAACATGTCCCCTTTCAAACCAGGAGGATTTTCTTATGAAACTTAAGGAACCCTTAAGGAACAATTTTTCTCATTGCCATGTTTAACAAAACAGGATTTCAGGCAGTGAAATGCTTCCAACTGCAAGCAGCAAAACCTAGCTAAAGCAGAAACATCAATGATTTTCACTGAGTGCAAGTCACTGAAATGTCTTAGCATCATAAACTACTCTTGATTGCTTTTTTCACAAACGAGCTGCTGCCAAATAGAGGACTGACGGCAACAGGGAAACCCATCTCAGCTGCTTTCCTCCTCAATTTGTAGTTACACCCCCTACCATTTTTCCCTTAAAAGCTTATCTAGCTCCTCATAAAATTATTGTTATTGCTGTGTGGGTTGTTTATTCAGCCAATGAAGGACAGGCTCCGGCAGCCCTCCCTCCCCTGTCCCTCCAGGCCCTTACCTCTCCTTAACTTCAGCCGATGCTGCCTTTTCTTCTGGCTTGGCTCAGCCTCGCTCAGCTCTCATCTCCCCTTCACAGCCCTGTGCCTTTTTAACCACCTTTTCTCCAAAGAAGGAAGGACTCCTTTTAGTGCATCTGAAGGGGCTCTTAAGTGGAGAGGTGTGAAAAAGCTACAGCACAGAAAGACAGAGGTGAAAAAAATCATGGAGTTTGTTGTTAGGTTCAAAGAAGAAAGCCAAACATTTTGCAGCATAGCCTTGAATTTTCTTCTATGTGAAGAGGAACATTGCATGCATTTGTAACAAAGGTACCAAAGCTCCAGCACACAAAGCTGCAGTATTCGCACCAGAAGCATTAGAGAAGAGATATTTCAGGAGTCATAGCCCCCAAAAGTGGCCACTTCTCTCTCATTCTGGCTATAGGCCATGAGGGGTGTTTAGAAAAAATGGAAACTAAAAGTGGAGAGTCCCGTCCAAGTGATATGGAGAAGAGCGTGTGACTTGAAAAGGCAAGGGGTAAAGCAGGGGAGGGGAGGTCTTTGGCAAAAGCACCTGAGCAGGCAAGGAGCCACTGTGGTGGAGACAAAGCCAAACGCAGGTGCTCTTTGATACAGGGCAGACAGAAGAAGACTTGAGCCTCCATGGAGCCGCTGGGCTGTCAGTGCCACTGCCAATAGCTCCAGTTAACTGTACTCAGGTTATTTACATGTAATCACTGGCACTGGTCTCCATGATGGCTCGGATTGCTACAGCAAAAAGAGTGGGACAAGGCAGAAGGACAAGAGGCAACCAGCCTGCTTTGCAGGAGGGACAATCTCAGCTGGCTTTGGGGAAAGGTTTCCACCTTTGGCAGCAGTGCAACACATGAAGGGGCTGCCTTCAGGGGAGGCTGCAAGGAGTATGCCAGCCAGACCTCCAGCTCCCATTTGCTCTGCTGTCACCAAAGGGGATCAATCCATCACCCAGATGCAGAGGATGGGTGATGCCTTCTTTCATTCTGTATCATTGCTCTTCTTTCCTGTGTTTTTCCTTCCCTGCATGTCCCAGCATGCCTCTTCCAAACCTTCAGACAAAACTCAGCAATAAAGCAAGTGGCACTGTCACTGAGTGAAACCAAGCAGTGTGAAGCTGGCACTTCACTGAGATGAATGGGGTGGAAAGGTTTATGCTTTTCTGTTAAGGCTGTCTGCAGACTCAGACAGACAGTATTACATTAATTAGACTGTGGGAAGATTTTCTTGGCAAACAAAACGGTTAGAAATGCACTTGTTTTAACAGAAGCTTAGATTCGGTACTCTATGATGCAGTCATCACACCAGTAACGGTAACTCATCAAATAGCTGGGTGTTGGATACAAGGAAGTTACTTCACATGCAATTACAGAGAAAAACTGTAATTTCTCCCTAAACAGAAGGAACTTTTCCAGACAGTTCCAGTCCATGCTCTTGTCTTTACAGTTCAGTACTCATTTAAGAGCAGTTCTAGTCCGAGGATTATCTTTGCAGAAAATAGCACAGTCAGATTCCATATTTACAATTTTTCCAGAGACTTTTCCAGAGATCAACTCACCTTTCTAAAAGTAAAAAGAACATCATTTCTTTTTTCCAGACTACTTGTCCTCCAAATTCAGCCTGGAACCTAAAATTTAAAAAAAGCCTATTGTAGCTTTGGTTTTCCCTATCTCAGGAATCATCAGTAATAAGGATCTAAAATGTAGTCAGGAGTTTTAACCATCTTAGTCATTGCTGTGGTGCCTCAGGGTATGCGGGAAGACTACAGCCAGCCCACCGGTCCTTTCTGTACAGTTGCAAGGGCACACGTGTGGTCCCACTGCTGCTGCCACTCGCCTGTTAACACATGCGGTGCCTGGTGCCAGCAGCACCACAGAGCCTGCCACGCTGACAGCCACGCTCACCTTCCCTGGCCCTCAAAACAAGGGTTACCCCTTCCTCCTTCATTCCTGGCTGGTCACAAGGTGGGTCACCAAGCTGCCTGTATCCCTATGAAACAACATACAGAATTCACCAGTTTTTTAACCAGGGTAAGACAGTTTTCATGCTAATTCAAATTCCCACTGTACATGTGGGAGGAATACTCACCCTAAGCAGTGGTAAAACCCAGGTAACTATGTCTGAGCTCCAGGCTTCATCTTGCCCCCTCTAGTTCTTGTGCACAGAGCCAGTGTTCTTGGCAGACCTGGACCATGTGTTGGTAGCTGGGATGTCCGACCCAGATGACAGGTGCTGGGCTCTCTTCTTTCAGGCAGAAAACCTCTTATGCCTTTGGTCAGTTCTGTTTCCAGCTGGCTGCTGTATTTTGGAGGAGGGAGGGGACTTCCCCTGCCCGAGTTTTAAAAGGGAAAGATCACACACTCCTAATTTTGTGAAATTAGTTCTCCTGGTTCCAAGCAACTTGTTCATGACTTTCAGGAGCCTTGCTCAGGGAAATGTCTGGTTGGAAATCACAGTCAGGCACAGGCAGCTGCCTAGTCCTGACAATGGCACTTCTGGGTCCTTCCAGAGATTCAAGCACTGGGAAATGCCAGAGTCAAGTCTTGTGGCACTTAAAGAATTCAAATACCTCTAGGGTATAAGTGGGAAAGAAGGTAGCATTTTCCATGCTTTTCAATTTAGGTGTCTACACTTTGCCTGAACTACACTTTCACACTCTTTATTTGGGCACTGACGTCTAAATTCAGGAAAAGACCTGTTGAAGACACAGGTATTCTCCTACCAACCAGCTACCACTTTAATTAACTCCTAGATGAACAAAAAATTGACAGCCTGATGTCATGCCTGATGTCAATGCTGGTTACATTAAGGTTGACATTAAGTGCTTCTCCATTCCGTAATGAGACTGATACTTTATTCAGTGCCTGTTGAAAGCTAGAGAACCGGCAAGATTAGGCTGGTGGAAGATGAAATTGTCATTGGGAGAAGCGACCGTTATAAGAGAGAAGAAACATTATAAACAACCTTTGGATAGAAGGAGCATTACTTTGGTTTGCAGCCGAGAGGGCTGGTTAGATGCCCAGCCAGCACCTGACAATCACGTAGCTGCATTAGCTGGCATGGGGTCTGTCAACTCCAGCTGGTCAGGAGCTTGCAAAACTACTGTCCATTACATTTATTATCTCCTGATTATTTATTTACAACACGCTCTCCCCAGGGAGCCCCCTGGACAAGCTGCTGCAGAATCACCAAATGCAGTTGCACTGTGGAGGCTTCTACTGTAAGCACATGCCTTGGGCACTCAAGAATCTGCACTGGCAAGCTGTTAGTTTTCACCTATAATTACCAAAATGGCTGGGGATCTACCTGTCTGTGAGACACTTCTCTCCCCAGGTGATCAGACTGTCACAGTGGCACTCAGCGGATGCGCTCAAGCTGTCGCCTTGCCAATTTAAGAAAGAGCAGGACCTGCTCGCAGTGATTTTGCTGAAGAGAGTTCCGAGCTTTGAGGCACTTTCCCTTAGCTGGAACAGAAAGGTAAAATTCCCTGGAATCTCTTGCTTTTTACAAGTACCCCATAAAATCTAACAAAGCTTTTACAGTGATGATAGCAGTGGTAAAGAGGAGGCGTGCAATCAGTATTTGTGAGTTGGACAGATTAGTGTTTATCTACATTTCACTACTCAGCACTTAGTCTGTAAATAAAAAGGACACTGCTGGCTTATGCATCCAAATCAGCAAAAATGAAGGACTGTATCTTTTTTGAGAACCTTAAGAAGAGTGGGGGAGGAAGGGAACACAGGTCACTGACAGAAATAAATTGAATTAATGGTAAGGCTTGCACTGGAAAAGAGATTTGACATTTCAGAGTGGGACACAAGAGCCCTCCACATTTTCATTAACAAAAGCACTCACGACCTACTATTTCCAAACAATCCACCCACAGTGTTCAGATCAAACATCCCAACTATCAACACTGTGAGAACAAAAAAATGAGCTTGAGCTTAACTTGGTTCATTTTTTTCCTCTGTAAAGCACACACTATCTTAGCCTGATACTCATTTTACCTATAACTCTCTACCTGATTTACATTCACATGCCAATATACCCACTATCAAATTTACTCACACCATTTCCTTGTAGATCCCAAGAGCTGAGCATTGAAAGTTAATGTTGGTAGTTCAATGCCTTAAGAGGGAGACTTAAAAGCTGTTCTCCTGGCATCAAATTAACCCCAGTTTGTTTGAATAAAAAGTATATAGCAAGGGGTGAGTCCCTTGATCTTTATCAGACGGGTGAAATATCCCCACATGTACACAGATTGAGATTAGCATGAATTTTTGTAAAACAATACAGACCTGTGTGGCTGTATGAGGGAATACAAGCACACACACACACCGCTGATGGGCAATCACTATTCAGTGGGAATGGTCACATTTGTTCCGTGTGATGGATGAACCGCAGATTAACTGACTGTGTTTTGACACTAATTTTGGAACAGATGCTCGAAATTAGCTGAAGTCTAGATAATGGGGTCAAAGAGACTGAGGATATGACTTACTGACTCCAGATAATAATCTTCTCAGTTTTTACCCCACATGTAAAACCATATCCTTGGTGTATGTCCTACTTCACCACCTCCAGAAGTTCAGGAGGATGAGGTCCCATCTATGGCTCTCTGGAAGCTCCCCTAACCCAAGAGATTTCTAGCACCCTCAGAGCAGGGCAAAGTGACCTGGCCTTTGGACTTTGGGCTTTGATACCCAAAGCACTAAGAAAATTCTTCTGATCTTAGTCCACAGTGGGAGGATCTTCACAGGATTTCTTTGCTGAGCTGTAGGGGCTGTTAGACTCTTAAAGCTGCAGCTCATGCTCAGGAATAAGTATCAGGCTTACAAACTAAAAGCTAGCTACAAGCTGCTGCCTTCTTTTGCAAAATTGCATTCCTCCACGCAAAAGTTTGTTTTACTTTATATGTTTAAGTTTGCTTTAGCCCATTTATGGGAGATCAGAAGAGATCTTACTCTGTCTGGAACAGAGCTTACTGGTTAATAACCAGTGATTAATGTCTCAAGCAAAAGCATGGAAGATGGCCATAGAATAAAGCTTTAAGCAGACAGCACCGTGGATCCTACCACAAAAATAAGATGCAATCTGTAATATTTCTACATTTGGCTTAGAAAGAGATGGTGGAGCTTCTGATGGCACGATTATTACAATGTATTGGCAGCACTCGTGAAATGTTCTGGTCAAAGCATCTCAGCATGGTTGAGGCTGGAAGGGATGCCTGGAGATTGCCTAGTCCAACCCCCAGCCCAGCGCCGGATTAGCCAGAGCAAGTTGCTCAAGGCTGGGTCCTGCCAGGTTTCGAGTGCCTCTAAGGACACAGACTCCACAGCCTCTCAGGACAATCCGTGCAAGTGTTTGACCACCCTCACAGTAAAAATGTTTTCCTTCTGTTCAAATTCCATTTCCTTTACAGCAGCTTGTGCCCATTCCTGTCACTGGGCACCCCTGAGAAGAGTCTGCTCCTTCTTCAGCCCCATCTCCTACCAGGCTTGCACACCTGTTGATAAACTCCCCCAGAGCCTCCTCTTCTTGAGCTCTCCCAGCCCCTCCTCAGCCAACAGATACTCCAACCCATCGCTGTGTGTTGATCCCACAGCAGTGTCACCCTTCTGAACAAGCACAAGATCGCTTGGCAACGCCAGTGCTGCTGTTTCTCTCACACTCACCCCACATCCCGCTTTGCCCCGGTGTGGTGTGTGCGGCACCGGTCGGCCCAGCCCGCAGTGCCTGCTGTGCCCTGCCCTGTGCAGAGCCTCCCCGCTCCCCGAGGGGGGATTCCCTTCCTCCTTCTCCCTCAGGGACCGTGTGGCTGCCACAACGCAGGGCTGTCACCTCGACAGGGTCGGTAGTGCTGGGAGGCACCCGGTGCCAGGGTACGAGGGTGTCCGCATGAGAGGGGAGAGAGGAGAAAGAAGTCCTGGTGCCACCCTGTGCTGTGGCACCTACCGTGGGTGTAACACCCGGCCTCGCCTCCCCCCTCCTGCCTGACCAGACCGGGCAGGGGATAGGACAGGAACTGAAACGCCACCCGTCCTTTGCGCAGCTATGGCTCTCTTTCATGGTTTCAAGATACCAAAATACGGCCTGTGGCTCTGCCTCCTCATGCTCCCACACACGCTTCAGCCCTGAGATGCCACTCAGGCAAATATTTTCATGGCCTTGCCCCAAGCCAGTGACTGACCTCCAGGCAGTCCCACCGGGAGAGCCCCCTGCGCGTAGCCCGAGGACATGAACATCCTTGTCATCAGCGGTTCCCTCAGGTTAATTACCCCCCTTTAACATAGCAGCTGCAATTTTTTCAGGATTATATAAACAATGCCTGTCTCCTTATCTATTAAAGTCCCAATCTAGCCCCTCATCAACATACTTTCTGGGCTGTAATTATAATATTATTAATGGTTATCCATCCTCTGTGAAGTAAAATAATCTTGACTACACCAGTTAATCAATACTTGGACAAATGAACTGAGCTCTTCCCTGGGCTAAGACAAGTAATTGTAATTATGAGATGCGATCAGCTGGTGAAGTACGGTTACTAACACATGCATCTGGCAGAGAAGTGAAGTTTAAAATATCTATCAAAAGACTGGTTTCACAGAGACAGTATTTCATTAAGTCTAGTTAAGCACTTGTCAGAAACCATTAGCTTTAGCTAATCAGTTATCATCCTTCTGAGGAAGAACAAGTGAGTCTAGCAGACTGACTATTGAGATCCCTTGCTGGCACCATTGTCCATCTGTCCATGCAAGCGCTGAGCAGAAGGCATCACATACTCATCAAGGTCACAGGGCATCAAAAGGAAAAGCATCAGAAGGCAGAGTGGATACGGACCAAAGAAAACAGTAATTTACTAGAAGTCGAACACTTTGAGGCATCTGGTGGTCAATATGGGTTAGTTACGTTACGTTTGCTTTGTTTTCTGCACGAGAACGGCACGTGCAACTTCGCAGAACCCTGGGCAGCAATTGCGATGTAGGAGACCATGGGAAAAATCTGCTCAGAAAATAATTTGGCCTCTTTTTAATTTAAGCATACATACATACACACACTGAAAAAACTGTACTGCCTAACTGAGGAGCCATGCACAAGATTAATTAGGGTGAACGGTAATTTAAACACAGAAGGAAAGGAGGGCAATAAGATCAGTCTGCTGCTTTGCTTTAAACTTCTAAAAAGACTAGAATAGGTTAGTTTTTGTTTAGGGCTTTACAGATCCCAGTACTGGGAAATGTCCAACAGTGAGAGATGTGTGCAGGCTTCAAGTACTTAGGCAAATGGGTGAAAGTAGATGTACTACCTGTCATCTTACCACAAAACACTTTTCAGGAATCTGCAAGAAATAAAGGTCCTTTCTGTGGTAGCAAAGATGAAGCCATCTTCTGAAAGGGAAACATGAGTCACCTTTCACCATGCTGTAGCACTCCAGGCAACTGAAAATAAGGTTGTGAGAGGGAACCACAGGGAACAAACGCTGTCTGTAACAACTTCTGGGGCGAGAGTGCCAGGGAGGCTGGAAGTGGAGCAGTCACTCTTGAACTCGGTGGTGCTAGGAAGCGAAGGCTTCTGTTTGCAGCACTTGCTTGCCAACAGAGGGGAAACTTTTTTTTCCCGATTTGTGGTTTCTTTCCCTTATGCTGTGCTCAGTAGAAAGCAGAACCTCAGAAATTTAAAGGAATCCAGAGAAATTTGCTGTAGCTCAGTCACAGCAACAGCTTTGTGCAAATTCTGCCCAGACTTAACTTTAAGACAGCCCTGGGGCCACCATAATCTATACTTCTTAGCTCAAAGAGTTATCTAACTGTCAAGGACCATCACAGCATGGTAACTCTTCCAGCAGATTCCTCCTGCTCCTCCAAACGTGTGATTTATTCCAGAGCTAAACAAAATGGCAGATTTCACTTAAATTCAGACCACTGCCAAGGTTTGCCTGGAACTTGCTAAGGTGAGAAAGATACAAGGTGAGAGTCATCCAGCCAAATGGAGACATCTAGTAATGCTACATTTGCAGCAACTACCCAAGGCTAACTTTACAGAGAAAAGCCCTCACAGGTTATATTGCACTTCATCCTGCAGTAAACACCTCATAGGACAAATCTGCCCTTGTTGCCCCATATTCATTCTTGCAATCCAAAGGGACCGCTGCACTTCTCCACTTCATAGGGAGCAGATTAATTGCACCACTGCAAATCCCAGCCATGAAACCAGTACTGCTGGCTTTCCCAGCAAACCCAGGCCCAGCATACTGCTTCCAGAAAGGGCAGCAGTAAAATCACCCAGAGATTTGGACGGCATTTAACTTGGCACCTCTATCCCAGTGTCATTGAGAGGGTAGCCCTGGGAACTGAGGATTTAGCTCTTGTGCATGGACAGAGGTACTGATAGTTTAGGATTTATAAGAAACTAAGCATTTTTAGCATCAACTTTATACTCGCCCTTTACGATGAAAATAAGGGGTAGAATCAGATTCTTCCAAGACGTGACAGTCTCATCACCAACTAGCAGAAGGGGCTGCAACAGGTAATTGCCACTACCGACTGATTTTTTTTACATTTGAGCTATGCAATTTGAAGTAAGACCCCTAAATCCTCAACTCTGCAGGTTGTTACCCTTATTACTAGCTTCCATAGCCATCTTTATAGCCATCGCCTCCTTCCACCCAACCCATTGACCCTCACTGGATTTTAAAAGCTCTACTGAATTTATACTTTGGGACTGGGATTGCCCTTTTACAATATATTTGTCCAGAATCTCCTTCCAAATAGCCCTGATAAGCACTAATGTATCACAAACAGTCAATATGAACAACTAACTAACTGCAGTCTTCTGGAAGGCTGTTCCGTTCAAACATTCTGATCCCATGAGCAAGAAATGTATGCAGTCAGGGCCGGCACACAAACATTTCCAGATTAAAAACTGAAACTCCTTATAGTCCAAGTGATTTCTGTTCTCAATAAAACTGAGGTTAAAGGCAGAAAAATGTCATCCTGTCTTGTAAAGCAGCTTAGCACATTTACCAAACGCCTCTGGGAGAAGCATCCCTTTTTCACCAGAGCTTTATGGGGTCAATTCAGCTGTAACAGTTCTGGCTACTTTACTATCGACAATTTGACAAGTGGACTCAAACAGGAAATGTTTTGTGATTTCCTTTCACAAACCTGGATGGGGAAAACATTAAATAGAAATTGAAAACCAAGTTCCATTGGCATTTTTCTTTCAGACCTATTTTCCCAGGGAATTTAACTTCATTTTTAGAGGAGTGTTCCAATAACCACTGGAAAGATAACACTTGCTTCATTTCCCTTCCCTCCAGCCTTAAACAACCAGGATTTAGACAGTTATTTTTATTCTTTTCAGATACCGCAGCCTTGCCTGCTTATAAAATGTAAGAGGTAGACAGATAATTGTACTATTTCACTAGTAAACAGGGAGCTGAATATGAAACTGAGCTCAGAATTGGAAACCCTGTCAGAGTGTTGGTGAATCATTGTATGAAACAAATTGTTCACTTTCTGTTCAGTCCATTAGCTACAAGGATGGAAAGAATTGCTCTCACAACACATAATGCTGCAATTTCCTATATTAACTTAGCACTTCCCCTTTCCCTTCTGCAAATCAGAGGCATTACATTTGAGGTTTAATTTGCTCCCTCTAACCACGTTTTCATTCCCAACTCTGACAAACCAAGCTATTGCTCAGTGAAAATGCAACAGCTTTTACATAGTATTCATGAACACAGTGCTCTTCCTCTCCTTTGGAAATAAGGTAATGGCAGGAAAACACAGAGAATTACAGAGAGGCCCCTGTGCCAATCCAGCTGCAAACAGCCCCCTTTTGATTCTCTTGAGCTTTTTGAGAGATGGCGTATCAAAACTGAATTCACGCGAACCCCATGTCATTTGTGTGCCAGGTTTTGTGCTGACATTGTGATGAGAAAATCAATACTTGCCTACAGGTACCACATAGTTCCCATGCCCTTTCCTTGTGTTTCTACGTCTGGGGAAGCTGTTGACACTTTTAAGTCCGCAAAAGTCAGGCTTCCCAAGCAAGCTATTTAAAGCAATCCTGCCTCTGAAATGGGGCAAGGAAGATAGCACTGGCGCAACTGAGAGCCCTGACTGTCCTGGAGGGCTTCACTCCAGCAGTGAGGCTGGGCTTACTGTCCCAGGCAGAACTGCGTGCCACCACGCTGTATCCATCCTCAGACCTGTGCTAGGCTGCCCAGCTCTGCACGGCACCATCCTGTGGGGAAATAGCCCTGGGGGGGGACAGAGGAGTGAGAGCTCACGCAACCCTTCAGATCCACTGCCCGTTATTACTGGCCTCAGAGAAGAGGGCGGCCACACTGGGCAGCTGAGAACAACCACCTGCACAGCTGCTGCAGGATGACTGCAATGGGAGGCAGGCCTTGAAAGGATGACTGTCATCATCTATGCCTGATACTTAAAGGGATGGTGCTGGTGGGCCTCTACTGTGCTTTTTATTCAAGCAGGAGCCAGGTATGAGAACAGATTTGAAAGGAGAGCTATGAAATTAAATTCTTGGCACCTTTCAACCTCTCTTTATTACCTTTCCTGCACATATGACAGTATATGTTAATTGATCCTGCTACACAGACACCCATAGACAAAGCCTGAGGAGCTGCTCTGTGAAAACAAGTCACAGGAGACAGAAGTGGTCATTTGAGGCCACAGGAGCAGCCAGGAGTGGCAGCTCTTCTCTGGCGTTCAGGTGGCTTCGTAAGTTCTGCCCCTGTCAGTTAGCATGGGCAAAGAGTCTTCCCTTGGATGCATGAACTGTGCTGACCAACACTGGGAAGAAGCAATGAGATCTCAGAAAAGATCAGACCTCGTTGCCTCCGCATCTTCTACACACTGCATTTTTATTCTGGAAATAACACTGCAAAGGAGGCTTTTAAAAAATGCCTGCAAATGAAATAAGGAACAGGCCTTGTGTACGTGACTTATGGCTCTAGCTCCTGCTCCAGCAGACACAGATCTATCTCACAAAACAGTGGCTGGATTGAGACCCGAACGTAAAATGTAGCCTTTCAGTCTGGTAACTATGAAATCTATTTTGAGCTATTTCTAATTGAACTGATGGCACTGGCACTAGAATGCCTCTTGAAACACGTGCTGGTTTTGCAGCAGCTGAGATCTTGACTCCCCAGTTCCCATCTGATGGGAGACACTTGCTTTTTCGTAACTTTATTTGCAAGTGATCTATCAGGGGTAATCATTAAAAGGGAATTCAGCCAAATCGATCCTCTAGACGAAACCTGCTACAGTGGCAAATCCACTGTGTGCATAACCTTGAACTCATTTACCGTTAACCGGCCTTATTCACATCTCTGAGGTTAGCAGTTCACTACAAGGAGGGATGGGGAAGGGGGGGTAGCATTTTAGGTGTACCCATCGGCTGTCAAGCCCTGGGAAATGACAGTATCACATGTTCAGCATTACTCTACTTTCAGGCAGAACAGCAAGACTGGGTAGGGAGTTTGGTGGCAACCAGAAAAGCTCGAGGCAGAAAGTGCTAAGAACATCAACCATTCCATAATTAACATATCTCTTTATAATCCTTATGAAAAAATAAAATAGTAACACATTTCAAAAGGTATTTTGCAAGAAAAACAGAAAACAAAACTGATTTAATAGGAAATAAAAGTGATTTTATTTGTGCCATGCTGGTCTCAAATCACCCGCTTTGTCTCCTGTGGGGAAGCAGGGCTGTTTGGCTCTGGAGTGCTTTATTGCTGCGCTGTTATCAGAATTGTATTCACACTGAAGCTCACACAGAAGCCAGTGATGTAGGCGTTATTTGGGTTGTGTTTCAGGTCATGTGCCGCTTTAACACAGACTGAAATCTACCTCCCGCTGCTTTGCAAACTCAACTCTTTTCTTCCAAAGGTGGAGTCTAGCAACAGCACCTTCTTCTCCATTATTTTTCCTGGACGTTCAAAATTCCTGACTACATTAAAAAAATGTCCACCTGAATATCCATTAACTACTTGCGTTTTGAAGTACGTGACTACATAACCCATTTCACACTTATTCCACCTGAATAGGCCACTCCGGGCCAAATCCCAAGAAGATGCCAGCACTTATTTTTAGTCTTAACATCTCAGCTGTTGGCAAAGAAATATGAATTCTTACTCTAAGGTGCTGGAGGGCTTTTTTAAACTAAATGTAGTTGTTGTAAAATGTTTTGAGTAGATATCACTGAATTCTGATTATTTAGTGTTTACTTACCTTTTCTCTAGGACCAGATACAAAATGAAACAACAGAGGTTTGACAGACTATTTCAACTGAGGAGGAGATTATTTAGCCTCCAAGCTCAGTTAAATTACAGGAAATTGCCAATAAAGATGTCAAGGACATCTCTACAGCCTTCACTATGTTAACTAGGGGGCCTCATTACTAATAAATATTGCTAGTATAACCAGAATCTCTCTCTTAGCTCCGTGTCTCAAATGTACTTTGAAGCCCAGAAGAGGAATCTGTCACTGTTGTCCTATTCTTCACTGAAAAGACAAGAATTTGTCTGTGAAACATCTCCAGAGTTGGAGTGATCAATAACACAGAGTGTAGCCATTGTATAACAATACCACAATTATTTCCTTTGCAAATTATTTGGAAACATGGCAATGGTTCCTACTGAGAAGGGAAGCTGCCATATGTCTAAAAAGGCATAGACTGTCCTGCCGAAACAAGAACAGAAGTTTCCAGGTTGGGGTGGAAAGTTGATTTTCTGAATGGAAAAGCACTGCATTGTTCTGTCCCTGGCCCTCAATGCAACACCAGGCTGAGCAGCAGGTGTGGACCCCAGGTTCCCTGGCCAGCTACATGAGGGGCCTGAACCAAGGGTCCCTTCCTGGACTACACCAGTGGGTTTCTTTCCCTTGGAAACGAGGAGAGTTAGGGAGAAGAGGCTGCTCTCTGCGCAGATTTCACCAAGACACAAGGCTGACATGTGGCTGGAGCACTCGGGCTCAGGAGCTTGGAAGAGCTCCAGGTTCTCCAGATTGTTCAAGGGAGCACAGTCTTCCTGAAAGCCCAAATGCAGGCACAGATAGGATGAAATACGCATTTCTATTTTGTTTATAAAGCTGACCAGCTTTTGTAAACCCTGTTTACAAAAAGGACAAATGCGGGTTGCTCACCATCAGTCTTCTGCCTCTGGGTAGCTGTAACTAGCATGTAACTCGCACACAGAACTCTCTCAAATGGCTTATGAACTTAGAGCATCAGCAGCAGCAGCATTTAAGGCTACATTCCAATCATGGATCCTATTCATTCCCTAAGAGAAGATGGAAAGATGAAGAACCACTCTTTAGGGTTGGTCAAAGACTGAAGGAGGAAGCAGAGGTGCAAGTGATGGACAAATGCTTCACAGTGGTGGCTGCTGACCATTACTGGTTTTGTGAGCCAGCTGGAGCCCTTTCATGAGCATGTTGAAGCCTTTTCCAGGCAATTGCTCTAAGGGACTTCAAGACATCATATAGCCTCTCCCCTGGTCTCCAGACGGGACCGACTGTGCTAGTATCATTCCTAAGAGATAGCAGCCTAACCTGTTCTCTTAAAAAATGATGGAGGCTCTGCTGCCTCCCTAGGCAATCTGTGCCCCATGTTTCACTGTTACATAACTTAATGCTCCTTTCCTGCAATTTAAGTCCATTAGTTCTTGAGGCTCGAGAACAGTTTGTCCCTTCCGTTTTGCCGCTATATCTATGTGTTTGAAAAAGGTTATCACATCTCCCTTCAGTCTCCTCTAGACTAAGCAATCCCAGCTTCCCAGTTCATCACACAGAAGCCAGGCTGCTGCTGGCTGGTGATAGCTTTCAGTAACTGCTGACTGAGCTGGATTTGCACCAGCAGCCTGTAGGTGAAAGCCTTCAGCAGCTTTAGCTCTCTGAGCCAGGCTGTCCCTTCAAAGATGTGAAACTTTCTTCTGTAATCCATTACAGTGCATCAGTAAATATACATTACAGTACAGTAAATTTCTGGAATTTTCTTCATCACATTAGGATATCATAACAAGAAGAAAGGAAAAGGCACCTTATTTCATGAAAGTGTACTGAAGGGCTAAACTTAAAACAGGCTTCTAAACAGGTCTTGAAGACTAGAGAGGGAAAACGCAATATATTGTGTTAACACCTTCCCCACTTCATCCCCTCTACCAAACAAATGAAACGAAATGCATGAACCATGTCTTGGTTTGCAAATGAAACTTGGTATTTGTATTTGCTGCAATGTCTCAGAGTGTTTTTCATTTCAGACTTTGCATGGTAGTAAACACTGCAATGCTTTACATTCATTAAGCTCGGGCCCATTTACTCTGTGCAGGCAAAGCAAGTGCATATATCTCAGACCCATAAAGCATCAGTTCAGAATTACGCAGGAAATAAATGAGCCTAAGCCAGAAGTCCAATTTCCAGAGTCCAGCTTGCTAAAGCTAAACAAGCACCTTAGATAAATATGGCCTATTTTAAATGAAACGTTAGTGTAATTTGATAACTGTCAATAATTCCCTCATTATGCCTAAATGAGCTTGTCATCCAAGGAGATTGCTGCATGGCTGATCTTAATTTGCTAATAAAAACTGCAAAGAAAAATTTCAGCTAAGCTGGAACTATTTGATTCATAAAAGTGCAATAGTGCACTTTTTAAAGCATTCCTTCCCAATCCTGGCTCCTGACTGGCTGAAGCCCAAAGCCAGTTTGCTCTGCAGCCTGTAAAAAGGCAGGTTTGCTATGTAAGAACAATGAGCAATTGCCTCTCTAAATCACTATTATTCCTTAGCCCATTATATTTAATTTATTTTTAATCATGTTGTATAATAGAAATAAAATCATTGGATTAAGCATATATCTAGCAGCAGGAGCCCATTATCCTTTGACAATGTTCTGTTTCATTGACATTACATCTTCATTGTAGGCAGTTTCCTTGCCATCATTAGTCCTAAAATGACTATTGGATTTCAAGGGTTTCTCCCTAATCCATAATAAGATTTACTTGCTAACAGCATAAAACAAAACAAAGATATGCTTCTATTGTTTTACTGCTGTGGAATTCTTATTTTAAGCTATTCAGAAAATTCAAGAATAAATCCATATATTATAAGGATTTAAAGTTTTCCTGCGTAATTCTGATTCAAGGGAAAGCCTCAGTAACTTTGTAAGCTTTGGATCTTTGTTACTCGTGGCTTTATTTTACTTAAGCAAGCAACAATAATTTGTCATTTCTTAAACTGAGTAAGATATACTACTCCTTGCACAACAATTTTTTTCAGACCAGTTAAAGCAAATCTCGGTACAGTCTATTTTCCCCAGAAAGGGCTATGAAAGGTTCATCAGATTCCATAGGGAGAAACAGGGAGAAAACTCCATGCCAAGGTTGCCAGCGATTCCTCTGTGATAAGTGCTAGCTAACGGAGCCAGCACTAACACCGGGAAGTTAAAAACTCCTCTGGCATACTGATCCCTATGGGATAATTCAACAGCTCTTCATTTGTACCAACAGCAGTCACAGTTAAATCTAAAACCAGATTTTTTCCACACCCTATTAACAGCAGCATTAGAATGCAGCAGGGACTATGCGGAGAAAACAGCATTTTCTGTTATGTCATAGTTATCTTGGAGGAGGTGGCACATTTCCCTGTGAAAATTATCCTTATAGATCACCTCTTATTTAAGGATATGCTGGTACTATCAGGTAATGATCTTTTAATGCTGAAATTGCTAGCAACACTTAAGAGTAGCTGCATGACTCTTTCAGCTGGGAGAGCTGCTTTAATAGATACCTATTTTCCATATAGGTAGACAAGTTATGACACTTTCACCCACACTGACATGATCTGCATAAGCCATATGGTTTCCATTAAGGGTCCATACAATATCGTCAACTCTTCATTATCTTGGCTAATAGGAGAATTGAATAACCCAGAAAAAGGAAAGACATGCATAATTATTGCTTCCCAATAAGGGCTAACTCAAACATTTCTGCACTGTGCTCCCCAGACAGAGCTTGTACTTCTGTAAGACCTTGCTAACTTAGAGTTTATTAACTCAGGCATTACCCACATCCATCCGGTACAAGCTAGGCAGCTTGGGTATCTCTATGATTTAATCACTCCACAAGTAATTTACTAACTGATAACCATCTTGTCTATAATTAAATACTAGCTTCCATAGTCACCCTTTTCTATGTGCTGATACTGATACAGCATAGAGCCAGTCATGCATGGCCACATCAAGGTTGAATGTGGCATAATGAGGAAAGGCAAATTATGCACGAAATGGAAGAGGAGTATCTTCAAAAGACAAGGGAATGTGGAAGGCACACAATGCTGTAGAAGGGCTTTATATTCACGTCTAACAACCTGGAATTAACACAAGTACTTCCTTTCTTATTTCCAGAGAGCCCTCGCAGAGGAAGTATGCTCAGGACTGTCACAGGTAACACATGCATGAACTAGGAACTACCTTTCCACATGAATTGCCGAAGGTGGGGTTTTTTTATTGTGTTACAATTACTCAGCCACATTGAACATTTGTCAGTTGGGAGTTCTCGTGATCTGTAGTCTCCACAGACCTTTTAGTAGTGATACATAGCCTTCCTGATCTCAGCATTGGTATATAAATTGTATTGTTCAGTCACAAGAGACACTCAGTTCTGTTACAGATATATGGGCAAAACATTGTCTTCACCACTATAGAAAGAAATACAGATTCTCTTACAAAGAAAATGAAAATGCTGCAAATAATTTTTTCCAGATTCTTATGGGAGGAAAGGGATTATATAGAAATAAACTCAGACTTAATGAAATCAGCAACACCATTTCTTATACATCGAAGTGAGTCATCTTATGGAAACAAAACCATTGCCAGGCAAGTTTTTAATGGTGTACTTGTACACGACGTTGTGTTGAGGAATTGATGATTATATTCTGCCACATTCCATGTTGCGTTTACAAATTAGCATTGCCTTGGTTTGTCTGCACATTACAATTAGACAGAGCTACACAATGATGCAAGCCACAGCCCAAGCTGTAAAGGGAAAATTGATGGGTTTGAGAAGTTAGCCATATCACGTGATGTTACCAGACCGGCTACAGAAAAAGCAACTGACAGCAAATCACAGCGCCACACATATCAAATCCCTAAATATCTGTTCATTTTGCTTAAAGCATCACATACAGTGTTTAGATCGCTGCGGAGGTCCTGGACAACATTTTCTATACTCCTGGTATCCTTCAGAATCTCAATGCTTTGTGTATATGGATTGAAATACACAGAGAAGGGACGATTGATGGATTTTGCAAAGTCCCTGAAAGAAAAAAGAAAATTAACACTTTTTTTTTTTTTTTTTTAACCACTAAAGAAGAGAAAATTAGATTTTTGAGTCAAGGGAAATAATTTACCTCATCTTTTCTTTGGCTTCTTCAAAACTTTCTGAAACAAAGTAAGCTTCCTGGAAAGTAGTGATAAGGCATTCTTGCAAACAGGTTGTCTTTGGATCAAATGTTTTCACCTTGGCCTTGTCAGAGAGAGCATGCTGCAAAATACATTAGAGGATCTGTTAAACTGTATTTTGATACTGCTGTGTATCTATACAACTGTTCATATATACAGCTTTTATATCGTTGTGCTGTATGTTTCCCATTAGTTGGTAGCCTCTCTTGTTTTATATTCAGTGGTTTTTCAGTTTGAACAGAATAATAAATTTTACTTAAAAAAGCTTTTTATGAGAGTATTTTTTTCCCCAAAATAATTATTAAAATAATAGAGGGGATTAGAAATGCACCTGCCAAGTAGGCATACAAACCTAAATCCTCAGCTAGAAACAGGAAAGTCATCCTGAAAAATTATCTATACAACTACAAATATGTATGTCCTCAAAATGTCACTTAACTGGCAGAACTGATCATCATCTTGGTGGGCGAATTGAGTCTGACCAAACCATTCCTATAATCTGTGCTTTACATTTTTAGGCCAAAATCATACACTGTTTTCCTGACAGTGAGTTTAAGACTGAAACTGTGTACCTGAAACCCCATTAAATAACACTAATTTATTGCATGCTGATGAAATGCATTACCCTTCTGCCATGTACAACTGAGCAACAATGCTCCATATAGCACTGCAAGATAAAAGTAACTAAAAAAGCAGGCATAGATTAGTACAGAGCAGAGACTAGGCAGATGAGGCATCAGATGCTTTTACCCAGAGAAGAGACAGAATCAGAAATTAGCCTTTCTCTTTACATGACTGCCACAAGCCACTAGAAAGGACACAGAGGTTTCAAAACTGGAAATCAGGTACTGAGACATTTTCCAACACAATCTTTTCTTAGCTCCCCTTTCCACTTGAACACTTGTGTTAGCTTTTAGATCTACCTTAACTTTCAGGGCACATGTATTTTTATTCTCAGTGCTCCATACAGAAGTACAAAGTAGGGAAGGAGAGCATATTTAGGCAACTTTCAACATTCTTCAGTTCCTTAATATCTATCCATAGTGAAGATGTGCATGAAAAGCATAGAGAAATGATGGGGAGGGAGCAGATCCCTGAGCTCCAAAGGTGTCTCTTCTTTCTTTACTTTCTTTCTGCATGGACATTCTTTACAGCGGAGTAAGGTATTAACCTTAAGGTATCCACCACACCTTTTATCCAAGCTCTTGCTTATGCGTATTCCTAAATCCCTGTGAAAGGCTCTGAAAATATCGCACTAGCTCTCAACCTGCAGACTCCAAATAACAGGACACAAAACTGGAACAAGAACCTCTTCCTGCCACCTCCTCTCTCTCCAAAAATAAATACATGAAAAATTAATGCATGGAATCTTAAAATGTCAGGGAATTAACATTCTTTAGTAGATGTATATTTTCCTTCTCACAAGGTTCGCTGTTTCTAGCTAGCCACCAGTTAAACAGCTTTGAAAACAAAAATCAAAAACGGTCTGTCTTAACCAGCATTGTCTTCTAAATGGATTGCAGGAACAGGCTCACCTCGCCGGGCCCCTGTCTGTATCCCTGTTGTTCCTTCCTCCTTGCTGAGCTGTGACATGGTTGACTGCCAGTAAATTTAGATATTTACCTCCTTCTATCAAAAGGAATTTGGTTTTCTTGACTGGAAATTAAAATAGGCTTCCTGGGAAGTTAACTATAGATAAAGACATCTCCTCTTAAGGTACCTTTGTACTTCCAGGTCAGACTTGATGCCTCAAATGTCTAAAGCACAAAGTTTTAAAAGCCTTTCTGGTTATTCTCCTCAGATTATCTCTGTGAAATGACTCCTGCTTTCTGGATCCCAGTTTAGTGTATGCATGAGCAGAGCTGCTGCTTCACACAGCAACTCTGCAGAGACTGGGATGTGCAGGCACCAGGAAACATGCACCCTGGAAACAGAAGGTGAGGAATTCAAACATGCCTGCAAAGTTAGGTGGCAACTGACCAGTTAATCGTAGGATTGCAGTTTTGGGAATGAAGTGTCTAAGTTCTGATGAATTTCCACCGAAGATACCTACCTCCCTTCTAGGGTATGGTCTTTTGGCTCTCGGATCAAGTAGGCATCGTCACGGCTACCAAAGCAATGGAAAACATCTTTGCAAATCTGGATGGTGTTTTCAAATTCTGCAGCCTGGCATCTGTAACATCTACGATTGAGTTGATATGCTGACACCAGCAATGCCAGAGTTCAGCAACTGAGCTGAGTCCGCAGACAAACCTTCAAACAGACCATCAACTGCCTAGTGTGAACTAGCATGGTCAGGACACTGACTCAAAGCTAAATTAGTTTTTTTCAGAAACATTACAGTGCTCTAAAATGTTGGTCCTTGGCACTCTCAGCATTATGAGGTACAGAATCTCAAAGAAAAACTTCATCTCATGAGTCCAAAAGCTTTCAAGCTCAGGCCTGTATTTTTTTAATACATGCTATTCACTTATGTTTTGCTTGGACCTTCAGTTCTTCAGTGAACTCAGGTATCCAGTATCGACTTCTCCATCAGAAACTTCTTCAAGTTATCCACCTCCAATGAGATGTCAAGGCTAACAATCACATGGAAAATAGCTTCTGGTCAAATAGAGCATCAGACCATCTTGTGGATTTGCGGTAACTATCTCTAATGCCCCATTCATACAAACTGTACTGCTTATGCCAATACAGCTATTGGTGATTCTCCTTCAGTTCAAGCAACGAGAGTTTGGAGTGCAACTTCCAAATGAATCATCACCAATTCCTAGGAAAAGCAGCAGTATCAGATAACTGGATAGCTTAAGAATTAGACAACTACCCATACTGGAAATAAGCGTAACACTAAAGAAATGCCTACACTCCCTGCTGAATCAAAGGTTAAGAGAGTGATTGCGGTACCTAACCACAGGTCAGGTCTCTAGGACCCAGGATATCTGATGCATCTGTACAGGGATGGAAGATATAGCACAGGATCTAAAGAAGAGTTACACACTTCCAGAGTGGCAGCTGGAGAGTTGGCCAGATATACTGGAGCATCTCAGATGGCACCAGGCATTTACACTGAGCAACCGTGAATCACTTCCTAAGTGACCACTATCACTGACACATGAAAAAAGACTTTGGTCTTGTAATTTCTCCTTTGAGTATAAAAAATGGAGAGTAATAATACAATTTGGAGCTTCTCAGTTTCACAAAAAAAAAAAAAAGAAAAGAAAAATCTTCAGCTATCAAGGGGGAAACTTGAGATTAGTTATAAATACTGCACTGTCTGAAGAGTACAGGAGGGCAGAATAAGAACACAGGTGAGAAGCTGCGTCTGTGACAGTACTGATTTTATTACCTTGCTATTCTGGTGGGGAATACAGAATCTTGGAAAACTTGCTTTTAAATGTTTTTCTGCTTATCTACAACATAGGTTGCAAATCTGGTAGTGTTCTGATTTTACCAGAATTTTTTGTATTTCATCACTATAATTTTATACATTGTTTAGACAAATAAGGAAAAGACTCTCTTTTTAAAAAGAGCTCTAAAATTAGCATCTAGAATCCAGGAGCCGTTTTTTCCATTGTCTTCATCCTCTTCAGAAAACTGGGCCAAAACTTGTGTTTGAATCTTATTGGTTACAAAGTCTAAGGCTGGTTCTTCTTAACACAAATTATCATTAAAACAAAATATGACTAGATACTGTATTTGACTTCAAAAATGTAGACAGAGAGATTTGAAGTCTACCTCTCTGTTAAATATAGAAGCGTATAACAGGGATATATGACTTGATCTACAGTCAAGTGAGGTTGATAGGAGACTCCTTTAATGAAAGGGTTCAAGAGAGCATCATACAAAGTAAATGGATTAAAGTTTCTGAAGACATTTGGACTGCCTTTTAGAAATAGTTTTAATAATTGAAATGTACATTATTTCTGCCTTATCTCTAAGCCCCAAATATATACTGTATAATAGTGTTAGCTATAGTTAACCTGACTATATTAGGCAGAACATTTTATAACTACTTACTGTATTATTCGTTTCCCCCCAGGCTTCATTTTTAATCTTCTCTTCCTCCTTATTTTGTTGTGCTTTTAATTTTTTTTTACTTGATGCTTCCATAGTATGCACATCAGGAGTTGCATTTTTCAGTATCCGAAATCTGATGTCTAAATACCGAGTGGGGAAAAAGACTTGAAGGGAATCCTATATTGATAGGCTGGTGCCCACATTTCTCTAGCCTTTATAGTTCTTTGTTGCTAAAGCTGTTGACCAGATTTGCAAAGTGGAGCAGTGTGATACAGAAACAGGGATGACTGAACAAGCCATTCATTCATCTGAAAGGCCCAAATACGCCTGGCCACTTCAACCCTGCAAACAGGGCGACTCATTTATTTCCAGAAATTTCTAGAAATTATAAATAAAATTGGCCACTGTTTTGTTTCCTGTGAATAGTGTTGCATTGAAAAGAGAGCTGATAGGGAGGGCGGTCAGAGAAAGCCTTCTCTTCTTGCTAACAAAAGCATATTAATATCAAATGCCTGTAAAGTCAAGGTAGCAAAATTCAGAATTGAAACAAGATCTACCTTCCTAGTGACAAGAATAAATAAGTATTTGAACTTCTTCAGAGAAAAGACTATGGGCCCACAATCAGCATTGTCTTAAGAATGACTGTAGTTATTCCTGAAAGGACTTCTTCACTCTGATTCCTATGAGAAGTATGGGTGTTGCATACACGAGGATCAGACTTCACAGCCATGTAATCCAAGTCTCCTCTTCATCCCCACTCACCGCAGAAACAGCTGGTATTGCTGTCATCATTTTCAGAGCAATTGCTGCCATTCATTAGGATTTCAGTTACAATCATGGTATTGATATCAACAGGATCTCAACTACAGTCTGTTACATTAGCATTAACTGTCAAGCACCTTCAGGTCAAGGAAGAAACTTTCCCTCGCAAATACGTGCTAGGAGATAAGGGTGGAGGTAAGGGACATTGCTTTCCCGGGAAACATCAGAGACTTGCAATGGCTTGATGCAAGGCTGTGCACCAATGTTATTAGTGTCCAGATATTCTCCTTCCTAAGCACCTGCCTGATATATCTTGTTGACAAGAAGCACACTCCATGACAGGTTTCTGGTCTAGAAACAGCTTCTCCTGTGGTCAGACTAGCAGAAAACTTAGTAGGTTTTTTTCATGTTTTCTCTTCTTTTCTACCCTGGAGCACAGTCCTGCAAAGACTTTCCAGACATTTTTCACCTTATCAGTTCCTTCATAGAGACTATGGCTATTTGTGGTATGGTGCTGTGCTGTTCTGTGCCTGCAGCACACAAGTGCTTAGTCTCTCAATAACTGAAATGTCTAACTTAAGTCCCTATGCTCTTTATATGTAAGATCTGGTGAAATTTAACAGCTTATGATACACAAGAGGTCAAACCAGATGATCTAATAGTCCCCTCTGGCTTCACATCTATAAAATATATATGTAGTGTAATAGAAAAGTATATAATAATATTGACTTATGGCAAAATTATCGTGATATATGGCCATACCTTTGAAGCAGATCAATATAGGCCATTAATGTGCACATTATTTAATTTTTACTGTTGCTTTTCAAAGGGATTATTCTTTGCATTTATACTCCGAGATTATTGCTGAGTGAAGAACACAGATTTGGGGTCATAAATGTGTGGTAACAAAATATGCACACTTGACAAGAATAATGTGTTTGTTTATGACATTGACGGTAGAAGATTTATTATGCTCTTGACTATTCATTTCCTTGTTCTTATGCCCTTAGATTTTGTAAATGATGTGATAGGTATTTTCAGGGTCATCACCTAATGACTGTACTGTTCATTTAAATAAAATGCCTGACTCTGCAGAATCCTGCACAGAGTTTGGGGCTCAGCACTGAATGATGTTGGGCCACAGGAGAGTAAGTGGGACACGTTCATCTCTCTCCATTTAATAATCTTTGCACTGTGGGTATAAAATATTGCCAGGCTGATACAGAATGCTTCTGTGGCTGAAGTATGCACTGAACTTAGAGCAACTGCAATGCAATCAAAGAAAAAATATTGGAGAAGGTAATTATCTTCGACCTTTTTTTCGACTAATGAAAGAATAGCAATTTGACTAATGAGCTTCACCATGAATATTCTCAGTTACAAGTGAAACAAACAGCAAAACCAGGCTGAGATACTTCTATTAAACTGCCAGATAGTTCACTGAAAGCCAGCCCAGGAGGGTGGGAAGACGTCTAAACACAAACAAACAGCAGGTATATTGCAAACCAGTTTGTAAATACTATTCTGTATATGCTTTCTAAAACCAAACATTTACCTGAAAACTCACCAAGAGTTCGTTTGAGTCCCAGAAGATAGTACTCCTCCCTCCTCTTCCCCTTCCCCCCCATCTTGCCAACAGAGAGATGTATTATGTCCCAAAATACTACACTTGAAACAAAATAGCTTTTGCTTGTTCCCTATGTTTTCTAGGCATAAATAGAGGCAATAAATGATCCACTACAACTACTTGCACTGTGCAAGATTAAACACTTTCACCTTTATAAGAACAGGGCTCTATGAATTGTCATATAGGCATGTACTTCAAGTCTAGCATGAGCTTATATGCATTCTTCAATTTTAAATACAAATAACCTACTGAATAAGGACCTTAATAAATGTTGTTGTTCTAGTATCAATAACGAATCCGTTGAAATACATTGGATTACTTACAACAGAATCATGTCTGATTTCAAAACATTTTTTTATGTGTGCTAAAAGCACATGCTTCTGTTCTAAAGAAAGCTTTCAGAGCCCAAGGCACCCTTACCTGTTAGAACCTATGAGCCTCCTTTTACAGGAAATGCAAATTCAACCAGAAATAAGTTTTATATTTTATAGTTGCTTTGGTACTTCGGGCCTTTACAAATCCATTTCATGCTTCAAGTGCCAGGTGATATTTCAAACAAAGCTTTTAGGTCAATATCACATTTTAAAAGTAAGCTTTTTATCTTAAGAACTTTACCTGTTATTTGAAAGTCAAAATATTTACATCCAACTATTATTTTGTTAAGATTAAACAAAAGTAGATTCAGCTTTAAGGGCACATACCTTTAATTCGCCAATAGAAGACAGAAGTCCTGCCCCATAAGCACGTAGTTGTCCTTCTTGCTTGCAAAGGCCAAATTCAATTGTGAAAAAATAGCACTGTAAAATATACAGATACATATAGCGTAGTTGCAAACAGGCACTTCAGCAATGACGATCAGTACCATATTCACTTGATTGCCTCTCTTCTTCAGAATTTCATGTCTTTAATATAAATTCAGATAAAGTATGTTATTACTGCTAAGTACTTTAAATGTCATGTTCTGCAGTAAAGGAGCTTTGCACAAAAACGTGAGATCCAGCTTTTTTTCAGGGCACCTAGGCAGTTCACAGGAATGGCCCGTTAGGAACAGACAAGCAAGATCACTTAGGTATCAAAGGTGCTGATAGTAATCTGCAGAGATTTTTGAAACCTTCTGAAATAAATGAGGTGCCTTAAAATAAAATCCTGCAAGGTAGTTGGTCTGCCTGCCTAGGAACCTCTGAAGATCTCTGAGATCAAGTTCAGAGCACTCAGTTTTAAGCTCAAGCTGATGACACTTTAAAGTCTGGCACGTTATTTAAGCGCTGTCTTGAGTGAGAATGAACTTACTTATATGTATGTGCTTAAGAGCCTTCTTGAGCCAATGCCTTAGTCTTCGCTAGATCTTACTCTGTCATAAATGAAGAACTAACATGCCACTTGGCTTCTTAAATTACAGAAAGAAAACTACAGCCAGTTGAATGAGTTCACTTGACCAATCCATTAAATTGTTCTTTAGGTCTCCATTCAATCAGACAACATATCTGAGCTGCAAAACTGATGAGAAGCTGTGAAAGAGAGGTGCTAAATCAGCGTAACAGTACTGTATTTAACTTTGCTGTATCTACCCAAGAAAGTTAAATGTTAGGAAGATCGTAAGAAGCACAGATAGCCCTCTGTCCACTAAATGCAAGAGACAGCAGGCACTTCTATGGTACTGAGTTTTAGTTTGGTTTTGCTATGACAAGTCAAGATTACTTTTTAATGTTAGATCAAACAGTTGATATTAAGCTAGTAACTATTTCTACATAGGAAAGTTTTAGGAAGTTTTCTAACTTATACAAAAACGTGTGTGCGTGTGCGTATTTTACATTATCTGACAATTTCAGGTTTTGTTCAAAGGGACATAACTCCATGGAACCAAACAGATTTCAATGTATTTGCAGGAAATATGAATTTAGAATAAGAAATGACTGAGTATTTGGTACTGAATCTTAAGTCATTCTGAAGAAGTTCAGAATAGATCCTAACACAATGATTATTCTTTTTTGTCCATTTCCTCCTTAAACCCCCACTCTTCCAGGCTGAGCGTCATACTAAATGCAAAAAAAGCAGAAATTAGCAGCTCTTTTAAGTTCAACCAATGTTTAGAAATTGAGAAATTATTCATTTTTCTGCCTCTTATAAAAGTTCCTGTAGAGCTAGTGACTCATGCAGCATGACACTATGTAGAAGGGTGTAATAAAAACCACGAGCCCTGTGTCTGATCCAATCCTGCTAAGTCAGCTGGGAAGAAGGAAAGGTTGCAGTGACTTCAAATGTTTTGAGTCAGATTCCATCACAGCAGTCAAAGGCACAGATATCCACAAGAGGAGGTGAAAGCACAACATTGTCAAACAAAAAAATTAAAGTTCCACCTCTGGTTTTGCTATTGACTCTGATAAGCCAAGCTAGCATAAATTTTTTCATTAGATGCAATGAGCTGATGTCACCACTTAGAGGAAGGCCAAGACAACTGGTTTCCAAAAAAGACATCTCAGGACAAACAGCCAGGTACACGAAATGACGAAGGAATCACTGCAGGAGTGTTGAGTGAAGCTGAGAGACCTACCACCAAGAAGAGGACGCACTTAGCTTCCCTACCTAAATATTTTGCCAGGAAAACCTTCAGGACACTACAGTCCTGGTTCTGTACATGCTGCCGCTGTCGGCAATGAACCACTCTGCTTTACATTTAAATCCCACTAACATCTTTAAATTTGCCCCTTCCCCTCAACTCTCTTAAAAGAACCCAACAGGTAGTAGTTCAGAACAGTCATGTTCTGAACACGAACATCCTGACAGATACACAGCAGGACTGGGCTCCTGACAAAACACAGTGATTGCAGTAATTTTCAATCTTAACATCAACAGCAGCTAAAAAAGGGGGGTCCGGTGTTTGTCTGTTGTAGATCTGTAAGAGCAACCATGACTTTGCCCCCACATGTGGGACACCTTTACTGTAGACCTTCCTCAGGCTGAGGAGGACCTAACCAATGTCACGCTGCTCCTAGGAGAACGCCCACTCAGACATCTATAGGGCCAGTGGTGAGAGAAAAGAGAAACGCTCTCCACTCCCCTAGGATGTACACTCATGGAGAAGGAAGGGGCAGGAGGCAGAGAGCTAATACTGGCACAGGAGAGAGCAATCCCTGCTGCTCAGGGGTAGGGTGTTCACAAGACAGAGGGAGAACTCGATTTCGCTTTCTCCTTGATGGATAGGCAGCACACAAAGACGGAGATTTTTTTACTCAGGCTCAAAAATTACTATAATTGTTACTATTATAAAAGAGAGTCATATCTATGAGCCAACACTTGGTGATGACAGCCTATCTTCAATATTGATAAGACTTGCACTCTCAGTATAACTAACTCAAATAAAATACATACGAAATGACCAGATGATAGAATACATCTGCCTACTACTAACTTGCGGTATTAAGCTATAGCATTAAGAAAAGCCCTTCAAATGAAAAGCTGATTTTTTGATAAATTTGCTGTATGGAACAACTACCATTTCTGTATTTAAGAGAGCTCCGCTTAGCTAAGAAAATGAGATAGCTCACCCAATGCTGCCATCTTCAGATCATTAGTCAGCAATACACGGTGCCCCCCCTCCCCCCCCCACTCACAGACAGACACGCAGGGGCAGCTAGGTGCATCAGAAGGCTCCACAGGCCTTCGCAAGCTGAGCTCTTCAAGTCTACAAGCATCAAGGTACACTGATAAGGAGGTTAAATACTAACTACATAGAGACACTTCTCACGGACCAGGCGCAGATGCACAAATACCCGCTATATGCCTCTCTTTGTATGGTAAACTACGCAGGCTGTGATACCCTATAGTATATACAGGATAACTGCACTGGAGCGGGAATGACTGAACAAAAAAATGGTTGTTGAGATGAATCATTTTTTTTAAAGCCTCACCTTAAGGCAGATAGCTGATTATGACGTTTTTAGCTGTAGGCTGGTGAATTCAAGCACAAATAGGGGCAGGCAGGCTCTCACGTTCTGATTTCAGGTCTTGGACCTGTCTCTGGCATACTCCCAGCCTGCCACCCCAGACGTGTGGCTCCTCTACAAGCTACAGCAATATCCTGTCATCTCCCTTTACTTCCAGTTCCACCATGTCTTTGGAGTGAAGTGCGGCTTTGCTACAACATATAGGTAGGCTCTTGAAGTAGGAAAGGTGTCTTTCCGTGTTGTATAAATTCTGTAGTTCTTGAAGAGCCTTCCGCTAAAATGCTGGTCTGTTAGCCAAATCAGCAAAATAAGATGAAGAATCGAAGTGCCAAATGAAGGGTTAAAAATAATTTTTAAGCCAAGAGACATCAGTGTAATGATCAAGACTGTGACAGGAGCACAAGACAGTGTATGATACGATTTTAATTTATTTCTCTTATTTACCAAAAGAACATGAAAGGTACTTTACCATCATGCTCATAAAACACTGTCTACGTGGGTTCAAAAATTGTTAAACATATCTGTGGGAGAAAATCCTATTAAGGGCTATTAAATACTAATATAGCAGATGTCTTCCTTCAGAGTCCCTGAATCAAAAGTCATCGGCAACTAAAGCAGTATACCAGGAAAATATCACCACTGTATGGCTTTAGACCTATACTGTCCTCCAGACATCTGCAATTTGCCAGTGTCAAAGACAAGATACTGGGGTAGCTGGCGTGGCCCAGTATACGTGCAATTGTAAGAGTCAGATCACTTGCCCTACTCTTGACAGGAAAGATACAGAACAGATCAAGCCCTGGCAAACTCTAAGCCTGGTCTCCAGGGTAAACACAATTGTCTATTCTTCATGTTCAGGTACTGTCCTGCATTATAAACTGGACTACCAAAAAGAAAAAGAAAAAATCAGTGACAGCTATGACAGCTATTAAAAAAAAATAATCGTTATTCAAGGTTGTTCAGAAATTTTCAAAGGCAGGAAAAAAGGTCTGATAAGCTCAACTCTCCTCATCTGACTGGTTTCTAAGGCTTTGAAAATTACTCCTCACATCACATCATCTTGCATTTGGATGTCTCTCTCCTGGGATCTGTGCAAACAGCTAGTGCAGGGTGTTGGGTGCTACTGTCACAGAGTCAGTACTTCAGAATCTGACTTGGCCATAAATAGGCCTTTCAAGCCGTTCTACTTCACTTAGTTTTCTTATGGTATAGCTTAGACACTGATATTTGTGTTCACTTGGCAATTTTCAGCATGATGTATAACATGAGATTTTATCTGTTCTCTAAAAGTACCTTGTAAAGATGTTGTCAGGACGAGTCCTGAGAACACCAGCCATGTCAAGAGCTGATTCATTTGCACTCCCTGTTGCAAGGGGGAAGGAGAGATTGAGTAACTGCACGACTGCAGCCCTAGCACATGGAAAGGAATATTCACCACTACAGGAACTGCTCATGGGCTGGGGCTACAGCCCATTTGTAGTAGCACAAACAATAACTTTACATATATACATAAAATTAGCTGTCACGAAGACCATACAACTACTAATGTGTGTAAATACTTGCCAGACCAGTGCCAAATAAATATCCTTAAGAAGACATCTTTACATTTTTTCTACTGGATTTAAATTACTTGAATAGCCCACTCTTAATTCAGATGCATGTGATATGTTTAGAATATGTAAAGATTAATTGCTTTTTTTTAGAAGAGACCTTTGATATTTTAACTCTTACATGACTCACCTAGAGATTAAATCTCTCATATAGTTCTAATAATCTCCTAAGAAGATAGTTATATACAACTGAAAGACTTTCAAAAATCCCATTGTTAGAAATTAGTCCTAAGAACTAATGAAGTAAAGGTGTTTTCTTTCCCCCTATGAAAGGTGCTCAAATTGCAAGCAAATGTTGATTCAGAGATATCGGCAACTCCCGTCTGTGCTTTCTTTCTTCATTCAGAGCTAATGCAAATAAATTTGCAAACAGTTGCTTATTTTTCAATCTCAAAGACATCAATAGGCACCAAAAAAACAGCTGGCATTTCACATTTGACTGAATTATTCAAAATTCAGAGTCTGTTCAGTAGTATCAGGAATGCTCCACTACAAGAAACAGATAGATGTAACACAGGTAACCCAGGCAACTAGCCAGTAGAGCCCAATGTTAGAGTCCAGACATCAAGCAATACCCGCTATTTGACAGCTATTCATGTGGGAACATTATTGAGTAGAAATGCAGGGAGATTTTTGAACAACAAATAAATCTCATGATGAGCTTGTGAATAGATCAAAAGCAGAAAAGAAGTAAAATTCAATGGCTAAGTCTTTCATTATAGATTATTCGCCTACCTCCAGCAAAGGCAGTGACCCTGTTCACAGTCAACAGCATTTCTAAATAAGAAAACAAAGTTTAATTTTTCCGTTACCTTCTTGAAGTATTTTGTTTAGTCTGCCACTTTGGAATCTATTTAGGCTCACTGAAATGAGGTTCCCTTCGGGGATTTCAAAGTGTATATATTTAACAATATTCTCCTTTTTCTCTCATCTGAATGATTTGCATTCAGACCTTTCACTAAGGGTGAATGCTTGGAACAACCTCTTTATAAACAGAAGTTTGAGTAGATTTGGTGCCACCTGTTAGAGCACTTGGGGATAGACACAGACCAGCCTTAGCATTTCTGTTGTCAGCCATAGTACACAGTATCACTACATGCAAATTTCTCTAAAAAAATCAAAAAACCCTCATACAGAGGCTTGACACACTCAGAGAAAGCACACGCTATAGTGAGCACAGGGGGTGTTAACCTCTCGTGAATACTTCACAATTATATGTTTCTTTTTTCAGGAGTTTCTGGAGAAAAAACTCGTAACGGTAACCCAAATAAAATTATCATGAGTTTGTGAGGAAGTAGAAAATGTACCTCAAGCAACATAATGCTACAGTGGTATCAGTAAGGAGGTAACTCCACACCTCCAATAGCCAGGAGCCCAGCCAAGACGAGACAATGTGTATGCCAGTTGCCTACCTCGCAGGTGCACCACATCTTCTGGAACAAGAGCTGAAGGACATCTATCCCTGCTAACACCTTTGTGTCTCTTGAGAGAACGTGTCTTTCTGTTGTTCATTCTCACATGGAGGCCCTCTTGCTGCTATGAAGAGCGGGCAGAAAGAATAGAGGATGAAGCACTTCTGGGATCTTTCTGCTGCTGCCGTTCCAAAAGAAGTTAGTTCCTACAGATTTGGAGCCACTGGATATCCCACTTCATGTTTTAATTACTCCTAAATAATCTGAATTTAGGCTTGCTCTGTGCAAAGATGATGTCTGTCAACTCCTCTCACTTTATCTCAGTTGAAAACCTTGGAGACCTTTGGAGCTGCCAAATCAGGAACCTCAACACTTAAGCAAAAAGTGTTTCTTTGTAAAAGGCTGGTGTTTCCTGGCAAGGCAGCAATTCCCCTCCACCAAAGCTTGTGATCACAGAGATGATGTGAAAAATCAGTCCCACAAAACCACACTTGCCTCAACTTCCCCAACACTGTCAGAGAAAGAACTCCTAGTTTTTTCAACATAATTAACTAATAGTGCTGAAGCTTAATATGCAGCTAAGGAGATGAGACCACTGAAATTACAAACTGCTGCTTAGATCTTCTGTTAAACATAAGGCATTGAAGCCCTAACGCTTTACCCTTCCTATTTCCCCTTCCCTTTCATATGACTCTTATCTTGAACAACTTCTAAAACCTGGGGTTTTAAGGTTTATTAATTTCATATGGAGTTATTAAGAACAAATGATGTGCAATAATGAGCCATTCCCTTTCCACTTTATTTTACAACATGTAACATGAATTCACGTTCAGCGCTCCCTATGGTAGCTGAAGTGAATATTTGCTCATTTCTTTTTCAAGCTGTTGCTGCAAATTTCAGCCATCTAGAAATTTCACACAGTTAACATAAGAGGCACAGTCAGGTCTTTCAATACATTAGCTAGGACTCCAAGAGATGGGGTCCTCTGAAAGCCAAAATAAAAGGGGAAGAAAAAAAAAAAAGGCAGGGTAAACATATGTTGCTGCTGTCCAGCCAGAGCCTTCAGTCTGTGCTGCCCCATGTAACACACTTGATCCACCATGATCGTTCACAATTCACAGGCTGCAAGCAGGGACTGTCTTTAGGGCTCTACCATTCCTGTTTTCCAGGTCTTTGTCCTGCTACTCTTTTCAAATGAGGACTTTGTGTTAACAAAACCTATCAAAGCAGGAACAGTCCTGAGTTTATACACTACATGGGCAAGGGCTGGCACCCCAAAAGCGCTGCCTCAGTCTTCTGGCTTATGCTACAACTTGGAGAGTATGACTCCTCCAGCAAAGGGCCAGGGAATTGAACACTGACAGGCTAGCATGACCCAAGCAAGAGTAGAACCTGGAACAAATACACATACAAGAGATCATTTAGTTGTCCTTTGCCTGACGGCATTCCCTTTTCATGGGGAGTCATCAACCCTCGGACTGTTGCTCCAATTGTGAACTGCATTGCCTAGAAGATTACCCAGAGAACAGACAAGAACAACTTCAGACGCTTTTCTTCCTCTGGCATCCAGAGATAGCATCTCTACAAAAGCCTAGCCCAGCCTTCAGGACCTGTTACGTGTAGACCTCAGCCCTGGTTCAGCATAGTTTCCCCTTCTCTAAAAAGACCAACCTCCAATCCCCAGCAAGGATGCTAAGACGGAGACTCAGAAGAGAAGGCATAAAGTTCCAACACTTCCTGAAATACCAAGAAAACCTCTTGAGGCTGGGGAGGCAGAATCTGTCCTTTTGAATGCGCTGCAGTGCTCTAAGGAAACTTCATAAGGGAGAAACTGGCACCGGAGTCTCTGCCACTTATCCTGGGAGAAGCTTTTGACAGACTGGTAAGGTAAATCCACAGATCAGTGAGAAGCAAAGGTGCAGCAACAAATCACAGTACAGGTAATCCTCATGTTATAAGCAGAGGGTTTCCTGAATCACTGCCCTATGCCAGTCCACTGTCAGAATTCATTACTGCAGGCTGCAAGGTCTCTTTAATAACTATCCTTGGCCAGCCCAGAGACAGACCCCCAGTGTCCTCCCTAACAGGCATTCCCCTGGCACCAGGCACATGTGGTGCTTCTCATGATGCCATTCCCTGGAGCAGGCCGTCCACCACCCTAACTGCCAGGCCACTTACTGCGTATGGCAACTGCACTGCAGGGAGTGATGCAGAAGAGCCACTGAGCTTCCCATGGCATTTTAGCCGAGGAGGGGTATGAAGTTCTTGTGTACATGATCAGCAGCAAAAGTCCTAATGATCTGCTAATGAGGGAGAGTCATATCTTCAGAAAGGGGAGGAGCATCCTGGGGCTGGAAGGATCTCAGAACTTTTGCAAGCTTTGAAATTGTGGGGGCAGAAACACATTGAAGAGACAGGGACAACTGGCCAGTCAAGTTTTAAAATGCTTATTTCAAGGAAAAAATGCACTATTTCTTTGCAGTCATATCCATTTCAAATTTATTTTTGAGGAGCAAAAAAGGGTAGGACTTCATTCCAAAAATTACAGCATCCACACTAATTTTCAAAACGTTTAAAAAAGAAAATTAACTTCTTGCATTTATTTACTGAAAACTGATTCAATAGCTATGACTTGTTTTCAAACATCACCGTTTCCAACAGCAACACTACATTTGAACTCAATGTTCTTTTAATCACATAAATGCAAAGGGACTCCCAAAAGCTTTTGTGGCTCTTAATGCATTTGCTTAACCTGCCTTTCAAAAAGCCCCAAAAAAGATAGCAGGCATCAGCACAAAAGTTTAAGTTCTATTCATGTCAAGCTGACAGACAGATCAAAAGGAGAAAAGTAGCTCAGGGAATTTTAAATATCTATTAATTTTGCTACTAAAAATATATCCAAATTGAAGATGTTTTTCACAGCCCCAAACAAAATCTTTTTCAAGCATAGTAGAGCACCGCCTCGTAGCTCCCTCATTTTCAGCAGTAAGGGCATGTAAAATGAATCTATCATAACCAGAGTAGCCAACTGAGTTACCATTGAGTTACCTGCCAGAAGTCTGTAAACAGCAAATCACACGAACATGTATTCAGCAAGGTGCAAAAAAGTTATACTGAGCAAGTACCTGTGAGCAGGGAGATCACAGCTCTTCACTATACTGAAGTCCAAGGGATTTACAGTGGCTGTGGTCTAGGAGTGACTTACCAAACATGCAGATCACTCTGAAATGGTCACTATTGATCAGGCTCCCACTGATATGCAAGACTTCTGTGCTCTTATAGGTCCTAAATTAATTGCAGATGTATAATATGGATCTGTTCATAAGCTAATATGTTTATTCAAAGTTGAAAAATTAATCCTGTAAAGGTGTTTACATTCTAGAAATGTAAAATGTCTTGTAAACTATAACTTTAGACACTTTTATATAGTCAAACTATATAACGGTAACAAACACAGCTTACTGATTCAAGGGAGGGAAGAAAAAGCTTAGAAAAAGGGTAATATGTTTTATGGGGAGAGAAGGATAATCTGGGAGTATCCACTCTTTCCAGCACGTCTTGAAAAAGCTCTAAGTTCAAACTGCTTTATCTAGCACTATTAGAAGACACCATCTTTATCAATGCCATAATGATGATTAACAGAAAGTTCTCTATCATGTACAGAAAATATAAACCTGACAGATGCTAACAGAAACAAGGTTATCCTGTCAACACTAATGCTTTTTCTTATGCAAAAGCAAGATCCCAAACCAAGCTTGAACCTAACAAACAGACTGGAGGTGGGGCGGGGGTGGAGGGGTATTCAAAGTGTGCCTGAAACAGTGCCATCATGTTCATGCTCTGTTGACCTTGCACTGCGACAACTTCGGCCATAACTGAAATTAAACCAAAACGACCAAAATTAACAGACACAAGGCCCTTCTCTGTAAAATTTTCTTTGACTTCAACAATGCACTCAGATTTAGAGTATTTGCTTTAACCTTCCAAGATTGCCAACAAATAAAAAACCCTATATACAATAACATCAGAAGGCCTGTCAGCACTAAGAAGTAGCTAATGGAGTTGCTTGCATGCTGTACCATGTGAGCTTGGTTTGGACAGAGACACACCTGTAAAATCATGTGTCCTCTAGAGTTGATTCTTCCCCTGCAAAAACCTGTATTCCTAAATAACAGGTTTTAGCAAGTAAATGATTAACATTAATTTTACAGCAACAAATCCTACTTTCATTTGGATGTGTACAACCCTATTGACTTTTAGGAGACTACACATGGAAATGAAGGTAGTATTTAGCCCATAGACCTAAACTCATTGAAAGCAATGGCAAACCTCCCCTAAGCCTTCTGTTGGACCTATAAATATATAATTAAACTATATTTACAAAATCATTATGGTAGATCACCCAAAAATATCTCAGTTAAAAATTTATGGGACCGTATTCCATCCAGCACTTTGATGCCATCTGATAGAAAGATGATGACAGGCACAAGAACCACTTCCAAAGATGCAGCATTTAAGTAATTAAGCCCTAGGCATAGTTAGCTCTTTATGGATACCAGCCATATTTTGTCTTACTTCCATAGTTTTGTCTGTGTATACAAAGAAAATACCCAGGAACATGCTGGGTGAGAGAATTAGACCGAACACATGTGGTATGCTCAGTCCTTGAGCCAGTATTTAAAACAATTCAGATTAGTGCACAGTTGTGAATATTAAGTCAGAATCTTTTCATGTACAGACATTAATTTCAAGACTCTTTCCATAAGATGGTATTTGGCTTATTCATAGCAGCTACATGTATGAATGTCCCTTCTGGAAGTGAAATTATTTACTGAAATATTCCAGACAATACCAAGGTAAGTGCATGGTTTGAGGACTTCATTCATTACACATAATTGGTTTGGTTTCCACCTGAAAGCAAAATCACCTGTCTTTCTTCTCCTGATGCATCCACCGACCCCCAAAAGGAAAACAGATGTGCAGTGTCGCAGCCATGGGTGCACTGTGCAGCACAGCAGGGAGCACAGATCCCTGAGCAAGGGGAACCTGGAGCTGGTCCACCCCAAGAGCACTGCAGGTCCCAGCCAGATAAGCGGGCAGCTGCATTCAGTGAGCTGCTCCCAAGGCAACACCACCTGCAGCCACCAAAACTTTTTTTGCACATCACTCCTCAGCTGCTCTGGCTCCATGGAAAGCATGGATAAAGCCAGCTCCTCCACGTGTGCTCCCACAGCACAGACATTCCCTCGGTCCTAAGTGAGACCCAGACATGGCTGAAACGATTTGCCATGTGCTGAACTCCCTCAGTTCTCCAAATACCTGTGGGCTGCTGGCAGAGGATCTCCACATCTTGTACAAATGACTCAATTACTACTCTATGTTACAGAATTTTACAGGTTTAAGTATGTAAACAAACACAACAGAAAAAGCAAGGAGCATTATAAAATTTACTTTGTTAGTTTGCTTTGACACCTATATATCCCTCTGAGAATACTTCTTAACATAGTATGGGAGATACTATGGTACACAAATAAAGCTTTAGCAGCATAAGACCCCTATAGTTCTGGACTGTACGTGAATGCATTTTACAAGTGAGTTTCACATGTACGTACTACAACCAAAGAAAAATAAATGCAGTAGTGTCAGTATGAATGATACCTATACAGAGCCTAGAATTATCTCTTTTCTTCAAAATATCGTGAAAGCACAGGGGCAGGCAGCAACAACAGTAGTAATATATTCCAAACCTTTCCTCTACTGCTTTTTCCCCCTATTTTCTTTATTTAAACCTTTACTCCTGTAGCTTATGTGCTTTGTTTGTAGTTATTACCCAAAATGCTTGTGCTATTGTTGTTCACTGGAAGCTTGTGCTGGGTCCTTTCTTTTGTCCCAATTACGTTATGTTCTATAAAAGATACTTTATGCCTTTTTGCTAATAGGTTTCCTATTCTAAGTCAAAAGAGAAAACAAATATGCAAAAAACACTATAAAAATTCATAGACTCCTTCCACCTATTCCCCTGCCCATCTCAACTGGATCCAACACCAAAATGGTAGATGCTTGCCACTTGCATGCACTCCTAAATTGGACAAATTCTTCCTGAGCTCTTTTTTTGAGGCTCACTTTCATTACTGTTGTAGTAGAGCAAATGTTCAGAGTGTGAGCTATTGAACTACCAGCAAAGATTACTATTGCAGAATCTGCAATTTCTTAATGAAAATGAAGTTGCTTCTGAAAATAAACAAACGTAATTAGCAAGCCAGTGCTGTGTGAAATTTGTACCATTCTCTTGTTAACCTATATGTCAAAACGTATTACTCGTGTGCATGCAAATTTGCATTTGCAGTTCAGTAACCTCACAGATTATGATCTAATCCACATAGCATTATGGAAACATAATGCTATAAGAAATAAAAATAAATCCAGTGTCTGGCTGTAATTTGTTGTTTTATTAGAGGCTTTTTCTTTAGCGTTTCTAACTGCTTAGGGCTTATTCTTCATAAATCGCATCCTGTCTAAAAGGAGCTATATTATTTCTACAGCAAAATTTCTAACTCCTTCCCTGCTCCTAATTAAGTCAAATTAGTTCTCTCTTGCATCTAGCTTCTTCATTACAGGGTTGGGACCAAGCATACAAGCATACAAACGTACAAGCATGTTATAAAACAACACTATTTCTAATTACTCATGAGTGCAAAATTGTGTCTATTAGGGCAACCTGAGATCCTCTCAAGAAGTAGGTCACTGACCTGACCAACTGGGCACCCTCATAGCCAGAGGTGAACCCTCCTTCACCTTTTTAACTTTGAATGACACAGTGCAAAACACAAAATGTTTCATTTTTAGCTGTAACATGTCATATGTTGAGGTACCTACTCAGTCCAGAAACTAGTTAAAGTAGGAGGTCTGTATTTAAACACGTTTTGCAAACCAGTATTTTATACCACCCTTTACAAATAAAAAAACAACCCACCACCATTGCAACATCAGTAGCCCAGCTCCCCACCTTCACTGCAGCGGCTGACACACGATTTCTCCACCATCTAAATTACTTCTCCCATCCCCTCCCAGAATTTGCAGATCAGAATCACACCTTTGTACCTTCTGCTGATCACAAACTGCAGAGACTTGTATCCTTGAATAGCAATGCTGGTTAATAAAGATGGATCCACTGAATCCTACTTCCCTCCTGCATGCAGCCCATTCTTCCCATCCCTAAGCAGCAAACCATTTCAGCTCTGCAACATCAGGCTCACCCTTCCTGCCACACAAAAGGCTCCTACGTCTACAGAAGCACATCCAAAACTGGCTTAACTCCACAGTGCTGCTCTTAACCAAAACTCAGATCACGGTTGAACTGCTCATTTACACTCCCAACCCTCTCTCTTTTCCAGTTCTAGCTGGAAAGGGTTCAGGGAAGCACTAACATGCTCAAAGTTACAGAGCATCTTCTACATGACAACTAAACAACGACTGCTTTTCAATCCAGAAGAAGAGACAACTAAGGTAGCAAATGAAACAGTTCTGTAAAATCATGATGGCACAGAGAAAGCATATAGGGATGACTTGATCATTCTCTCTTCAAATTCAAAAAGGCTGGTAGGAATCAGGTTAAAAACAACAGAAGGAGATAGTTCACCAGACAGTGAGTAGTTGAGCCATAAAGTTCTTTGTCAAAGTTACTGCAGATACAGAAAATTTAAATGTCTTCAAAGACAAACAGCTGTTCCTGGATAGAAATCCATTCAGGATAATTAAATACATAGAAACCACATTTGGTTCAAGAGTTCCCTGAGTTTCTGAGTGGTCAGAAACTTTGAAAACATTTGAAAAGAATCAGATATACTTATCCTGTTCCTACATGCAGCCTAACCAACTGTTTATGACTGCACTTGGGTACAAGGCACCAGCCATGGGACCTGACCAGCACCACAATTCCTACAAATCCAAACCTGGAAACACAACTCTCTCCAAACCCAGAACAAAGGCCTCAACAAACAGTCACAATTCCTGTAGAAAACATCAAGCATATATTCCCATTTCAGCAACAGAACTCTTCAAATTCTCCTTGTAGTAACTTCTTTGGAGTGCTAGCTTATTTTTGTGTACTTCAGATCCATTCGGTTTGAGCTACAAAGCTAGTTAGGTATCACTGCTGACATTTTTTTCTTGTGCCATGAATCTCTGATGTGATGACTGTGAAAATGCACTGCAGGGGAACACTGCAGTATTCTAAAATATTAAATATTGATCCCTGAAATCTACAAGGTTTTTTCCCCTTTGGTCCTGCTCTGTGATATATGTACTATCTTTCCTGCTCACCTATTTGATTACGCATACTGTAGGAAGGACTTGACATTAGTGCTTCAGCTACTTTATGAAAAACTATTGCTAAAAGAATCACTTAAAAAATGGAGAACATTACCTGTTATTAATTCCTTTAGAACATTACGCAGAGCAAACCCACAGATTAGGGGATGCTTTTAGAGAAACAGTCTGCATGCCCAGAAGCACCTCACCAATCAAAGTAATCCATCAGTAAGTTATCCTTCTCTCCTGATTCAAACAGACCTGTAAGTCTTTGTAATGATTAAGAAAGCTACAAGGTTTTAGAAGCTTTCTCTTCTGCTGCTTATATCAGTTTCAGGTTTTGCACTGAGGCAATTTCCAAACACATCTGTGTGTGGGTGGTTTTGCCTGGTCAAAGTCAGGAACAGAAACATAGCCCAGGCTATGTACTGATGAACAATATGGATCACAGTATTTCCAGTCTCACGCTGCGTGGCAGAACAATGTCTGGGTATAGTGATCCATCATACCTGATTTCAGCTTTATAGTCCTAGCTTTTACCCTGGGAATGGGTTCATCTTCCCTAAGTGACACACATCCCAAACCAGAGTCATTTCCTGTTTCCCAGAAGACCATCAAAACTTACTCAAGCGGTTTTTAAATCATATTCAGTCTCAGCTCTTCATGCTGCAGCTCCTTTATTCATTAACTACAAGTGGAGCTGAAAGTGACGCCTTGGCAAGAAACTCCATTATGTCACCATTGGACTTAAGGTACTCACTGTGCTCCCTCTTTGCATTCGTCACACAATCGTAGCATGTGACTGGGATACAGGAAGAAGACTGAGCAGAGATTCGAATGTTAAACTTCAATATGTTCAGCAACTGCCATAGCTCTTGGGCTATAATACCAGGTTTCAGTTGGCCAATGCATAATTATATTTATATGGCAGAATAGCTTCAGCAGCAGAGCTGATCACAGACAACAGCAGTTAGTTCACTGTCTATCATTTTGCAACTATAAATAAGAAACATGCAAGTAGTCTTGATTTTTCAGATGCACAGTGGGAATGTTCGAAATCTCAAATATTTTCATAGTTTTCTTCTCAATTCCTTTTGTTCATTCATGGAGGAAGACAGTAATCCAGTTCACAAGCTGTACTTATGGCTTAGCACTATCAAATAGCCCTCTGGGAAATCTAATCTGTTGTTTGTGAAGACGAGAGGCTGTAACAGTCTGCTCGGTCTAGTGAGATCACGAACGCTGTATCTACCCTGAGTTACCAAATGCAACTCCATCTTTATCTGCAATGCTCCTGCTTCTTCCATTCTGGTTATCTCCTCAGCAAACATAATGTGTAATTGTCCTGAATTATGTGTCAGTTGTTCAGCATGGGAGAAGAACCAGAATGAAGCCAATAAGACCAGATAACATAGATCATGAGGGAAGACAGGCAAGTAAACTCACAGGAATTACCACTAACTTCTCCCAGAGAGGCGGTTCTGAACATTGTTTTTGTCCCAGCATGTATCTTTAAAATATTTTGTTTGTGATACATACACAGAGAAATTAAAGTCAGCTTTAGAAATAAACCATTGGCCTCAGTCATCATCCGTGCAAGGTAAAACATTTAGATTCATAACAAGCCTGAAATGCATTTACAAAACCTCATCACACACAATTCCTTCAAATTCAGAAGCAACTCACTACTGTGGTTTTCCACATAAAGAATAGCAAAAGCGAGAGAAATTTCTTGATTTCTACTGTCCCATGCTGTTAAAATACTAGAACAAATTCTATCAAGAAAGATGAAAAGGTGACAATTTTACAGTTCTACACAACTGAAGGTTTAAATGTAACTTCCAGTAAGAAACAATTGGGAGAAAACTTAGTGCAGCTAATTAGGCCCTAATGACCAAATTCTTGGGTGGAAAGATTTGGTGAGAAACTGCATACAAAGACACTCTGCTAACCTCTTTTCTGAACCATCACTAGTTAACGTGCACCACTGAATTTTATATTCACAAACACATCCTATACCTACTGCATCATGAAGGGGCAACCTGAGCTGTGCTGAAACAACTTGGAAGGAGGTAGGAGACATTTTTGCCATTAGCAAAAGAGACAGGATCCTGCTTATCAACTTGAAGCTTTACAAAGACAGCTGCTCTCTGGCTCCCAAGTCCACAAATTACAAGGTAATACTGAAATGTAAACTGAGGTATATTTTTTGTACAATTTTCCTGACAAAACCTTACGTTATGTGCTGTTAAACATGTTGAAAATGATATGTACATTAGTTGAAACACATGTCAAGCGCTCCCTACAGCTTATGGTTTGATAGGTAAGCAGAAAAGCCTGTCTTTGTTTATTTTCATACTGTGTGAAAGCAGAAAGACCAGGCATGCTTGAAAAATCAGCTCAGTTTAGAAAGTCACACAGAGTAGCACAAGACATTAGTGATGATGATTATGATAACCAGCACCCAGACATGCACAGCTAATATTGTATTTCCTCATATAGTAACTACATTATACCACACTACAAGCAAAAAAGTGGATTGTGCAAATATTTCGTTTTGTTTCACTAATGGATCTCTCAGTCACTTGTTTTTTGTATCTTTCCTCTTTCTTACTGTCCTAAAACATTGTACATCTCTCAAAAAAACACTGCAAAGACAGTCTTTTGGCTCATTCAATATTCCTCTCTCATGGTAAGAATGATTAAGGTTAAAAAGAAGCAGAAGTGATTCCTTTCTCCTTGCCCCCATCTGACTACCAGACTCAAACAAGAGAATGAGGGGAGCTCTCATCCTTTCATTTCAGCCCTCTTCCGCTGCAGCTGCCCTGCTCTCTCCAGCTGGCCAGCATTACGGCCTCTGCAATGCTCTCCCATTTAATCCCTGCTCTCAGTGGGGCTGCACAGATGTGACTAATTGCAATTTAACAAACACTTGTAGTCTGCCCAGGGACCAGGCTCCAGCTTGCTCAACATCTACTGTGTCAGCTCTGCAGGGACAAAAACATCAGCACACTTCCCTTGCAGCTCAGGACTGATGGCGCACAAAGAGTAGAACTATCAAGGCCAATAAATGGTGGGTTTTGAGAGCAGAATGGAGCAAAAGATTGCAAAATCTCCTGTAATAATTCTTCCCTTTCTGGTCTGAAGTCCTAAGAGGCGTTTTCCTCTCTTCCTAAAGCCATTGTCCTCCCTGTAATGGCTCAGCTGTTAATGTCACTATCTTTTGAAACAGGTCATGTTAATGGCAAGCTTGCTTTGGGCATATTGCTTCAAGCTCATTAATATGCATGTTCTCTCTCTATTCATTTGTTTATTTACTTTGAAGTTGCCTCAATGGAACCTGCACTGCTTTTCTGTGTTAAGACTCTTGGCTGGCATTTCTCAGCTCACTGCGTCTCTGGTTTTTATCTAGGATGGAAATGGGACCGAATGTTGCAGAAGTCAGTTAATAGCACCTCAGGTGACATTTGGTGCCCAGCTGAATGAATTTCTTGGCCTCCTCACCCTCACTGCTGAGAGATGTTCTTTCTACTTGCTCTCAAGTTGACTGTTTACATTGCAAATTTTAGGGCAAGTAACATCTCTGTATTTGTCAAGTACCTGCCCCAGGGGAATACAGCCACTCATTGTGCTTCTACAAAAAATAACACCACCTGGGCTACCTTAAGTTTCTCTCTAAATATCTCTTCCACCTGAAAGAGCTATTTCAAGCATGGGAGGAGAAATCAAGTTTGACTCAGATATCAAATTCTCAGTGTGATAAAGGAAAGTGATTCAGCTGTCTTCTTTTATTTTTGGCTTTGTGATTCAGGAGCAACTCACTGTTCAGATGACACAGTCAGTCATAACTGGGAACTTCTGTGAGGGGGAGGAGTAAAAGCATTTATATAATATTCAGAGGTCACTTTAATCTCTCTCCCCAAAGAGATCAGTGCCAACGCTGTCCTCTGCAACAGGCCCATGTCATCCAAGGTTATGTTGGGGTGAAAGACTTGGACATACTGTTTTTCTCAAAGTACCTACAGGGAAAGCCAGTTAGGTAGCTTCTCTTGAGGCTGCAGGTCATGACAAGGTTGGTGTCCTTCCTACTAAGTCCCTTCCCAGCAAATGTGCAAACAGAAACACAATGTTCATGATGCCTCTGTACAAACAACAGTTTCTTCTCAGTAGACATCTGCTAGAAAATAAAGCAACACACACACCCTGAAGCATGTGAGAGGAACTGGCCATAACATTGAGCCTGTCTAACTAAGGAGTGAGGCTGGTTTGACTAAATAAATTTAGTGGCCTCTTCTGCAGGGCTACAGGATTAAAATCAAACGGATGTGTACAAACGCCTTTTTCAGCAGATGGGACTCTAAGCCACTGCTAAGACAGGGCATCAAAACTATTACAGTTTAATTGAACCTGGTTTGAATCTACCTTCAACACTGTGTCCAAGTTACTTCCAACCCTTTAAACCCCCACTGCACTTCTTGTGCAGAAAAGCGGTAGTATGCTGGATAAGTTTTAAAATAACCAATTCTTCTGCTGGATCTCACAGAATTTTTCATGAGACAAAATATTTAAATATGGCGTTGGTTTTTTTAATACAATATAGTTCATTAAATTATTTGTAGCATTAGTTTTAAGAGGATCCACAAAAGGAAGCATACAGTAAGTTAAAACAACTGAACAAAGCAAGTGGTATAGATCAGGGATCACTAACCTATGTCATGATGCAAAGGGATGCATATCAGTTATTTGGAAATGGCAATACAGCAGGGCTGACAGGTGGGCAGGAGCTGAGAGTCCTGGCAACTTGACAGGGCCCTTCACTGCAACCAACAGTCCTTCGCACAAGGGCCGAGGCGGCTCTGGTCGGGTGGTCAGTAGCATCTAACATCTTTAACACACAATCTCTTCCAGTTCAGACTATCTACTGGCATGTGCATGTTTTGATGCAACATAGAATCCATCTCACCGCCACTGGCTGAGGCACTTGACCTCGGTAAATCTACCGCTGCACAGCCTTGGCTTAGTAACTACGTACTCTCAACAGGAACAGTAGCAAGGATGCAACATTTTCTCAAAATCCATCACACATGACAATTCAGTGAACAGCTGCAAAACAGAACTGCAAAACAGCAGTGCTAAGAGCTAAAGTGGCCACCTGTGGAGGAGCTAACAACATAGAGCTGAGAGCACACACCAAAATGTTCTGGCTTTTTTTCAAAATTACCTCGCTTACTTGTTTTCAGCACCTTAAAGTAGACAAAATCCATCTCAGCTAGCCCTGAAAATTGGTGGTTGTTGCACGTAAAAAGTAAAACTGACTACCTGAAGACTTGTGTGTTCAGCTTTAGTCTTATTAAAAACAACGGAAAAATACCTAAAGCTCTGTGATCTAAAGCTCTGTGTCACATCATAGTCATCTGCAACTCGAAAATGCAGTCAGTTCTAACAAGACAATGCATGTCACTTCATCAACCAAAGAGGAGGACAGATGAGAAGAGCATACTACAAAAAGATTTTGACTCACAGTGGCTAATTTCTGAACATCTTCATCCGACGCTCCCAGTGAAGCAAGTCCTATCTCTTGTGAAAACTGTGCAAACTTGGGATCAGCAAGTAGAGGCACATGTCCCAAGAGTTCATGGCACGTATCCCTAAGGGAATGGAAATTAAGAGATAGTCATTACAGAAATCAATGCCATAATCATTCCATAATTAATTTAACATAAGCCATTTTACATGGGTCTGACAGCTACTTTAAAAGTCCTACCATGAAACATGTTTTTTATGGTGTAGTAGTTCTTCCCTGTATACGGTTCTGTAGAAGCATACACGTTTGCTTCTATTAAAGGGGTTATATGTCATTTAACCCCACCTGTTCCGTGATTTCCCCAGCATTTCCAGATTGAGTGGGAGGGCCTGATCACTGCTGTCTTCCAGGCTTAGTACCATGAAGACTGTTTTCAGCATTTCTCTGAACACGAATCAAGTTCAAAATCCAACGCACTCCCTCTTATTCTTCTCCATTCCCCTTTCCATACCTGGGTACAACTCCACAACCAAACATTTTGCCACTTGCCACTAGAAATTCAGGGCAATATTTACAGAGGTTTCTGCACACTTAATTTCTCATTTAGTCCTGAGTTTCTACTGCTATTACTGGGTACTTTTGTTACACAGTCCACTTTTCAACAAGTAGATTTCAGAAAAAGCAAAGAACCCAAATCGTTTCAAAAAGAACTGCTGTCCACACCTGTAAGTGCATTATTAGTCATGACAAAGTGCAGACGTAAGTGTACAAAAAATTGCTAACCAACATAACGAAAGTGCACATGCATCATCTACAAAAGCTCTCAAACAATTTCGAAAGTTTTGGTGCATTTGTTCACAGAAAATAATGGACTTGGTAGTAAAGTTCACTTTAAAAATCAGATCTGACATTTCCCTTGCTTTTGTCTCTTCAAAGACACTTCTCTTTCTTTTTTTTTTTTTTTTTCCCCTAAGCTGTAAACAAATGTTTTAAAGGCAGGGAGAAAACATCAAGTTTTCTGCCTTCTATCCAAAATCATCCAATTTGTCTTTTATAAACTATTTTTGTTCGAAAAGACACAGAACCTGACACTTCATATCAATCATGAAGAGAAAAACAACCTTCTATGTAATTTAAAGTCTCCTTACTCAGTACTCTTCACCAAGAAGTCTTCACCAGTTGTGTCCAGGTAGATAGTAGTAGGTAGTAGTTTCTGAATGCATGCAAATTAAGATTAGCATTTTTGAAATTACTAGATTGCCTCACCAAAAGCATATCAAATATAGTTCCAGTATTCAAGGGTTACATACAAGTCTCTCTTCTCAGCCCAGATGGCCTCACTGACAGATGCCTGACAACATTTGCTCATGTTATATTTGCACTTTTTGGTGAGACAAGCATTTCCCTGAAGTTGTGCGTGACAAGTTTGAGCCAATCTCATATATGAGTAATTAATTCAACAGTACAGAGGAGTTACCAAATCTCATTTCTCTTGCTTTCTAAGATGTACAGATTTCCCAAAGAGGCTGGGGAGGTAAACAGATACTCTTGTGCCTGACATGATAAAACAAACATGGTCCAGAGACACTGACTAGTGATTCAGTTGTAGCAATATAGGCTGAGTGCTCAAATGTACTGCGCGCCAGTATTTTTAGTCAGCACCCATGAAACATGTTTGATATGTACAGCTGGCCAGGAACAGTATCCGACATCATACTTAAATAAGGAAAATTGTTTGTGTTTGTTTTCCACTGCCTAGTAAAGCTTGTCCTTCCTCCTGAAAGTAAGACCCTTCCTCCCTTTTTTCTGCATCATTGCATGTCCTTTCAGAGTCTGGGAAATTCCCAATTTCTTCAAAAGCACCTGGTAAGAAAGCTTCTCTCTTATGACCTCCACACCCTTTTGGTGATGCTCTGAATCTTGCAAAATGATCAAAGTTCCCTATCACAAGACCCATAGCTTAGTACTCATTCCTCACTGGAGCTCAGACCCGAAAAATTGGCTGCTCTGCATGATCTCCATCTCTTTGTTCAGGAGATGGTTTGCATCACCTGAGTGGATAATCATCAAAGGTTACTGACCCTTCTTTAATTAATTCAGTTCCAGTCACAACAATTTATTTTGTCATCTCCTACAAAATTTAGCTTGCTAACAATACAAAAGACAGCAGGGAAATGGCGTTTGCAGTCTGACAGATAACACCCAGAGAATTCCCAGTACCAAGCAATCCACTGGAGGAACCCGACTCTTCCAACCATCACCTTCCAACACAGAAATGGGCCACAAAGCCCTTTCTCTGGAAGTTCAGAGCTCTAACTCCGGTTCTCATCTTCAGTGGAGAAATCAACACTGATTGCAGAGCACTTCACCTATGCTGCACTGCACTGGTCCGGATATATTTAAATTCCTATCAGTAGTTTAAATAACAAGAGCAAATAAGATAGAGTGGGATTGGCTGCAAGTTCAGGGCTTCAGGTAAGCACACGTCTCCAGGTGGGCTTCTACAGCAGCATCTGCTATTGGTACCTGTGGTATCCCTATTTTCCTGTGCTGAAGCCACAACTCCCAGAAACAAGTAAAGACATGTTATTCCTAGTTCTACAGTGTGACACAGGCTCATTGTGTCACTTCCACTCTTGCAGACACAATGGGAACAGACAAAGCCTAGCCCCACTAACTTGTTTCTCTTGGCAAGGGGAGGAGGATGAGGAGGCAGAAGATATTGCTCTCATGTCTTTAGCTTGTAGATTTTTCCATTAGAACTATGCAAAGTAGTACTTTGAACATGAAGTTATAAAGAGGGGAGCTTGAAACAAAAAGCATAGGAACACAAAGAAAAAACAAAAACAAAAAACAAAATCTTCCAGGCAGAACCATGAACCAGCATTTGGGATTGTCACTGGAGTCTCTAAGATTTCCCTGCCAGTCTGGCCCTTTATAGATAGTCTAAACAATATAATTCTTCACTTAACTACCACAGCTTGATTCTTTGGTTTTGTTTTATTCAGAAAATAATTAAGTTTCTTTAATTTATTCACACACTGCTTGGAGAAAATAAGATTTTTGTAATGCACTTTTCACAGCAAAAGATTTTTCTTGGAGTAAATTAGTTAGCAGAGCAGAGGAAATCTATATAGCTCTGTGAATGTAGTAGAAACATAATGAAACTCAGGAAGAAATGTTTTAAAATGCATATAGTAGTGATACAGATCAAATCAAATGAACTCTCTAATTTGTATCTAGCTCTATAGCCTGGGTGTTAAATCTGATGGAAAGCCCACTGAAGTCAAAGGGAGTCTTTTTACCGGGTTTATATCATTGAAATGCAACATTCACCAAGCCAGGGACCTGCAGCAAACCTCATTATGGCCCCATATATCAACCAGCACATCTCAGAGCATTGCAGCTACTGCGGAAGATGAAGAGCTGTCCCCACTCAAGTCAATTTAGTTCTGCCGTTGATTGCAAAAAAAGCTAGAATTTCACTCTACATTTCTGATAACACTTACTATATGCTCTATCTTATGAAAAAAATGAAACACATTTAAAAATGGATTTTCAAAATTTTCCTACAGAGTTCCTGACAGTCAGCACATTAATTAATTTATGTGAACAGGTAGATCTGCAAGAGGAGAGTAACATCATTTAGAATATGACAATCTAATTCCTGTTAGTCATATTGAGAGGTGTTAAGACCATAACCTGGATTTTTAAGTTCAGTCCAAATAAGGAATAAAAATCTTCATTCTAACTGAACTATTGTTACTACACAGTGACTTTCCAGACACCATGACCAGAAAGGTAATAAAAAAAGTAGTTGCCATTACTCCTAAGGATCAGCTATGACACACTGCATAATTCTGAATGTAAGCAGCATCCTGAAAACTACAGGGGTCTCAAATACATAAATCAAGGAACCAGAGAGCATCAGCAAAAGCACAGACGTACTTAATTGTTTCCTGGAAAATGTTCCTTCTTTTGTTCTTGTTAGAGTGCTGTACCTAAATCCCTTGTCAATAGATGAAAATGTTCTTCTAGTTTGTATTAAGTTAATAAATATCATCATTCTTCTGCTGAACATTGGTAGGTGCTGCAATCTCAGACACTGGCTTCCCACAAGAGAGGAAATTATTGGTGCAAAACCTGTATAATTTCTATTTTTGAAATATCTAGATATTTTCAGATAGACCAGAAGAGGTCCAGCATCCTATATCCAAGCCCTTCTTTCAGGACTTTAGATTGTAGCAATTAGCCTACAAATTTAAGAGATTAAAGTTCTAATTACAGAGGTTACAGAAATGAGTGAATTCTTTCAAGGATTACCACCTCTTTCCCAAAAGAAACACACAGACAAAACCAGCCTCACAGCATTTCAGCAAATACTTTGCCCAGTTCACATGCGGAGGAAAGTCGGTAAGTGTGTAACAGCACCACCTGGTGACTCGTGCCAAAATAACGTTAGAGCATTTTTAGACACAGCTTAATACAGTTGCAGTAATCCTTTTACATCCAAAAATATTACTCCATGGTTTTGGCAGTCTGTTCATGAAATCAAAGTTAGGCATGGGTCCAAATGTTTATAGGACCGGAGCTGAATATATATGTATGAATCTTTTGTGTAAATTTTGGCAAAGATAAAATACACTCAAATAGTCCAAGCTGACTAAAAAACAGCTACAATTTCATGCTAACCGCCTGATGACTGATTCACTGCAAAAATGTCATTCCTGTGGTTACACGATCAGTGGATGCTTTTGGTAAAAATACCTCCATATTACCTAACTGACATGTATTGTTCTGTTATTATTACACAGAGCACACCATACATATTACAAGACAAAAACTACAATCACTTCGATCTTCTTTTCCCCCACTTTTCATCAAGGGACCAAATGCCAAAATATTTCATCCAAACTTGCAATATTCTGTTTTGTAAAAATGTAATACTGTCCCACAAAAGTCATAATCAAAGTGTCTCTTATTTCTATCATGTTCCCTATAATAGGCTTCATATCTCATACCCTCTCTGAGTGAGAGAATGGTGCTTCATTACGTGCTTGGGTTGTGGTGTAAGAGAGAAATGAAGTTCAGCTGTGGAGTCTGGCCCAAAAAAGATAAATGGGGACACAAGAAGACCAAACCATAATTCGAAAAGCAATTTTTTTCAGGGGATTCAGGGCTTTTTTTCCAACTGCTTTCCTTAGTTGTCCAACAGAAAATAAAATTTCAGACACTTTTTCAAAATGTTTAGTTGAAAACTCCATTTTCTACTGAAATATAATCCAGATAGAATTTTTTGACCCATCATATAAATAATACAGTTATGTAAGACCCCTGGAAAAATCCAAAAGAAACCTTTGAATAAAATTCTGGCTCACCAATGTAAAGCATTTTGTCATCAACGATGTAAGTAGATTTTTACATTTGCAGGAAGGTTACTCTTTTCAATCTTGGCAAATTCAACTGGGTCTTTTAAGTATCTAGTGAGCATATTTTTTCAGCATTAAAGTAAACGTAGCAACTTACGGTTCCGGTGTGTAGAGAGGATCTGAGCCATGTCGTATGTACTGAGTACAGTGAAAAACTCTGTACGCTAAGCCAGCTAAAAAATCTCGGGGAGACAGGTATCCAGCAACTGGTCTCACTGTGAAGCCAGACCTTTCTGAAGTGAAGGAGATAAAAAAAAGACCGTATTATATACATATCACTATATCAGTTTCTGAGCACAGGTAATGAGCTGCTGTTCTTAATCTACCAGAAGCATGGCATGGAGAATCCTGGCTGAAGATCACCACACATCATTTTCACCTGTCATGTACAAGAACTATTTTGCATTGATAGCATATGTTTAATGAAAAGATCTTGAGGTATTTCAAAGTTGGTTTGAATACCTTTGTCTAGAAAAGACAGTAAGGTAAAATAAGCGATGTTCTCACATCACAGAATATCTGAGTTTTATGTCTGGTACCAAATGGGAGAGAAGTTTCCAAAACAGAAGATGACTTCTGTAAAATATATTAAAAACTAACAGAACAGAATAGGATTAAATCAAATCTGTCCTTATTTTTACAGACAAAATAACTTTGTGACAGTAAAATACTGACTTTCACAGTTAAGGTCCTCATTTAAATATTTAACAAAGTGGGGTTTTGTCAGATTAGTCCCAGTGGGGAATAATTTCAGACTCGGTGACTTTGAAAAGCACATTTCTCTCAAACTCATTCTTTAAGCTTTCCAAGTGTTTACAGGAGAATGTTCCCAGTTTTTCTTCAAGACACACTACTATTGCTGTACTGAGTCTGAAAACATACTTCTGAAAGAAGTGCGAGGTTTTGAGCTTCTACTTAGGGAGAAAGAACCTGTACACTTTGGCATCATTCCTTGGAGACCATAATACAACATATGAGAGACCCAGAAGGACGTCACCAAATTCAAAGACTGGTAAGTCAGTTAATAGTAAATGCAGTGTTCACAACAAGAGTTACAGATTAAGCAGGGACTGAGGTAAGTAAGCCTTTCATTACAAATTTTGTATTTCTCTTAGCTAAAGACTTTCCATACATATTTGGGACAAAACACTTTGCTAATTTTTCTCTTAACACTTAACACCACATAACATTTTTTTCCAAACACCCATCTTTATAGTATCTTGGTTCCTGAGCTCCTGAGCAAGAGGATCAAGGAATATGTATCTGAAGTGACCCTTGAGGAGAAATGAAAATCTTAAATGAACTCTTTGGTGGCTTTTCCTCTGGAGTTAAAAACAGCAGGTTCATGTCTGCCACTTCTTCCATATGGGATACACTTCCATTAAAGATTAAAAACAAGGGTATTTTCAAACTTCAGTATGTAATATACTGATGCCTTAAAAAATAACATGAAAGAGAAGCACCAGATCATGTATGGAGTTTTCAACATACAAATATAGTGACTAGCTTCATGAGGTCTTGAGCACTCAGGAAAGCCTCATATTCCTCACACTGTACAACAATGTGCCAGACCTGCTCTACTCTTTAATTCCGTTATCTTGGCATTTTATTCCCTCTTTTACCTGCAGAGCTAACACTGCTCTTCCTTTTCATTGTATTGAAGGACTTTTCTCCCTATGCACTGTAACATCATGTGACACATCTTCAGCTGTTTAATTCCTTACAACTTCATCCTTGCAAATACACACATTAAACTGTCTTGACTCAACAAACTCTCTACCATGGACAGTCTCAAAAACAGAACGATACTTCAGGCTAAACCGAAGTCCACTGACAGTGCTGGGACTCTTCCTTCAATGTGCATTTTCATGAAACCATATCTACTGACAAACCAAATGTGAATCCTACCTTTAAGAAAAATAGAAACATCTTCCAACTGAGGCACATTATCCTCTCTGTATCCACAGTACTTGGTCAGCAGAGGAAAGTTTTTTAAATATTCACGACAAGCATGGGTGGGATACAGTTTACTGAGTTCCCTAAAAACCACCCCCCATGTTTTAATCTCTTCAGCTGTGTACTCCACTCTGGGAATGGGTTGACCACTGTAAAAAATATAATAATAAAAAATACACATGAATACAACCAGATTCCAGACAGACTGTGGATGGCAAAATTTCTGTGAAAAGGATTATTTAAATAAACAAAGGCAGATGGAGAATATTAAAGCTATTAAAAACTACTTAAAAATGACAGCTAGATGCTTTTTTCTTAGAATTACTTCTTGATGTGATACTGTACATATTCATTTCTTAAGAACTGTATTTCTTATTAAGCAATGAGATTATTTGTTAATCTTTGTACATATGCTAGTAAAAAGACTGATTTCTTATATGCCAAGTTCCTATACCAGAGTAATATTTCTCCACTTATTGCCACTGATGCCTTTGCAAGCGGTGAGCCAAAGATCCTGATTCAGTCTAACTTGCAGATTCAGTAATATCATCAGCAGACTGCATGCTCTATGCATTCTTTAAAACACGTAATATTCACACAGCATCATTACCTAGTATTTTACAAAAGGAAGACAAGGCAATTACACATATGTTTAGAAATGTGTGGATCCAATTAAATATATATATATATATTGTTTAGACTGTTCTTTACATGTCCAGATATGTTTGGAACCCCAAATTCATGCAGGACTACATCATGAGGAAGCTCACATCACAGCCAACAGCCTAACCTACATGAAACTAAGGCTCTAAACACATCTTTTCTTCTGCACCATTCCTCTGCTCCTCCCCCTTATACAGACGTACAGAAATTGCAAAGCAGGAGCCTTCCAGGGTACCTGCTGATGTATCTCTGACATCCAAAATTTGCCTTGAGTGGTTACAGCTAATCCGAAACTGACTGACAGTGTGAAGAGTGTGAAGCGCTCCTTCCAATTTGCTGCGCCTTGTATTTAGCTGTAAGGCATTTCCCATGCCATGGTCAAGGGCCATCGTCTCACATCATTAATTCCCCTTAGAAACTTTATAATCTTTCTCTGTATTTAATGTTCACAATCTATAGTATGTAATCTGTGCAATCTGCCTTCTCCTCAGGTGTCCTCTTTTCCCGCACTGTAAAAGAACTACAGATGGGCAAAGTGATTCACAGGATCCTCCTCCACACCACCAGTTCCTATCTTCCACTCCCCTGCCACAAGACTGGCAACGCGGGTGCTCCCAGCCCAGAGCTGCAGCTTCCCCAGTATCACAGACAGCAGCTGAATAGGCGTAGTGGACACGGGGAATCCCACTGCAGCAGAACTGCAGTGCTGGGCTTTTGCTGGGGGTTGGCTCGCCACCTTGGTTGTTGCCCAGGTCATAATCCTGTCTCCACTGTACAAGGTAACAAGGAATGAGCCCTCATGTCACATGCAATTGCTGCTGTGCAATGCCTACAAGCACAAGAGAGGATCATCCCCACCACATTCATTGTGGTTGTCCCCTCATCTTTACTGAAAACGTAACACTTAATTCCCTTGCCTTTCACTGTATCAATGGATTTTGGTCCATGGCAGTTATCTGCCAGTCAAAGGCTACTCTGTATGAGGTACTCATACTTGTTAAGGACTCACTGAACATCCAATACATCCGCTAGTTCCCCTTCAGCCACTCTTCTGCAGACATGACAAGAATTGCAACACATGTAGTGAAGCATTTCTCATCAAGAGAAGCTGCACTGGCTCTGTGCCCATTCTGCGGTGGAAGTCAGTCCTTCAGGTCTAGTATCTGTCTTCACCTTTACACTTTATTAGCCTTAAACCGCCTGCCAGCTCATGGAAAGCATAACACAGCTATTCTGAATTGTACCGTACATGACAGATACAAGCAGGTTGCTACTCCATCCTCCTGGAGCTGCCAGAATATTGTGCAGTAGCCTCATCCCTTTCCCTTAGACTTGACCTCTACTATGGATGCTGCCAGTACGGGTCAGTACTGGACCAGCAAAGAGGAAAAAATGTGTACACCAGTGGAAAAATTCAGGTTTCTATTTAGCTTGTCACTAGAGAGGTATAAACACAGTCAACGATCTGAAGCTCAGTCGCTGCTCACTAAAAGGTTTATAACTTAGTTATTGTTTCAATTAATTCATTAGTACTGAAGTAAGGTTCACTGAACATTAATTCCTTAATAGGATTTATGCCTATGAGAGCTGATCATGATATTGCTTTCTTTATCGAGAGGATCAAGGCAGCCAGACTTGAGGGAGGACTTATGTCTTTCCCAGCTCTGCAAATCTCATTTTTCTCACACTCTTATTTCAACAAGCAAGATCCACCTTGCGCTCAAACATTACAATAAATCATGGATATGGCCAGCCTGCATAGCCAGCTTTCTTGTGGCTGAGTAAGATAACTCTACAAGCTAACCTATCCTGAATTTTTATTTCACCTTATTAAAATAGGGTCTTTCCATTTTGCTATGGTCATGAGCTATCAACTCATATTATGAATTCCCTCTTAAATATTGTATTTTTCCTCTAGATTTTCTCAACACTTTTTCAATACCTAATCAGTCTCAAAGGACTAATTAGCAAGATTAACACATTTTCACTATCTTTAGGATAGAAGCTAAGTGAAGGAGGGAAGAATTTTTTTTTTTTGGTCCATTTATTTCATACAGCTGATCTTCACTGCTATGCTCTATTAACATGTTTTAACATGTTAATAACTTTTATTTAACACCCAGCACCAGCAAGTATCTGCTCTTCCAAGTTAATTTTTAGTGGTTTTCTCTCTCTCCACTACAGAGGCCTCTTTATGTTCAAGCAAAGCAGAGCATCTACCACTATAGAACAGTAGCAATTCATAAAGGAAATGCTTATCTGGGATTTTCAACTCAACATTTTTTTTACAGAGCCAATTCCTTGCAGTCAGTTCTTTGCAGCCAAATCTCTTTGTTACTTTTTTTAAGGAAATAAGTGTGTTGGTTGGGTTTTTTTTCTTACACTAGAAAATGAAAAGTAGAAACCCATCAAGCCTCAGTAAATTATTAGGAAGGTCACTTACCTGGAAGACACTGAGATGTTCAAGACAATGCTCTCAATTTATCCCTGAGGGAAGCAGTCCTTACAACAGAGCCGTTCTTTTTGTATAAATAAGTAAATAGTCGTTAAACCACAGAAGAGAATGTGATGACACTGCAATGTAGTGTCGAGACACCTATATTAATTCTGAGTTCCCCAGCATGGGTAGCAGAAACAGCTTAGCTGTAGCAGCACAGAGTCCTCCCTGAGCTGATTCGCCCTTCCCCAGCGTGGCTTAGGCTGAGTTGCAGGATGCTGAGGGTAAAAGTCTCCCTGGGCTGTCTCTACAGGCATACCCAGAGACAGACCGACTATACAGCCAGTAGATATGGCACATCCCTGGGGTTAAGATAACCACTGCAGGAGACCTGAGGAGTATGAACGAGACAGGACAGTTACCTATGATGTGGCAAAGAACTGACCTCCCAGTCAGATTGTGCTCCCTGGCTGAAAATACTTGAAGCATCTTGTTTTCCTTCTTCTCATAATAATAGGAAGAGCTTGAAATACTTTACAGGTTTGAAAAGATTGGGATGAAGGAGCACTTCTGAGCAGTTTTGCTGAAGTACAAGATCTTGCCCTCAAATAACCTCTGGCTTGGGTTGTTTGATTTTTGTAATGTGCCTGCAGAAATGGTTCAAGAACCTTCAATATCTCAAGAAGGAAAAGATTTTTCCTTTCCTTTTTCTGTTTTTCTGGGAATATGCAGGATTATGTGATTTTTGCGAAAAGACATTTCCCATTGGTTTCAGAGAGATAAAAAAAAAAAAATTTTTAGCAAAAGACCAACCACTGCTTAGTGAGCCAGCTGCATGATCTTTCCAGCACTTAGGCAGCTGAGAGGGAGAAGGGAGCTGTTTCCAGGCACTTAGCAGCTGTGAAATACATGGCACTGCTGCTACCGTCATGGGTAAATGGAGAACTATCCAACTTACTAAAAGAGTTCTGGGAGCACACAGTCTGCCCTCATCCACAGGTACCTACTTGACATTTCACACTGCAATAAATGCTAGGCAAGAAGCACTAACTCTACCACAAGCATTAGACTGGAAAAAGAAAAGATCATAAATCAATCAGCTGTAAACAAACAAACAAAAAAACCTGTCTCAATTTACATTTGAAAGCTGGCTAAGCTTAGGACTTACGTGGTTAGCCCAGCAAGCTTCTCTACCAGCTAGCACCCTGCCCCCAGAAGGCAGCAGCCCAGTGTGCTGGGTGAATGTCACGTGCAGCCAGCTAAACAAATGCCACCATGGGCAGCAGAATGGGGAACCAACACCAGGACTTACACATTTATCAGACTGGTAATAGCTTAATGACAGGAATGGGACAAAAGTAAAGGAGAAATATATTCAGGATTATATGGTCACAAAGCAGAGTTAATCCTCCCATCCCCCCAGCCTTCTGCAGCCCATATACTAGCCTTATATTAAAAACAAAAGAACAGAACTGAAAAGCCTTCAAAAATCCGTTTTTTAATTGCTTCCTTACAGGACATGCCTCCTACGAAGGGAGAAAAAATTGTTGTGTTTTATATTCTTTAAACAATGGAGGTAGAAATCTCAAAGGAGAAAAATGATAAAGTGTGGTAAAATGGAAAAGACCATGAAATTAGTATGTTCTTTCCCTTGAGAATGAGAGCTTAGGCCTGTTGCAAATAAAGAGCAGAGTATGATGAGAATTAGTTGAATGCTTCTGTGACAAGAAAATTGTAACACAGCAGGTGTTTGTAGGTAGCACAGAAAGTTTCCTAACTCTCAGGGATGGTAGCAAATTGAAAATACTGACTTGATGTGAAACAAAAAAAATCAAAATGAGAAAACTCATGCAGTGCATTTGTGCACAGGCACCAGCTCCACTAACTAGAGAGAAATCCACTGACTGAATTCTGAGAAATTTAGAGCTGTGTTGGCAAAATTGTTAAATGGCATTTTTCAGCAACCAGTATAGTAAGCGCAAGAAAAGAAAATAATAATTTAATTTTTTAGTGAGCTCGTCCAACTACAAAGAGACGCTAGGTATGTGCAATTCAGCAGTGCATCAGTTTGTCATTAAGACATGCAAGCATTTGTAAAAGAGTTTCTTAAGTTTATGTAGCTATGAATAAAATGCTGAAGAGATGGTGCTTACCTTTCAAATGCTTTACTCACCTGTATCTGTATCGAAAGTGTAATGGGATTTCAAGCATCAGGTTTGTCATTTATAGCCTACACTAACCTAGTCAAAATTTAAAGGATGACTTTGTCTACTGTTAAACTTCATCCTACAGAATTAAGTAGAGCATGAATTCTAACTAGTCAGCAGCACACGGGAGAATTATGCTAGTACTTACTATTTATAGCCCATGGCAACATCCACAAAGTACTTTCTTCTCTGTCGATAGACATTGTCTTTAAATCCCTTAAGCAAGGAAAAGGAGAGTAATTTACAATACGGACAGAAAATTAGCTGTAAGAATTATAAAATACATCATTAAAGTGTTTATTTAGTACCTAGTCATATTGTAGTTTGATTAACACTACCTACAGGACTGCAAGAGAAGACAAGGATTTCTTCACTTTTTCCCACACCGAAGCCCCATGGGAGTTTTTTCATGACAGGTTTGTGCATAGGTACAGTCATTCATCCAAGATGTTGAAAAAGGAAAACCTTTTGCTTGTCATTTCATCTCATTGAGGTTCTCCTTAATCTGAATGGAAATCTACACGCAGGCACAAAGCAGAGTAATTTACCTATCCTTAAAACATTTTTGTTCCCTAGAAGAATCAAGCTCCCAGAATTCATACGCAACTCATTCTGAAGATGCTACTTCAGCAGTTGCCACCTTAACCAACACATTAGGGCCTGAACCATCAGCCTCCAGCAGCAAATACGCATATCGCTCCAATCTGAGTTACAGAAGAAGGGCTCTAATTTATGGGGTACAGTAGGCTCATACCTTTTCCACATTAAGCACAAAAGAGCATAACACACACACACACACACCAGCCAGTTACAGCCCTTTAAGCTACTCAAAACTAAAACAAGATCTCTTCTACACCTATAAAGGATGTAGACACTTCAAGTTTTGGACTACAAGAAGAGCTATCCATTTTCAAGGCAGAACTGCCAACCTCTTGAAGATGAAAAAGAGTAAAGAGTTACCTAAGTTCCTCAGTTAGCAGCCCAGGAAGTGCATTTCATTTTCCCCTAGTTAGAGCTGAAATATAAAACAGACTTTTTCCTTACTGCTCACATACCCAGTTGCAAATCACTGAAGGGAATGAAAAAATAACATCATTTGATTTGAAATGTTTGTATGAGCTTCCAGAAAACTCAGAAGGCATTTTACTGCCCCATAACCAAAGCTGCGCTGCTGGGGCAGAGTAAGGGAGGATGTCAGAGGACTGCAGAAAACCTTCAAGCCTCCACTCCTACACAGAAAAGCTTTTTGACTGGCAAAAAGTTGCAGTAATCTGGGGGAGTCTCCTTGTCTGCTTTAATACCTTTTGACATAAGTATTAAGTTACTCAGCTGCAGACTGTTCAAGGGCTGAAAGTGATAGAAGACAGCACAGGGGATTTAAAAGCCTGTCACGTGTAGTGAAACTGAGACTGAAAGCATTAGCCAATATGGAGTGGGTTAGGGCTATGCTGCTGAAGTGGTGCTATACTGGTTCTGTAATATGCTAATTCTTGTTGGTCCTCTGGCACCTACAGGCCACTGCTAAGGAACAGGGCAGGCACCAGAAGTGGCCTTTGAAAGGCCAGTCACAGAGTTTGCAGTTTTTTCCCCCCAATTCTAATACCTAGCAAGCTGCACAGGCTAACAAATGGTGTGTAAATTATGTTTATAAGAGTTCCCCCAAGTGTAAAATATATATTCATATAATGCAAATGTCTTTTTTCATTGTCTGTAAAACCGAGGGCAGATTTTCAGCAGAGCACTCAAGTATTTAATGAAGGCAGCAGCTCAGAACATAAAACAGTATCAAATGGCCCGTCACAGTCATCAACTCGAGGCTAGAATGAGCTGCCACTACAGCCTCCATTTGAACCAAATTACTGCTAATGGGTGAAGGTAATCAACAGACTTTCCCATTCTGAGAAAATGTGAGGTAAATCCTAGTTTGTCATCAAGAAGTACATGGCAGAAACCAGGATCCAGGAAGGCACTCCCCAACTGTGGCCTCACAGCGTGGGAAGGGCTCACACATGGTAGAGATGGCTGGGAACCAAGCGAGGTGATGAAGATTACTGCAGCTGAAACGTGGGCAGGTGACACCAGAGACAAGGCAGTGGGGCTGCTAGGGGACATCGTGATGATGTCCGTTTGCTTGTGTGCACAGGCATGAGGGTCTGTGCCTGAGCTCCCCCCACAGCACGGCCGCTGTAGGAACTGTGGAGCGGACAGGACAGAAGGCAGCAGTCTGAGTGCCATTTCTGCCCTGCCATAGAGCCCCAGACCCAGAGTCACCAGGAGTACCTGCCTCTCCTCAGCCAAGACAGTCACCAGTGAGGAGTCCACACAGCCACTGTAGTATCATGGTACACAGATGCATCACTAGAAAGTCCCCTACACTGAACTGATCTTTCTGCAGTCACTTACAAACTCTACAGAGCCATTTTTCACCATCTTGGACAATACCGGTAACGATATGTGTAACAAAAAACCAGAAACTATCACCTACAGCTAGAGTTTAAGCTGATTCTATTACAAGACAATCTTATGGTCAGATATCTTAGTTCATTACCTATTTCCTTTCAGCTGGAAGTTTTCTACAATACCGCTTTAATCCAGCCTATTTTAGGAATGGATACAACTAACTACCACAAGTATCTTTCAGCCAAGTGGTCCAAAGGTAGAAACCTGGATTTATAACAAGCGAAAATGTTGTAACACAAATGCTTGCAATCATCTGCCATCTAAAGACTCAGAGGTTAAGCACTTGTGGACACCAGCCAAAAGAAATAAAACAATAACAAATAACAAAAAAGGCAACTCTTGCCTTTTGCATTGAGCATTTGGCACTACTGCAGCTTGTGTGAAACACAGGCTGTTTACTGTCACCAGAGTCAGGAAACAACGTGAGACACCTTCCCACCTGCTGCATTCATGCAGAGACAGGAACATGTTGCTCTGTTTTATTCTGTAATTACCTCCTGAGTGCCCAATGAAGTCTTCCTTTGCGATTCTTTCTTTGCTGACACCTAGGTTACTATCAGTTCTTACCTAAGAGCTACTCGTGGCAGAACCGACAGTCACATTGATCTAAACTGTTTAAGGTTTGAAAACTAGTTAATTTAAAAAATAAACAAATGAAAGCAGTACAAAAGGGGACAGAGCTGTTAAACAGTGAGTAAGTTTTCTGGAGGACCTCCTTTTTGGGTGCCCTACTACAGAAAAGGAAAATTAATTCACTGAAACTACTGAAGAGAACTAAATCATCGCTTTCTGAAAACCATATGCTCAAAAAAGTACACAGAATTAGCGTCAACAGACTTTTTATTTGACTGGCAAATAATCTGAACAAATTATCTACTCTACAAGACAATTCTATGTTACACTTACAGGGTGATCTGCATCCAGCTCAGATCCATACATCAAAACTCTCTGTGAGCATTTGTCTAATTCAGATATCTTCCTGGGGAACCAAGGGACACAGTCAAGATCTGTAGAAGACAGAGTGTGAGTTGAATGTACTGGAGTGTAAGACTGTGGATATACCTGTGCAAAACATTTGTCAGTGTCTAAACCAAGTGATATGAAAGTGGCCTTGCCTTCTTCATCGGTCCAGATGTTTTCTGGTGGATTGAGAGACACGATATTAGTTTGAAACTTGAGCAACTGGATTAGTTCATTAAATTCTTTCTTACTGCAGTCACAGTCCACAAAAATTTCCACCTCCGAGTTCCTTCTCTTCGATTTTCGTGATTCAATATGAACCATACTCACATGCTTTTCCTGTGGAAAGATGAAATAACAGATGAAATACAGACATACCAGCTAGAAGGGCAATATTGATGGCATATTCCTCAGGAAAGTTTTTCCCAGATATTAAAAGGTGTTTTCATTGAAAGTACTCACTTTGTATTTACACAATTAGTTAGTGATCCTTAAAAAACACTGACAACAAAAACATCTGTATACTGAAAGTAAAACTGTTATATTTAATGAAGAAAGTCAACTAATGATTTAATTTTATCTACCAAGACAATTTCTCACAGAGGACAGTGTAACATAATTTTCACAAAGAAAAAAAAATCTAATACAATTTTATATTTACCTTTGCTATAAATACTAAATTCTAATGCAATTTAATTGGGCAATATGCATAATAATAATAACGTTAATTTAACTAGATTTGAGTGTGCTTCTTTAAACAGATGCTATTAAGCGTGTAATACTTCAGTATCTCTTATGAACACGTGAGGAAGAGAATGTTTTGGTGAGGATAACTGTGTATCAATCCTCATCTATCTTTCTTGCAGTAATTACCAATAACCGAAAGCGTTAATAGTAAAAAACTGTAATAAGATTAAAATGTAATTAAATTTATTCTCTATTACAATGTCCCCATCAAAACTAAACGCTGTAACAAACATGAGTGTGTACATACTTCTAGCAGGAAAACTTTCCTATGGGGTCTCTCTCCCACCACAACTACTGGTCTGCCAAGGGCATCATACAACGACAGATAACCGTAACGTGTTACGGCTGACCTGATCAAGTGTTGTGAGAGCCTTGCTTCAAAACAGGAGGTTGGACCAGTCATCCTGGTAGATGACTGTTTTCAACTAATACTTCTACTGACTCCAATTTTTCCTTTTTTTGCCAGACAGAAACTATCTGTTACTTTTCACAACTATTCTTCCACTTAGTGAAGCCAATAAAACATTTTTTGACTTCTGCGGCATATGAAGGCACGGACCCCAAGTGAGATCCTTTATTGTATACATAAGTGCTGGTTATATGCAATTGCTAATCCACCCAAGTTCTGCCCTGGAATATGCCTACTTGCAGCGAAGCACCTTTGCAGCTAGTTCATACTCCACCAAGCTGTTTACTCCCTCCATGCTTGTCTGAGTTCTCATCTTCCCCAATACTTAAGATGTGGAAGGCTTTGGGCACACCCCTCATTGCAGACAGGTGTGCACAGAATTGATTTGCAGGTGAGTTCAGAGAGCCAGATTTAGTGTTAGTTGTTTCCTCACTACATTTTAAGGCATAATCGCTCTGCAACCTGGCACCCAGACAATGAACAAAGCCTTTTCTCAGAAAGGGCCCTTACAGACTTCAACATGGGGACAGCTCCCTGCTTGTACTTCCACTTGCCTGCTGTATTTTACATAAATGTCCATTTCAGATTAAGGTCCCCTCTGGTACAGCCAACCAGCAGTCTCTGCTTTTACACCTCTGGATATATGTAGGCAACTATTTCACTGGCGTGTTCCATAAGGTATATATATACAGTGTATCTCCTTAGCTAGCCCACTTACGTAAAAAATTCACTCTGACCTCCCCTAGGTCAAGTAGAGAACAAAACCCTGTGCCCCCCCTCACAGTACTCAAATTGTTAAGTGACTACGTGAATGGGGGTGATATCTCTGCAACATCTTCCAGCCATGTTTTAAGAGACCAGAGCGAGTTATATGCCCATTCCCAAGAAGGGGAAGTTAATGTGTAAATTCCATTCCCAAGAAGGGGAAGTTGATGTGTAAATCCAAGATTTCAGATACAAACCCATTCAAGCATTTAAGCCGGAGTTGCAGGTAGACACTTTAAACCCTTGGAGAGAAGCTGCATCAAAAGCATGACTCCTTCTGCAACTCCTATAAGCTCACTTAGGCTTCCCCACTTTCTGTCAAACACCTGCTTCCTGGCAGCCTCCCTCCCCTGGGTCCAACTTACCCCTCTTCCTTGGCTGGGGACTCTTAAGTGTCTACATCAGCCTTGGGAATCTGTTCCCATAGCCAGCTTCTCTGAGTTAGGATTGGTATTGTCCAGTGCTCCCACACTTAACACACCTCTGATGGTTTGGCCTCAGAGGCAGGCTCCAAGCCACCTCCGAATTTTCTCTTCACTGCACTTCACAGACCGAACAACCCAAGACTCCTGTAGTACTTCTTTGCTTTAACTATCCTCAGGCGTGCCTCCAACTCCTCTTCAATTTATTAATAAGGCAAGCAGACTACGTGCAGTACCACCAGTCTGACTGAAAAGCACCGATTGCATGGGGATCTATATGGGAACCAATACCTCACAATTTACGTTCTAGTTAAGACACATAAAGCCCTGACCCTGCAAGCACTTAAAGGTGCATCTAACCTCATGACCAAACATTGTCCTGCGGCAATGCTGCCACCACCACCTGATTGCATGTAATTTAGATTCTGAAGTGCTCTCTGAAAGTGCCTCCTTTCATTGTGGTCTACACACACAACTTCAAATCTAATTTACAATGTTGAGAATCACACATCAGAAATCTAAAGCAAATGGTGTGAGCATCAGCATCACTGTTAAACCTTATTCCAGAAAACCCTTCACAAGCTCAAAATGCTTTGTTGAATGGTCCATAAAATTTTAAGTTACTTCTATTCAATTCTGCAGAGTGTAACGGCACTCTATTCCTCCTGCCATGGTCCATTAGAGTTATACCAACAAATAACCTGACCTCGGTAGCCTTCCTCAGTCCAGTCAGCATAATGATTTGTAAGCTTTACCTGGAAGAGTCGGAGAGCTTTCACCAATCCACCAACTTCATTCTTCAAGGAAAACACCACGGCTGTCTTTCCACCTTCAGAAACGGATTCACCTTTCCCACCTCCCTTATTCCCTTTCTTTTCCTCATTTTTCCCAGAACTCGATCTGTTTAGCTGCAAATGGAAAAAGAACAGCATAATCTCAGATGCAAACAGGCATTTCCCAGCATAAAGCCTTTAAGCAAAGATAATTTTTTGTTAGAAAATAGCAGAATGGAATTCATCCAGATGTAATTTAATTTTATATATACATATATATATAAAAATATATAAATTTATGTTAAAAATAAATATAGAAATTTATTTAAAAATTTTAAAAAAAATTTACTTGAAACCAGAATCACAGGTGAAAGGCAGCAGTTGGAGATGACTGTGTAAGAGGCTAGTCCATAAAAAAAAAAGCTTAAGGAAATGCATATGAATGTTTGCATTATAAATAAGATGACAATATTAGGGCAATGCTATCATTAGTAATAAATACCAAGCAAATGGAGACATTCTAAATTACTGCAAAGCCTGCAGTGATGCTATTCTAACCTGAATGTTCCTGCAAAATGGCACTGCAAAATGGCAGTGATGCTATTCTAACACGTACCAGTCAATTTACAGTGATTTACACTGGTCTGTATGTTTTTGTATTAATCATTAAATTTAAAACATAAACTTTATGTTCCCTGTTGTAATACAATTAGTGTTGTCATGTAATGTCATTCTTCCCGAGAAAACAAAACCTCTGTTGATTATACAAACAGGGACAGAAATGCAAGCACAGACTGCATCACAGCATCACAGAATACTAGGTCGGAAGGTACCTCAAAGATCATCTGGTTCAACCTTTCTTGGCAAAAGCACAGTCTAGACAAGATGACCTAACACCCTGTCCAGCTGAATCTTAGCAGTGTCCGATACTGGGGAACCCACCACTTCCCTGGGGAGATTATTGCAATGGCTGATTGTCCTCATTTGTGAAAAAATGTACCTCTCATAGAAGATGAGCTGGCTGAGGCACTCAAAAAAAAGCAGAAAATTACATCATCCTTGGCCACTCCTATATTCTTCTCACAGTTTTGGGGGTGGGGTGGGGATGGGTGTGTGTGTCAAAGACTGCTTAAAGCTAAACTTCAGAGAGCATTTTCAAAAAAAGGTAATTTTATCAGCTTAAATCTCATTGAGATGCCAGTAGTACAGCCTTTACAGACAATTTTTATAAGCTCAACCATGATTTTCAAAACACAGCCTGTGTTTTCTAATACCCAGGTTGTGACTCCTGGAAAAATTAAATTTCCAGTGAGATATGAACTGTTTTTTTATCATCCATACTGTAGTCACTAAAAAAAAGTTAAGACAGAAATTAGGAATCATATACAACTGTTCCACATGGATTAAATTGTTCTTTAGTAAACTGTAAAGCAGTGTACAGAAAATAACCTGAAAATGAAGTTTTTAAACAGGTCCCACAACACTTGATGAAAGTCAAGTTAAATCTCTATTCTTATTTTTTCCTTAGAGGTAGGCTATCCCACTTGCATAATATCTGTGGAGCCATGCTGATGGACTTTTTAGCAAAGGGTCTCCCTGTGCTTCTAGAAGATTTTACAAGATTTTATCAAGTGCTTCATGACCCAGCAAAACATTAGTAAGCTTCAGCCCGATTCCTTTCCAAACCAGATTATATAAAATGTTTTTCTTAAAAATGGATATTGCTGACAGCGACAAGGTATTTGCATCACATCCACCTTAATGCATTCACATGGTTCATATCAAATCGGTTTACTTTTTTACGCAATCCTAGTCCACTCTGAAATATCTCCCTCTATCGAATAGAGAGCCCACAGCTCTCAAGTCAGCTCCCACTGGATCTTCCGATTATTTTTTTTAATGTACAAGAATGCACTGAATTAGAAAGAAGGCTAGTTAAGAGGCATAATCTTACTAAAAGCCACTCTTTTAATGGCACAGGTTAAACCAGCCACACTTAAACTAGTTACTGGACACACTAAAAAGTCTCTGTGGTCTTTTCTCATTATGTATTAGACTACACAGAAACCATCTGGAAAAGCAATTATGTTTGTAGAATGATGTGTGAAGGGTTTCAAATGTTTCTTTGTTAATAACTGAGATTATATGATTCTGCTCCATAGGAGATTTGCTCATGTATTGTTTAGAGAAAGGTCACTTTCATTTTAACTTCAGTAACATTTGGGATTTGGCCAAGTCCTTTTCACATGCATCAAGCACACAACCTCCACCTGAAGTGACAAAGGTGCTGTTTTTATAGCATCTGCAATTTTTCACCATGCTTTCTGGAAGCTATGTACCGAGGAACATGTAGTCAACCCAGCATCTGAGAATCTCAGTACCATCAATTCCTCTGGGAAACAAGAGCACTTAGCACCTTCCAAGACTATTAGAGGTTCCCTAATACTGGCAAGTGAGCATGACCCAAAGTGATGACTGAAAGACCCTCTCAAGCACATGAATACTAGAATATCTATTTGTTATGAGCCCAGTAGAAGAGGCTGTGATGTTGCAAGAACTCGAATCTTACCAGCCATGCTCATTAGTACACTTCATAATTAAATTAATCAACTTCCTTAAGGTTTTCCTAACAATTATCTGGAGCAAGTGCAAGTACTCGGGAATAAAAGTCACCTATAGCAGAACTCAGTGAAGAAAGCAACTCAAATATAAAGACAGTAAAATAAATTTATCCCATTTAATTCAGTGTTTCCAACAGAAGCAAAGCATGTACAAATAGGGATATTTTGCATTTTACTGTAAAGACAATCGGCCAGTTCACAACTGGTACAAACAGGTGCATTCTGTTGGCTCTGCTCAAGTGATCTGAATCTTCACGTGTTGCAAAGATTTTATAGGAGGTAAAGTCTTCATAACCCTAAATATTTCCCGTATTTGGAGCCGATCACATTATTAGCACCTATCAGCACTCTTTCCTCCTCCTGCAGTACACCTATTCAAACACCTGCAAGCATCCAGAAGTTCATCCCGCGCTTGGTGTCACCCAAGCACCTGCTGCACCCGTGCCACCGCGCAGAGAAGCGTTTGCGCCTCCCGACGGGGTCTGCAGCCGGGGACCCGCACAGCCCTGCACGACGCTCCCGCAGCCCTGCCCGGCGGCCGCAAGCCCAGCGCCCG
>JAVJGI010000060.1:58452132-58498997 GCA_035590275.1 Ibycter americanus | reverse complement strand
CGGGCCCGGCGGGGTGGCGAGGACAGGGCGCCACAGGCACGCAGGGGCCGAGATTCCACAGGGAAAAGTCGCGTGGAGCTTTTGACGTGCGAAGCGCCTCGGTGTAGGAGTTCACCCCTGTCCCGTTTTGAGTACCGCTTTGAGAAACGGCGGCTGGTTCGGAGAAGATGTATGAAGGCACAGAAATTGCACCTTGTAATGAAAGACCTAACGTACCTCATGTATTGAGGGGTGATTGGTGACCTGCGAGGAGCACTTCCACTGCAAGGGGACGCTTGGCTGGGAAAAGCTGTTCAATCCACCGTGGTCCTGCCTGAGCCCTGCGAGGGCCAGGCTGACCGCGGGGCTCTTCTCCAGCCACACCGCCACTAAAGCATTAATCACCCGTGAAGGCAAGAGTCCCACACCGGTCATTTATACGTCTATGACGGCTTCACTTGTCTCTGAAATAGCCACGTCTCAGGATAAAGATTTGTTTGGTTGGTTAGTGAGTTTTTTAAGAATTTGTTTACTACTTAATTCGAGACTACTGTTAGCTCAGAAATTTTATGCGAGCAGCAGGCAGCTGCTAAAGCAGTAACTTCATCGCAGTGTCATGGTACTGTCTCAGTCTCTCAAATCTGCTTGTGAAATTGTTTTAGCATTTTTAATTTCTCTAACGTTCTGAGGTCAACCACTCATTTTGTCACCTACCATTGTCACTTGCTCTCCCTGATAATTTTCCTCCCTGCTGCTCCTATTTTCCAACACTTCTTCATGACCTACTTGGAATAAACAGGTCGCCTTGCAGTGTGCAGGGCTGAACAGCACATCTGGACCGGGAGTGCTATCTCAGTAGGTTTCCTTCAAACACATCGTTTTCTCTGTCCCAGTGCACCAGGCAGGGGAAATTGTCACCACTTCCCCTTGAAAAGCACCACTGGTGCGTTGCCCTGCAGCCTCCCTGAACAGGGGCAGCCTAGCTGGATGTGATGGCTGGCATCACATGCCCTTAGCTTGGTACATATACAGATCACAGACAGAGGAAAAAGTTGAAATCTGATCGACTGCAGGTGACACGCTGAGCAGGGAGCTGCACCAGACAAGCAGCAGGAAGTATCACTGATAGTACCAAGCTTCATGTCACATCCAACTCAGCTGCAGCCTGCCTCCCTTCAAAACCTCAGCACCTTTAGCCTTGCTAGACTCGGCACCTTATAACTAGCATTTACAGATCTGCATCATCAGGGAATTCATTTTGCTCTTAAAGAGACCAACAGAGAAGCACAACAGAAGATCTGAGACAGTTTCATAGCTCCCACGGAGTCTCAAGGAATCTTACCCTTTATCACAACTTAATAATAAACAGCAAAAGCTTCCAGCCTGAACTGGCTTTGTCACTCAGATGACCCACTTCTTAAAGTGGATTGTCATGCTCGATGTTCAGGACCAGGACAAGCTGACAGCTGCCTCAGAACTTGTGGGAGGCCTGAAGCAAACCCCTTTGGCCTCGCTTTTCCAGAGTTTCCCAGGTGTGAAATATAATAAGGATCCTTTCTTCTGCTTGACAATAAATTTGTTCCTCTACCTGCTCCTGTAATACAAATCATTTTGTTACACTAACCCACAAAGGTTTACTTCATTTTCCCCATCAGAGGAAAGCATGTCTTCATGTATTAGCTCAGTCTTGTATCCTAAGTTATAAAGAATGTTCTTTCATATTTATTTTTAATGATGGGAAAGCAAGTTGGAGTCTTTGGACTTTGATATCCCTACCGGCTATGCCTGAGGTACGTAGACACAGTTCTGCAGCTGAACAGTTCATGAGTGCGAGATTGCTTGGCACTCTCCGAATGCTCCAGTGACGAAACCAAGCTCTACCAAGCTGTTTTTTTTCCTACCGGCACAACAGAGCACTATTTTATCTATTGTTAGATGCTAGCTCTGCAGCTGGGACATCACAAATCAATGACCCTACTACCCAGTAGCCTTGCTATCTATCACAGCTCTGTGCGGGAAACTACAGCATGGCAAACTTTTCCTGTCTCTCATAACCTCTTCAGAATGACTCATGAATGCAAAAAAACCAAAAGGTACACTATGTCAGCAGGTACTATATAACAGGCAGGGAAGATTCAAGTGATTAAATATTTTAACTGTGCTGCCTGCCTATGAATCCCACAGAGAGATTGCTTCTCCCTGGAGAGGATGTTCTTTTGCAACTTTTGTTTTGCACGTGGACTTTCCCATATCAATGCCAGATCAAAGGACACACATTTATGAACTGAAAATGTTTATTTCTTCTTTGTTCTAGCTACTCTACAACAGAGCTGGTATATGGCTCTGGGAATACTGCTAAACTACAGATTTTGTTTAGAGCTCAACTCATTTTTCTGTAGTTCACAGTGTTTGCACGTAACACAAGTGAACGCTTAAAATCGCTGCCCAAAAAAATTGGAAGTTCCTTGAAGGAGCTGTCCAAAAATATCTGTTCTAGAAGGTATGTCAGGGTGCCACACAGCAATCTTATTTCACTTTGTGAAATGGAGTTCATGTTGATAGTAAGAAATAGAGATAAGCATACTTTTATTTCTAAAAGGCATCTTATTGCCTATAATCAGAATTCAGAAACTGCAAGATCTTCTTTAGTTTACACACACAATTCACCTCTCCTCTCCTGAGAGAACAGTCACTGTTGTCTGAAATCCTAAGCTATGAACCTTTTAAGCTTAAAAAACTGCAGAATTTTGAAGTGGAAATTTAAATCCAAACCAAGTCTGTGAGATGTTTTCAATGTTTGAGTCATTTTTCTCCCCTTGGAGATACTGACTGTCCATTTCAGCATAGTTTTCCTTAAAACTATTTGTAACATTTACTGTAGTTTAGTGACATATTAGCAACCTTAAGACCATCCACTTGATTTTAACAGGAGGACAAAATTCACAGTACAGAGTAGCTAGTATATACCAAGAAATAATCTGAATCTACATCTGGCTTTCCCAGTTCGCCACCAAGTCTCTGTCTACACAGGCATGCTACAGCAGGAAGGAGAACTTTCAAGTCATCATGTGGCAGAACAGGGAAAGAAATGAAGCTGTGAAAAAGTATAAAAAAAGCATAAAGAAAGATGGACTTCACAAGGATCTAAAAAATAAAACATTATTATTCAATGTAAGGTCAAAAAGGAAAGGAGGAGGAGAACAGGTACGCTTATTATTAATGCAAAAGATGCTGACACAGCAAAAAATAGAAGTCTCAATACCTAACCAAATCACAATTTAGTTGGTAAAACAAGGACTTCATGAAATCATTGACAAGTGGACTAGCCAAAGGAGCTTCTTCAACAAGGAAAAAAAAGATGTACAATCTGTACCAAGATTATCAAAGATACACACACCAACTCCAAAGACTATTTCTCTGAGTGATACAGGTCTGCTGAAAAATCTGTGATAAGAATGCAGACTTAATTTTTAAGTCATGAAGATACGGGAAGCAGAGGTTTCCAAGCAGCCAACAAAACCATCCCAAGTTCTAGTAGCAGTAAATGGATTTTAATCAACCAACAGCTGCTGGGAAAAGGTATCTACCAAATGACAGACTGGTTTGGAAGATCTGGGAATACAAATGATGATTTTTGATCCGGGATTTAGAAGAAAACAATGAAAGGAGAGCCTAAGGTAGATTTTATTTGAGCCAACAGAGACAAACTGGTTGAAAATATTACACAAGAGGTGGACTGTGTGAGAATGAACAGAAAATGAATTCACGATCTTCAGCAAAAAATGGTTCCAAGAAGAAAGCAGAAACTGACAATTTCAGAAAAGAGGACTTCAATACATTCAGTTGTTAGCTTAGTTGTTAGTTCCCAAGGGGAAGAAACCTAGAGAAGACAGACAATCCTTTCCTTGCTTCAGGGGGCGGGGGGGAAGTTTTGTCAGGAAACTGTTTCAGTGTAGAGAAAGTGTAGTCTTCTACTACACTTTTACTAGTAGTATCGTAAGTCATTAGTTTGTCATTGCCTTCCCTTCAAAAAAGGAGCTTACAGGAGACAAAGGCAGTGGTACAAAATTCAGCGTAATTAGTACAGGACATCAAAAGCAATTTTTTCTCTAAATACAGCAGCAGCCACAAGACTTGAAGTATTAGACCACTACTGAACACAAGGAGAGTACAAAACAGAAAAAAACCACTTTAAATTATGTATTTAATGCTCTTTGCTAAAAGAATCAGCTGTGACCAGAGGTCTGTCATAGTTAGTAGAAAGGGCAGAGAGGTAAGCTTTTAGATTTTAACAAGATGAAACAATGTTGGAGAATACTTGGGATAAATCTGATCATAGCAAATGACTTTGCACAGAAACCACGCTTACAGAGTAGGCTTATTAAATCTCTGCCATCAATAACTATTTCAACAGCTCAGGGGATGGACAAGTGACAAAAGACTGGGAAAGGGCCAAAATTGTGTCCATTTGCAAGAAGATATTGGGGAGGAAGGGCTTAAGAATTATGGACCAGTCTAATTTCATTTGTTTGAGAAAACAGAAGTACCCAAATTATTCGTAAAGACCCAGAAGATAACAGATGATTAAGCAGCTAAGATGGATTTGCTGAGAACAAATTGAGTCAAGCAAATCTCATTTCCTCTTATGACAGTCCTGTGGACCAAAGCAAAACAATGTGTCATTCATCTTGATGGTAGCAAAGCATTTGGCATGGTCTCTCATAACATTCTCACAAGACAGATAAGGAAACCAGGTCCAGATGAAACCAACAGATTGGTGCAGAGAACAGGAGAGCCACAAGTACCTCCCCTCACTCCCATACTATTTAATAACAGCTAAATGGCCATGTAGAGACCACCCATAAATCCCCAGACTGTACCTACCGCAGAGATGCTGTAACAGTTACAAAATTTAAAGATTTTCGTAGCGTGAGGGCTACCTATAGATGATCAGCTGCACAATTACAAGATAAGGCAGAGCTCATGTGAAGGGAGTCAGACATCACAGAAAATCACCAGCTGCACGCAGTCATTCAGTCTGCCCTAGAAGTCCACAAACACCTCAAAAGTGCAGGATCTACAAAGGTACCCTCCAGATGAGACAAGCATCTAGCAGCAGACAGACATGCCTTCCAACAGGAGATAGTCTAGCTAGTCTATTATTGACAAGCTTTTAAAAGTGCCTTCCAATTTTGCAAATCCATGATTTTAACAAACTTGCTGTATGTATATACTCAGGTCTGTACCTCATGGTAAAAAAACCCAAACCTGTGGTATGACTGATCTGGCTAAAAGAACTGGTTAAGCCTGATATTTATCAGCTCCTTGATGTGGTTCACCTTACACTGCACAAACTAACTATAACAGCATTAAAAAAAAAAAAAAAAAACAAAAAGTACCAGCAGTTGTACTGTTTTGCTGCTTGAGGAATTATCAAGTCCCTGAACCCAAATATCTGTACTTTAGACTTTCTTGGTCTCCTCCATCAGTTACTTTAACAGTAAAACCAGAAGAGTGTGTGGAAGGTCTCCAAGACCAATGCCCAAAGGTGGCATGCAACCATGCAACCTAAAGGACATCTGGACCAATTCATATGCCGAGAGTGTTTTGGAAACGTTTCTGGTGTTGCATCTCATTGATTTATGACAAGCAACAGAACAGCTGAATACACGTTGCTTACATATAATACAAATGTTTTTTGCATCAGGTTTAGATGGGCACTAAAAAAGTGACCTCTTCAACAGGAAGGATTAGGGTTTTTTCTAACATGGTCTCAGACACCATCAAGAACAGCTGTCATCACATCAAACTGGATCAGGCTGGGATGGAGTTAACTTTCCTCACAGCAGCCTGCATGATGCTGTGCTTTGGGTTTGTGCCTAAAACAGTGTCGCTAACACACCAGCGTTCTGGCTGTAGCTGAACGGTGCCTGCACAACACTGATGCTCTCTCGGCTTCTTCCCCTGGGGTGGGCAAGAGGTTGAGAGTGGACACAGCCAAGAGAGCTGACCCAGACAGACCAAAGGGATATTCTGTACCACATGCCGTTGTGCTCAGCAATAAAAGCTCAGGGAAAGGAGGAGGAAGCAGGGATATTCACGGTCACGGTGTTTATCTTTTCAAGGAACCCGTGCTGAAGCTTTGCTTTCTAGGAAGTGCCTGGACTTTTGCCTGCTGATGGGCAGTAGTGAATGAAATCCTCTTTTGTGCTTTGCTTGTGGGAGCAGCATTTGCTTTCCCACAAACTGAGATTGGAAGTCTCAATGCATGAGCCTTCTTGCCTTCCTTCTATTTTCTTCCCATCCCATGGGAGAGACAAGTAGCCGAGGGGCTGGGTGGGTGCTTTGGCTGCTGGCCAGGGTCAAGCACAACACACAGAGAAAACAAGTGACTGCCATTTGCTGAACTGCTAGCCTAGCAAAAATTTAAGTTCTATGTAACAGGGCTCTGCAGTTAGTTGGTTAGTAACAACATACATGTGTAGAAACAGTCTAAGAACTAATGTTAAGGTAGGTACATGTAGCCTGTATAATCAAAATATGTACAACTGAATGCCTTCAAAACATGACCCATCTAGAAGACTTCATTTATTTGAATTACATGGACAGTTTGAAATATATATTTGATTCAATTGTGAAATTCATTCTTGATGAGGCCAAAAGTGACATCCTACAATATATTTTTTGTTTGCAATTCATCAGAAAATTCAATTTGTGCCAAAGTTATAACGATTTAACATGAAAAAATAGCACACATTCTCTAAAAAATGTTTAAAATTAAAATCCCCACTTGAATGAAAAATGAAATTCAAGCTTAATTTATACAAGGCCTGTACTGCAGTAACATCACTTAATTGAATAGCAGACATTTTCAAGTCCCACTAAACATGAAGCACAGCTCATCTTTTAAGACCATAAAAAAAGCATTTGAAAGCATCTTTAAATCAAATATAATAGCACACATGAAATCTGTTAAGTGCTCAGTTATGTATCTATGTCTCATCACCTTATCAATAGTCATATACAGTCATGTCAACTATATAGCTAGTTACAGGTATGAAGTTGCACATACAGAACCAAGGGTTAAGATTTCCTGCTTTAATCCCAACCACCACAGAGCAGCTCATAGAATTCCCCTCCTAAGAAGCAGCACTGGCCTCTCTGCCATGAATCTGTCACACAGAGATGGCACCAGCCACTGACTAGAAACATTCAGAAAACAGTCAACAGATTTGAAAAATGTATTTTAAGATATCTAACCAGCCACAGACAAAATCATGTTACCAGCCACTTTTCTGCAGCCCACAGACCAAGCTTCAGTTTTAAGTTGCGTCTATACAAGAATATTGACTAAAACAGAGTCTGAGGAATAGTTAACATTTTTCCTAAGCAAATTATTACTCCTGCACACAGGCCACCTAATTACTTCTTTCCAGTCCCATTTATAATGTGAATCAACTCACAGATGCACTTTTAACATTTCACTAACCTCTTCAGCATTGTCATCTCTGTTGTCTAACAAGGAACAGTTTAAGGGGAACACAGATTTTACCTACAGAAAGTCAATCCCAAACTTGATAAGGTTTCATTTGCATCACACTGGGATGCACAAATCATTCTAGTGGTACCAAATCTTGTTCATGGCCCAAATTCTGAATACCAAATAATTTACAACAAAATATTTTTTCAAGTTAGGCAAGAGTCTCGTAACAGAAAATTATTTAGAAAAGTGAGGAAAAAGTGACTCACTTATTTTGAACTTAAACATTATCTCAAAAAGTGGAAGCTGGAAGAATGCTTTTTACAGCTTTCTAAAAAGTTTCAGCAATGGAGCTTTGATTTGGTGCACAAGAATATATTTGAATATATTTGGCTGACTGAGGCCAAAGAATTTTGTAGAGTAGTATGTGAAGAAATACTAGAAAGAATAACTGAAGAGGCACCATCAGCATCTTAAATTGGTCCACTAGAAAAATGCAAAGGTTTTAAGAAAAAACATGTTAGCGACAAAACTGGGCTTGTTGAACGTTAACACCATAATTTCAATTAAACTACAGATCAAAACAAAAATGTTGCTACTACAATCAACATCACAGTATTTCCACATTTGGTTCTTAAAGCAATCAGGACCTGTTATACAAATAGCCTTCATATTCTTTACGAAGATTACCCACTACAATGAATACAAAACCTCCACACCTGACACAGGTGTGAAGACAATGTTTACTGGGTGCAAACCACTAATTAGGGACAAACAGGACAGGCTCACATTTGCTAAATGTATTCAAGACACCTGAAGCACTGATTACTACAGGCAACTTAGTATCATACTTCTGTAGGTTTTTTAACCTCCCAGTATCAAAACCATTCACATTGGTCCAAACTTCCAAGCAGCTTCAGCCAATTCTCCTTTTTGTAAGCTATCACCTTGTCCTCAAACAGAAGAAAAAGACCACAAGAATGTACTTTCAAAACAAATAAAATCACCAGACAGGCAAAATCAGAAAAATCTCTCAAGGAGATACCTACATAAATCTAATTTTTACCTTGAAACAAAACACAATGGAATACTGCTACAATTGAAAACTATTAAGTTGTAAATACTCACCCCCAAAAGATAATTAAGTCAAGCATTAAAAAAACCAAACAGGTTTGCAGGACCTAAACAAGTATTGCCTCTTTGATAGCTTGACAACTGTAATCAAAAACGTATTCAGAGTTAGTTTATTTGTTAAATCTAAACAATCATCCACATACAAAAGAAATTTACAAATCCAGAACTTCCAACCCATGGCTTTTCAGGCATCATGATCCTCATTAAGGCCTCTCACTGTGTTTGTAGTCTCAGCTTAAACTAAATCCACCCCTAACAATCAGGGATAGTCTGGTGGAGGATGAGGTTCCTCTTGACTGCAACTCTTTGCAAGGCTGTCGTCAGCAGGAAGTTACAGGTAATGAACACTGCAAGGGGCATTTGACCTCACCACTGAAAGCAGAGCAAGCCTACCTACTCCAAGCTTTCCACAACAGCTGCTCACTGTTAATTCAGGAGCAATCTTCTCATCCTTGACATCCGAGTGTGCTTAATACAAAGGAAAAAGATCAACAATTATAACCAAAAAGGGAAGGCAAACTTTAAGGGCTAGTAGTATTTCTTAGCAACCATAGCTGTAATTCTAAGCAATGACAAAATTCCACTTAAATATGCTTCTCCCAAACATCTGAATATTCATGTTCAGTCAATGATTATTTTCTCCAAGATCTCAGTATGCTGCATATCATTTTTTATGGCTGCATACCCTGAATAACTAAAGAACGATGCATAGTTAATCGACAGATTTGCCCACTGCATTTCTGTTTTAGACATTTCTCTCCACCCTTCTATAGTTCATTTTAACATAATTTTTGATAGAAACATTTTTCAAGTACACTTCAAAGTGAACTTGGTGCACCAAAAAAACTAAAACTTGCTTAGTATATCTGAACCAAAATTTTGATTATATAAGTTCTAGTGCCTTTATGTATTCTACGCCATATTAAATGAACTGCCTAGAAGCACAATGCTCAACAGGGAACTGTGACACATGACGCTTCACAGTAATTTCCTGGACAGGAAATGAAAGGCTATAGATACGCTGAGCTACCAATCCTTGACTTTCACTGCCTAAGACTCTTCTTATTAACTGATGAGAGATAGCACATGGATGGTATTAAAAACAAAATCTATACTGATTCAGCTCTCCAGTGTTTGTTCACAACTGGTGAGAGAAGTTTAATCAGGTCTCAAATTATTGTAACAACTTGATTTATCTATTAAAGCCTTTTTGTATTACTTGTATTTGCTTTAGATGGCACAAATAACATCTGTAAAAGTAAACTGCTCCAGAGGAAAGGGCCACTATATCCCACGCGTCAACTGTCTAGAGTCGAAAGCCATGTTCCACTCTGTAATAAACAGATATTCCCACTGCTCTTCATTACTCGCAAAATATGTATCAATGGACTAACCATTGTTAGTTATCCCCTCTATCTCACGTTCTTATATCAACAACCAGACAACTAGATATTTTCTCTAAATATGATTTAATTAAAAACACTAAATCAGCTTTGATTTTTATTTTATATATGTACAATAGTTACCAAATAATGAATACACTGCATCAGTTATGTTAAATTTCACATAACGTCAAAGGACATCAGCATGGCATGGAACAAACTCACACTGCCTTCTGCATATACAAAAAAATCCATTAATGCTAATTGTGATTACTAATTTGGTTTGTGGTTGTTTGGTTTTTTTATAACCTGCTTATTAATTATCCAAATAATGTTGCCATAAAAACAGTGTAAGTAGTTAATTGATCAGTTAATATATTAGCAAAGATAAACATTAGTAAAGTTTGCAAGAAATCAATTGCAAAATTACCTCAAGTGTAGGACTGAATGTATTCACATGAAAGTTACCTTCAGTTAGAAAAGTTCTGAAAAAGAGCCCAAGTTGGAGCTGTGCATTAATTTGGTCAAACTGATTCATACGAATGAACAGTCAAGTTTATTCAGATATTGAAAATATGACTATCCTTTTTAGTATTCACAAACATTTGTGTATATAGTGCATGTATGTGTGTAAATATATATATATGCATATATAAAGTGAAGATATGTTAATGTAAAAATATACTGTTCATCCACTCCCAATTACACAAAATTCAATATTTGGACATCAGACTGTGTAAGTATAAATGTCCATTTCAAATCTACATTCAACCAGCAACAAATACTTAGAAGTATTTTTGTAAACATTTGAGATAGGGAAAACCCATTCATTTACAAAACGATCCTTCTTTAACACATCAGCATCCCTTCAGCTTGAAAATTTTGTACAGCAGCTTCAGCTGGCCTATCGTGAATCTGCTCAAATCAAAGAGCTCACACTGTCTTAGATCAATACGTGTGAAAGCTCAGCAAATGCAGAATTTTTCAATTCATTCTTAATGGCCATCCATTTCCAGTTCACCAGCAAAAAGAAAATGCACTTGGCTACAAAAATATTAAGGAATGTTATTGAAAACAAAAGGCTATTTTGGTAGAAGAAACTACAAAAATAGTTAAGTTGAGTCATGTTGTAAAGCTTTAATGCAAGAGCATTACAGTACAGGTTTTCTTTCCAACCTTAAAGCTTAATCAACACCAAATTTAAATATCCATCTCTCAAGTGCTTGAAAAAAAAAAACGTGCTCAGTAAAAGTCTTTCTTCAATTTAACAAAAAGTAATTACACAGGTGTCAGGCTCTGCGTCTCAGACATCTGTTGAGTGCTCTCTCTTGTTCCATTGGCAGCAGTTACAGGTGTTGAGACACTCTGATATGACGACGTCAGACAACTCAACACAGCTCCACTTTCATCCTCTCCAGTATCTGAATCTGGTGTTACAGAACTGGTTTCTATCCCCAGGATCTCACTAACTGCTTGCGGCAATTCCTAAAAAGGAGGAGGGGGGGGAAAACCAGCCCAGTATTAAAAAATCACCATAATTAAACGAAAAAAGTTAACAACAAGGTCCCTGCGGGTCTGCCCCCCACCCCCAGTAAGTAATTCATCTGAATTTAGCTGTACTGACAGCATCTCTCAGTATTAGTTCCATTAAAGTTACCATTTTCTGTATCTGCTTTTTAAAAAGACAGCAAAGGGGACAGGCTCAGGAATAAATTCCTGATTAACAGTATAATCTTCATTACAAAAATAACAGTATAATCAACTATTATAATTACACTTCACATTACCGAAATTAGTTTTATTCAGTGAATGATTAGTTTCTGCCTAGTAAGTCTGGCATGCTTTCAGTGCAATGCACCTTTCACCTCATTTTTCTTGAGCGCACTAAACGTCAAATTACTTGTACTAAGTTATCTAGTAAGTTAAGAAATCATGACCAAAAAGCAGAATCCAGTCTTCCCCAACACTACTCTATAAAATCAATGACTCTTGCTCACAGACTTTTAGAAGACACGTGCCCTATACAGCACATCCTTTATCATACCTAGGCGTTTAGTTATTTCCCAAATCATACATGTACACTTACAGCCAACTACACACTTTTACTGTCTATAAATGCTCACAGTAGATAAATTCAAAATATCTTTACCTTGCAATTCATCATCTGTATAGAAATTGCTTCTGCTTTGCAGAGTATAGTTTCCACATCAATTTTCATAGACAGTTCATTGATATGCTAAAAACATATTCACAAAACCAGTAAGTGTGATAAATGGTAAATATGCTTTATTTAAAATACAATACACTTTACTTAAATACACTAATACTTTACTGCACTGCTAATAAGGATCACCTTACAAGCTTGCCCCTTAAGCTACGAAATGCTAAACGTATTCTATTTGCTTTGACAAATGAGTACTGAAACCTGTAGTACACAGAGCTGGCTTTCACCAGTATCCAATATTTGCAAGAGGAATCCACAGCACTTCTAAATGTGACTAACTATCCAGCCCTCCTAGGTATCCCCCAGGTCACATTTTCAAAGAGATAACAAATGATTATACAAGAAAAAAGCAAAAATTAAGATTAAACATACTAAGCAGTAGTCTAAGGGGCAGAATCGTTTTCCATCAGTTAATGATCTTAGCACTGAACACAGACATAAACCAAACCATTTTGAAAGCATGGAAGATAAATATTCGGCTCACATTTAAGCCTTCAGAAGATAGTATGAACTTTTCCTCCCCCCCAACATGAAATACAAACACATTGCATTAACTCCAAAAAGTTAATTAATATTTCAGTAATGCTTAAGAATTCAGTACCTTTAATATTTCATTAAAGCCATAGTGCTTGTCCATTATTTGCTGTTTTTCAGATTCTAAGATAGCACAACAAAGGAGAAGATGAAAATTCTGGCAAGGCAATTCTGTCCACATGACCTGTTAAAATATGAAAACCACTTTTGAAGTGCTCATGCTTTCCCTCAGAAAAAAAAAAGAGCAGTTCTTCGAAAACGAGTAAGCCCTCAAGCTGGACAGCTTAACTAACTATAAGCTATTTCTGAAGGCAACTAAGTATTTGTGCAACTATGTGAAATTTTTCTTTTGGCCAATTAGTGACAACTGCAAATCTGAGTCATCAAATGCTTATCTGGTTCTTTAAGACTTCTGTGTCTACCAGGTTGCCCACTATATACAGTTATTAAGCTGCCTGAGCTTGCGGTCCTGTGAATGTGTGCATTCTGCCTTGGCTCTTGTGAAGTTCTCCCATTCAAAACTACTAACTACATAGAAGTAATTAAAACTAACAAATTATTTGTGTGGCTTAGTGTGTCTGCATTAAGTGTGAATTGGTATAAGCGTGTCGTGCTCAGCAATCCCCCAAAAAGGTTCTAACAGTTATAAATAAGGTGTTAAAATTTTTCCCAATCCCCCCACTACAAAAGCCCAAATACATGTACACACAGGTGTTGGGGGTGGGTGGGTGTTACTTTCTGACTGCAGACACATTGGCTTTTGGTCCCATGGAGGCCACTGATAATCATTCTGGGAGTTCACTGGGACTGAAATGTGCAACCTCAGTATTAATACCCTATTTTAGCATGTTTGTAAGACTCATATCTTTAAAAAAAAAGAAAAAAAACAGTCAATGAGCAGCGTGGGCAGCAAGCTGAAGAACACTTCTGACAACAAAAAAAGGAAGAAAAAAAACTGTTTACAAAAACTGCTCTGACAGACATATAAAGGGATTTAAGTCAATGGATTTACTCTCAAAAAAAGGCAGGTAAGAAAGCAGGCTCATGAAGATTCAGTCTTACTTCATTAGCAAAAATTTCTTTTCTTCATTATTGATAGAACACAGCCTTAAAGCTCAGCGAGAGCTTACTTGAACTTTTATCACCAGTACATGTAGCCCATAAACAGAACTGCATAAATCTGAAAGATATCCAAACCAAGTTCACTTAAAGTGCAATTAGTCATGAATCTTTCAATTAAGATTCAATTCACTCAGTCCAGAATTAAATTTCACATCTTTTTCAGACATCCAGTATTCTGTTGAAGTATTCTCTCACTCCTGGATAAAGGCTGGAATACAAATAGGCCGCTACAACAGTAACAATCATACAAAAATGCCTACAGTCTACCAAATATAGTCTTTCTACACACTACTGGTTCTTTTTGGTTTTTTTCACTCCTACTTCTTAAGAAGGAAATACTGACAGCTGTACATGGATTTGATTCAACACCAAGTTTGCATATAAAGAGAGAAAACTACTACCTACACATTTCTGATGCACTCAAATTCTCATGGCATACATAACATCAATCATCTACTGCAATCATAATGAAGTATATTGGACAATAAGCTGTGTTACTCTAAACCATAATATTGATGATGGAAACATGACAGTGCAGGCTATAGGGGAAATTGACCCAAAATATAGTCCTGTTTAACAGTTACCTTTTTATGGACATTAACAGAATATTTAACTTTCATAACTACAATTTAATGCTATCCTAACTGGAATATCTTGCTTCAAACTTAACTTCAGTGGAAGCCAGATCTGGCCTCAAGAGGGGAAAAAACACAGTGATACTAGCAAGGATGCTTACAGACATTCTCTCCTCTCTGAGGAAAACTAGCAGCTGTCACCAGCTGCAATAAATTCCATACTTTTTGCTACTGTTTTCGATACACCTCTCAGTCTGGAGCACAGCATGCAGTTAAGCTTATGTATGTAACAGCAGCATCACAAAGAGCTGAACGGATAAAAGAAAAGCAGCATTTAAATTACGAATATAAAAGTATACCACTTAAGTGGATTAACCCTTCTCCTCCTGCATCTTTCTGATAAAGCTATGCAAGTAAGGACTCATTTGTTCTGGTGCTACCTCAGCATGCATGAATATTCGTAACCAATACTAACATATATGTAAAGTAATTTATCACTAGATCACTCCAGTTTTATACTATGTGAGCTGTACTAGCATAACACTGGAGGTTAAGTCTGAGCTAGCTATGTAATTTTGTTAAGAGAATTTTTCTTCTGGGATTCTTCTTTTTCTACCCAGTCTTCCTGCACTATCTTGAGAATGAAGCAGCCCACTGTGCAAAAGAAAGAATAAGACCAGGCTGGAATTACCAGGTAATATGTCTGTTCCTCCACTGTGAAAGAGGAACTGAGCTGCTCTCAATTCTGGGACATCTAAGCAGTGGCTCAGCATGCTGTCTATCTGGGCTGAGTCTGAGAGAGACTGCTAAAACGTACTGTAAATAATCCTACCCACAGACAGAGCTGCATTCATATTTCTGTAAAAAGGTGTTGCATATAGCACTGCAAATATCATGTGTCTCAACTTATCCACACAAGGTGGAATGACACTTCTCTAGCACATGCACTGCCTAGCACACCCTGCTGCACCATGTAATGACAATATAACCACCCACATGTTCCACCACAATCTGATTATTATAGCCTTGTTCAGTAATTGGGAGAGCTTAGGTTTAGCTTCCACTCCAGCTGGTGGCGACTAGTATCTCCCATCTTTAAGGCAAATGTCTAGTAATTGGTGTAGTGAAGAATCTTCTTCATTCCTTTTTTTGAGATAAAACACTGGAAGTCGTGAAGCTGATGGGAACAGGGGAAAAGTATCCAATGCTACCTTAGTGGTTCAGGTAACAAAGGACAGAAATGGAGATCCAAAAGAACACCCTGAAATTCATATATTAGACAGAAAAAGCCCCAGAAGTCCTAGAGCTCAGGACTGGAATCTCAGATGGTACCTCCCCTTCTTCCCATTCTATCCTTTGCAAGTGAATATGTCACAGGGTGACATCACTTTCAAATGGGTTCCCTCCATTCATGTGGTATTACAAAACAGCACATGAATTTTGCTCAGACTGAACTACCCTAAAAGCAGTTATTTCTCTCTACTGATTACAAAGGGGGAAATGGTCTCCTGTGTCTAAAACTTGCCTCTGTAAATCCCACATATACACTCCACTAATACCAATGAAGCTGCATAGCTATGAACAGGAAAAAAAACCCAAACTGTTCTAAGCTGGACTTTTAACTGTGACAAAGGTGATACTAGCTTTCACATAAAAACGTCAACATAATGCCTTAATCAGTTTGTTTTAAAAAGAAAAACAAGATTTTCCTCTTTAAAACCCCTTCCCATTCCATATCTCCTAGCAAAAATTGAATACTTGTAGTAAACATGTATTACGATGTGCCAGAAGAAACCTACAAGACTATCATATATCAATAGTTTCCATCATCTTCCTAAAACAGAAAAAAGAGGTAGAAATATGGTGCTTCTTTTCTGTATGCAAATATATACATACATTAAAGCAGAGGTGATGCTAGCCTAAGACTATAAACTATAAACAAAAATACTGTTGTCATCAATTTAAAAAGAAAAATTAGTCTTAAAAAAAATACTGAGAAGACAACAAAACACTGAGGCGGGGGGGATGAGATGGGTGACTTTTTCCCGCAAAATCATTACCATTTATACCTTAGAATAAGAGAATTCTTTTGGTTTTGTACACTTTGGTTCCCTTATTTATGAATGTTATTCATAAACTTTTTAGTCCTCTTCAGTTAAAATACCACTTCAATACTCTATGATAGTAAATTCCACCAACAGACAATAAAAAGCTAAAAAAGATTTACTTTAGACAGCTTTAAATACTGGTCCTCCTCTTTATGTGCCTCCTTTTTCATTAGCGGAAAAAGTGAATAAAGCATCAACGTTATTTTTCATTGTACCACAAACAACATTATTCTTCATTATAGTACAAACTTTATGCATCTCAGTCCTGTTCTTTTCATTACCCTTCCATTCCCCAACACAACTCTATGTGATGTTATATCCTAGAATATACTCCTTCCATTCATCTGAACGTTAATTCTCTTGTTTGGGAGTTTTTAGTGGATACTGTCTTCTTGTGAAACGCATCTTACACAATAAACCTGCTCTGTTGACACACTTGATTTTCTTGGAACAAATAATTAAAGAGTGTTCAACAAAGTGTTAGTTCATCTGAATTACTCTACCTGATCCCAAGATCACCTAAATGAAGAGATCTCATTAACCTGCAATTATCAGAACTTCCACGTTTTGATGTTTTACAGATATTATTTGGCATCATGAGGCCTTATTATCAAGCTCAACTGCATCTTCTGACATCATCTCTTGATGGTTTTGGCTAACAAACTACCCAACCAGTGCTTCGTTCCACCTAATCTATAAAGTACTACCAATATCAATGAATTAATGAGACACACGGAAATGCTATTTCTTCTAACATAAGCTGTTTTCCATTAAAAGTTAACTGATACTCTCCACTTACTACTTTCACTTCAGAAGCTCATCTGAAGGATCCTGTCCAAACCTTTTTCAAAAAGTCGATTTATCCCTACCAGCTCTTATAAGTATTTTATCATTAACTTCCCAAGTTGTTGTTTTGGCTAAAAAGACATTACTTATTTTAATATGTCCTCAGCTCATTGCAATGAATCAGTTTAAAAAAAACCAAATCTTTTAGACTATTAATCACTTTGCAGTGCTCTTTGTTCTAAACTCTAAAGACTGCTGAAGTTTCTGTGACAAAATATCTTCTTACCTCCCAGAGTCGAAGAATATCTTGAAAGCTAAATTCCCTTTTAAATCTGATAAGAAGCCATCGGAAGCAAAAATAAAGGTAGCCTGAGTCTTGAGATTCTAGAAATAAGAGTGTTACATTGCGTAAACACCAAATTTGGTTAAGACAAGAGAAGGGGTGGGGGCAGGGGGAGCATGGAGAAGGACAACCAACACACTTTACAGGTACACAATCATACTGACTTTTAGGATGATAGCCCCTTTTCAGAATCAAAGATATGTGCCAGAGGATGGCATATTTTTAAAATCAGTAACAAGATGACCCTGGTCTTCAATGGGCATGCAGCAATTACTGAAATCTTTTAGGCGTTATTAATTTACAAGTCCTGCATTCATGTAATATAACTATCAGAATTATGTTTAAAGACTGGTAAGGATATCAATGCATATAGAATGCAGTAAGTTGTTTTAGTTATTGTGCATGAATAACACACCTACCTAAATAACTGCAAAATCCACTGTCTAGTAAACGAAGCAAAGTACTCAGCTGAATTAGTTGCGTCTTCATACCCTGCATCTGTTCTTCAAAATTCTGATGCTGGATGGAATAAAGTATCAGCACTGTCATTTTTATGAACTCAATGATAACTGAGATTTACAGCTATTTTTAATTATTTACAAGAAGTTTTGTTATTGCAACAGTGATTCTCATCCTATAGGTATTTCACATACAGATATTTAACTGTACTTCTATCTAATGAAATGTCTGCCTTTCACTGAAATTTAACTAAATCAGTGACCTGTGTTTCTTCAAGAACACTTTTGTATGTAATAAATAACATTTTAAATCAGCCTATGGTCTGTACCTCCAAGCAGCACCACTGCACTTAAACCAAAAAGACAACTTTTTTTTATTCTCATACCAGTCACAATCATTTTGCCATATGCACAATTCATAAAAGCTTTACTTTGTGGGAAGTCTAAATTGCATTTCACAAATGCCAAAAGGTAGGTATGACAGAGAACCTGTCATGAACAGAATCCTGCTAGAGGACTCCAGTTTAATACAAATTTGTCTGTGATGGCTCTGAGTTTGGAATTTCCAAGGAGCCAAATTTGTCTGCATGGCACAGAAACAATATCACAAACCCACCATAACCAGTGTCTCAGAAGAAACATTGGCTTCAAACATAAGATGACTGCTTTAAAAGAATTTTAAAAAAACCAATGAAATTTATAAAATAAGTTAACCCCAAATGCTATCCACAGCTTATCTGTTTATGTGGGCTAAAAAAGCCTTATTTTACCATTTGATCCATGTACGATACAAAGCACCAAAAGGCATCTACTTCATTCTCCATAACATACAAGACAGGTGACAGCAAGTCGCTCATCCCCTGGACATAACCTTGATGGAGAAAAAGGGAAAAAAGCCAACAGGAATTTAGTCAAACTCAGCAGTTAAACAGCAATTTTTCAAGTGAGTGAATAACAGAGTTGAACAAATATTAGCATTCCAAGTTTCTACAGATACTGTGATTTCCCAACTCAACCACCAGCAAAGACATTTTTATATTAATAATAACCAACATCCAGCAGATTTAACAAGATTTAGCAATGGTTTCTGCCAATCTAAAGAGAATATAAACCAAATGCATTGTTTTTGTAGTTGTTAAAATATTTACAAACTGAGCCGAGACCAGAATTTTTAGTAAAAAGAGTTCCCATTTAGAGCTCAGGAGCATATATTGGTATTTTTAAAAAGATGAAATATATAGCTCGCACCATCACAAATACAGACTTGTAGTTATTTTCATCTCCATCTACAACTCATTGCTTTCTTCCAGACATTTAAAAATCTTTTAACATCTTCCCAATCCCCCCAACTGAAGATTTTCAAATAGATTTGAAAATGTTGAGTTTCAGTCCCAGGAAAAAAATATGGTGCGATAGCTTTTATGAAGACAATTTCACACTTAGCAGTCATTTTTTCTGGCACTGAATATGCTTTAAGGATTTCTGTAATTAGGGAAGAAGGAACTGTTATGCTTGGATGGTATTTTTAATCACCAAAGCCTAAGACCATCTATGTAACCAAGCAGCCAACAACAAAAAAGACTACGACCTATCAAACTGAGGAAAGGGATTAAGCAAAGTATTGCTTGTGAGAAGCATGAAACAAACACATATTCAGACCTGAATCAAGGAAGTGCCTTTAGGTTTCTGTGCCCAGAAACAGTAAATCAATTCATATGCCCTAAAAACCACTTACAGGCCTTGTAAGAAAAGCTTATGTATAACTGGAGAATAAACTGGCCATTTTTACAGCATATAATTTTTACAAATACCTAGAAAATTGTAGTTGTATACAAAGCATTTTGAAAATTTTATAGCTTTTTAATGCTTATTCCATCTTCCTTGTTTGTAATTCACAGCCCAATTAAGAAGAGTAGAGGACAATGAGTTTTAGAACTCATTTTTCCCCTTCTTCCTGACTCTTCCAACTACCCTACCACTGATGCTCAAGTCAGCTTATCTACTGCCTGTTGCTGCTGACCTCACTACGTAAGGGAGAACACTATTTATGTGTGTCTATCATCAGTAGTTGGTTCAACATGACATTTCTCAGTTGACTGATAACATTTCTTAACAACATAATTGTAACTGAATAGCTGAAAAGAGGATTAGAGTCAATGACTGTGAAAATGGAGAGCAGGTGTGAGAAGAAAAACAGAACAGGGAACAGAAAACAGGTAAATAATTAATAGGTCAAAAGAAAAAAATGTTTTATTACCCACACATTTAACACTATACCCAATTAAAAACAGGTGCAGAGAAAATTCTGTTCAAGACAGTTCAAAAGTCTCTTAAAAAATAAAACCAGTTTCATTAATGCAGACTTGAGGAATTAACTCAGAAAAATGTTGTATTTACAGCTGTTCTGTTCCCTCCTCTATCTGGCAGTTTGTGGTATTATTCAGACCTCTACAGCTGCTGTCGAAGGATTAAGAGCAGCATCATACCAACGCTTGAGTAGCTTAGAAGCCTTGGAAAGATACAGAGTCAAACGTACTACATTTCCATTTATTCTTGCTTGTTTCTAAGACAGAAGACTTACCCACTGCATACATTTAAGCCATCTAAACAATGTTTTTAATAGAGTGGGTGGTGAATGTGCTTTAAGTTCTCTTATATGTCACTGTGCGTTAATGAAGGTTGAAACACATAAAGATGTGCAACAGAGCTACATATTTAAGCAGCCTCGATCAGTTTTAGTTTTCCCCTTCTTTTTCAAGCCAAAGATCAAGTCTCACTACAGACTTGACAGAAAGCACAACAGCTGACAAGTACTATGGCTCTGCAGCCAGTTTACTAGTGATTAAAGAGTTGTTCCTACTTTTTGCCTTCAAAATCTGACACAAAGCAGTATTCTGAGACAGAATACCAAAAAAAATACCCCAAGTGCACAACAGGCAAATGTCATGCTGGGGTGGAGGAGGAAACCAGCTAGAAGTATCTTTTTCCTCCCTCCCTTCCAAAAAAGTTAACAGAAGCCGAGACTTAGACATCTCATACGCTGCGATTAAAGCAAGACATTGTATGCTCTTGCTTCTGCGACAGATGCATACACTAAAGCGTAATTTTTGACAGACTGTTAAGTGTACTCCTCAAGAACCAGCTTTTAAAGTATTCCTAAGAACATCCATGTTTACAAACAGCTGGTTCAGCATACTGAGCTTTAATTACAGCAGTGGCAGCTGGTTTACCATTTTTATTGATGTAGCAGTCTTAAAAATTGATATAACACTCAAGCTCCAAAGACCCAAATCCATTTAAAACTCTGAAAAACAAAACTCCTTCAATTCTTAAAAATACCCCACAATACAAAAAATCAGAAACATAAAAAACCCACAACAGTAGAGCTACAGTGAAGACTGCCACTTAATTCCCAATCCCACTTCAGCTGATGAATTCAGATGTCTGTGGTAAGAATCAGATAGAAGAATAAAAAGGATAAGAAACTGACCAAAGTTATCTACATTATTAAAATATAAATATTGATATTTAAAGAAAGCACTGTAATCAATACAAGTTCAATTGTATTAACAGGCCTTAACATAAGCAAAGCTGCATATCAGAAACTGAAAAGGCTTTTTACATTCACAGCAACACAACTTACCTAAGTCAAAGTCATACATGCAATACGTCATCAAAATATCATGAAGTAAAATCAATCCTGGATTATCTTCACCTTCGTAGAATTTATTTGTTCGATCTGTCCTGTTTACATCTTTTTCTAAGAAAACAGTCCAGATAAAAAAACATTCTGAATTCATATGATGCTGGCTTTGTAGAACTTGTTTGAAAATGTTTTTAAGTCACTGCTTTTTTCCCCTCAAACACTGTTGCAAAGCTTTGAAGTGTTTAAGACAACTGCGTAACTGAATGTCATTTCAAAAAAAAAAGAAAAAAAGAGTATTTTAAAAGAAAGAAAATCCTTCTTGTCTGCAATAAAGGATTTACTTATAAACTTATTTTAAAGTGTTTTGCTTTTTTTGTTAATACTTTTTATGGAAAATTTCCTGATTATAATTCAGTGAAAATGTCTTACACTTACAGGGATTAAGAACAATTTTATGTGAGTTAGCTATGCAATGCCATTTATGAATACTTACGCAATGCAGCATAAGCCATAGTAGGAAAGTTACCAGATGATCAGCTCAAAGACACTGCGATAGTTGATGACAGCATGTTTATAAATTCTATTTAACAAGGTCTTATAACTCATAGTGACCTGAACTGCCTGTTTCATCAGGCAGTTTTCATGCCTCAAACATAACAAGCACACAGCATACTCTTTAATAATGGGAAATTCAAGACTGATGTATTTAAATAAGCAAAGTTTTGAGTGTGCTTAATAAAAGGAGTATTTAGTAGTTTTGGACCTATTCTACAACCTAAGCCTAACATTGTCATTTACACTTCGAACACTTAAAAAGGAAAAGAACTGCTTTAACAGCAACAAAACTTCAGCATTTCTAGAACTCCAAATTTTTTTTATTCCTGTTAAACACAGACTCTCTAAAAAGGTAGTTTACTAATCTACTAAGATTAGACTTTCTCAGCCCTTTCAGCTTGCCTGTTGAGTAACTGGCTGAAATAAGTTTAGTCCATGTCTCGGAGTAACACAAAAATCTGTCTCCTGAAGTAACTATTAAGTAATCCCACACATTGGTGCCCAAATCGCACTACCAAAGAGAATGGAGGATACGAAATTCTAGTAGTCAGCAGAACTTGATGAAATTTTTAAAAGTAGGTATAAACTTCCCTAAGTCAGAATGTACATACAGAAATCTCTCTAAGATATTTTAGAATATAAAAAGACACATTTTCACATTCTTATTGTATGTCATTATTTTAATGACATTCCCAGTAAAATTACATCATGAAATAACATGAAATAAAGAGCCTTTTGTTATTAAGTAAAGGAAGTTAAAAAAATCCAGCCATTCGGTAACACTGTCTACAGCTCTGAATTACTAAGAAAGTTTTAGTATTAAGTATATGACAAAGTTTATACACTTCTGAAAACAGCAACGTGTTGGTTTTCAGTGCCTCTTCATACAGGTTACTCAAGAGGTTGCATTTTTTCAACTTCATATTGAATTGTAAAATGTGTGCATTTGTACAGTTAGGTATGTTTCTAAGGTAAGAATAATATACCTATAAGACTTCGGTAATCTCTTAGTCTTGAATTTCGTTTTTCCTGTTCCTCACTGACAGATTTCCACTGCAGTTTCATCCTGAAATATTCGTCCCTGAAAAAAGATAATTTTGAAACCAAAACATGCTCAATTATTACATTTCTTCCTTTTTTATTGAAGCATTCATTCATCCCATTCGTTCTTTGGCATAAGTGGGATAACACCACCTTGTTTATATATTTTTTAGTATAACATTCATTTTTTTTTAAAAATCTCACACACCTCTTTGCATTCAACAATCTTTAGCAGCTGTCCTTACAGTTTCCAAAAAGCTTTCTACATCACTACATGACTTAAGGAAAAAGCAACTTTTTAATTTATTTTGTTACAAAATCCCCACTGTACTCACGTTTTCCTTTTTTGCAGACTTGCTCTCTCTTCTTTAGTGCTATTCCAAGGAAAATACCCCAAAAGAAATTTCCATGCCTCTTTTCTTAAAGTATGGCAGAGACCCTAGGGAAAAATGGATATGAAACATTAACAAGAAGACTACTTCATTTTTGTGAGGAAACATTCCTATAGTGGTTGATACAACACTTCTTGAAGTAACAACCTAGAAGAGAATTTTTGTAATTAAGCTTCTTTTTACATTGTAGCCAAATCTTATCTGCTAACTAGGTATCACACTTGGAGGAAACAGGAGGAAGAGAATATGATTAAGCAGAAAACTGCAGAAGCAACTGGATTCATCCTTAGACCATAAAAAAGAAACTTTACAGAAGACTTTTCTTCCCATATTTTTGCTTCGCTGCTGGAAATAAAAACCTTACTGGCATCACAGATTTTAAGAAGCAAAAGATAAGTACCTTTAGAATTTATATATTTAAAGATCATGCTGCTTAACTGCCAAACTTCTGGTATCACCACAAACTGATCTTGAGGACTAGACTTCCATTTGTTTTTTTAAACAAATATTTTCATATAACAAGACATGGCCAACATGCAGATGAATCTTCCAAGCAATCAAAAACTTAGTGTCCAACTCAAGGACACTATTTATCAGAAATCTTTCCAAGTAATGCTCATTTGTAGATGGCAAAGATGTACTAGCTGAATCGTATCCCACTCCCATGAAAAGAGTTGAAACACTCCCGCAGTATACTCATGAGGTACTTTTGCTATCAAGACTCCCCAGTTTACCAGTCCAAGGCCAGCTTGAATACTCACTATATTTCTTCATTTACCATTAGATTAAGGCAAGGAAGATGGTGCAGCAAACAGCATCAACCACTGCAAAAACAAGTGGCAACTGGAATTTTTTCAGTAACAGGCAAACAGTTTAAGAGAGGCATTTTAACTTTTTTTTTCTTTAATGAGGATCTGCACTTGATGTACTGGAAGTTATTGGGATCCTGAGTCATAAACAAGATCGAGTACTCACTCCTCCAGCAATGGACAGAGTTGACAGGGAAATGTAGTAATTCTCATGATTGCAGAAGGGTCCTTAATTGGGCACCTCAGGCACAGGTATCTTAAAGAACAGTCACAGAAACTGAAAACCACCTCAGTTTCACTCTACCATCTTCACAGTACATTACTTAGTATGCATGTCTTTAAAAGAAATGTAATACTAATGTTATCATTCTCCACTTCTGCTCAAACTCCAAAAATGCAAGACTGCATGCTTGCAAACATGCATCAACAGGTGCACAAAGAATGCATTAAAGGCAGCCGGATTCCCACCAAAAAAAGAAAAATACTAAAGTAACATTAGATAGAATAGCTATGGGACATAAGCAAAGTTTTCAAAATATCCATCACAGAGACTAAGTTCACATTCATATCGCAAAAACCCTCAGTTCAAAAAAAAAAACCAGCAAAAGCATTTAAGACTGCTCTGATGAGGGCCAAATCCAGGCAAACTGCTAGACAAAGAAGAGAAGCTTTTGTTGGATAAGGGCAAGAAAAAACCCCTCAAAAAGAAAAGAATAAACCCGATATCCTTACACTGATGCAGTGGTGTTTTCCTAAAAGGCACTTCGATTTCTCTTATCACTTAAGCCTTTGTGTTTTCAACTCATTCACTTTTGCCAGCCACCACAAGATCTCTCCCCTTGTAGAACATATCATATGGTTCCAAGACCGCTGAGGTATTTGATAAGCATGAAGTCATGCTTCATGAAGTCTCTGCAAGAATACTGACTGGCTCATGCTCAAAGTTCTACACAAAGCATTACAAGTATAATGAAAGCAGCATACACATGGTTTGGGAAGGAAAGAAAAAGGGGCCAGAATCAAGCCATAGGTCTTGTTGACTTTAGAAAAACAAATTACCCCTTTGAATATTGATCGCTTTATGTAGTCAACATCTAAAATTCTTCCTTCAGAATCCATATTCTTAGCCCATTCTTCAGCCAACACAGGCTCTCTTCTACTGACATCAGGCTGTTTTCCTAGATCGATCTGAAACACACACAAATACATTATATGAACCCCACCAAAGTGCTTCAGTAGCTTTAAACAACTGCACAAATAGTACTAAGCTTGCCAGTTTCTTATATTCAGTGCAACTACATTTTCACATGTGCATACCTCAGTTAGCAACTGTTAAGGATCTAAGGCTGCATCCACATTAGCAAGTACTGATGACCAACACAAGTAGATCTTTAGAACAAGACACTCTGTGCTGAGAGCCTGGGTGTATATATGTTAATATTTCAGATTTTGGAGGAGGGTATATATGTGCATTTTAAATAACCTTCTACCCCCAAACACCTCTGAGCTAGCTTCCCATGGACTAAAAGCTTCCATGCAACAGGAAACACAGTAGGTATGTGCCACACAGCAAACAAGGACAATAGGGAGCTTCACTTCAAAAGCACATTCCTGATACACACTAGCATATCTTAAAAGAGAACTGAAAAATGACTTGGGTTCAGAGATGCTATCCCACAGACTGCACAGTGTGACTGAAAGATCAATTTAAGTACACCGCCCCTTAAAAAAAAACCCAAGACTGTATGTGCCTTCAGAACTCCTAACACCCACCAAAGTTTCACAACTTGTGGTTAGTCTTTCTCAGTTACCAAATTGCATGTTTAAGCACAGCAGAATTCAGCAGCCAGTAACTCCTTACTCTCTAAAAACATTTTGATGATGGTAACTACCAAGTCAATTTGTGTTTCAACTCTTTAGAAGTTTAAGGCATTTGCCAGATTAAGACATATAGGTCAGTGATATCTTCAGTATGTAGCATTTGTTACACTTTTTCTCATTGATAAATTAACTGATTAAGTGCTAGGCAGCAAGTTTTTACAATTACGTAGTTCACACAGCTACTGCTATTAACACTACTTCAAACTCAATTAAAAAAATAACATTCAAAACAGCTTAACAGTCTAAAAACATGTAACCTGCTTAGATAGTAATCACAAGCATTTAAAAATAAACATTTTCTACCTATCTGTAAAAGACACCAACAGGAGCCCAGAATGACTCATGATCCAATTACAAGTTCATTCTAGCTGTACATTTATACATCCTAGACATTGATCATCCAATTAAATACTTTGTTTTAATCTCCTTAGCCCTCTTAAAACAAACTGCAACATCAGTGATGAGCCAAGAAAGTTGGTTACTAACCTGCATAGCCCAATTTTACTTAACCTCTCTCTATCTGACCACAGAGGAAACACTAAACACGGAATGGGTCACTTTTCAGGGTAGTGATTCGAAGACAACGATAAACCCCATTTCAGTAATGTCAAGCTTTCTTTCAAAACTAAACTCATTTGCAGGCACAAAAATTATATACCCTAGGAGCAGCTGATGATGATCTTACTCTTGTGAATAAATGGTAGGGCAGCATATGTCACAATTGCCAAGCATAAACACTATAACTGACCAAGTGTCAAGTGCTACCATTCCTTTGAAGGTGCACATAAAAGGAATCAATGCACCTCTATCATATTCATTTACACACTCACTCGTGTAATAACTTCAAATCCTGGTTCTTCCTGCTGATTTATCTTCAGCTCTGGAATAGCATCATTGAGAAAGTCTGCCATTTCTGATGGTGGTCGCCTTTGACTTGAAGGGTCACTTAAACGGAAACTGTCAAAAATATAGTTTGTGACTTTGGAAAATCTTCCCATTGTTACTGTGTATGGATCTCTCTTCAATTTCTGTGTTACAACAAGGAAAACAAGTAAAACACAAAAGCCTCAGATTATTTGGAATTTCTGTACTCAAAGCAAAACAACAGGAAGAGTATTGTAGGTTAGGTCTCAGTTATTGAAGTTGCACGTATCGGTATTTTCACACAGTACATTCATTAGATGATTAAAACAAGATACCTTAAGTATTAAGATAATACTACCAATTGATTTGAAAGATGGGAGAGTAGTGTGCTCAGTAAGCCTGACCTAAGTATAAAAGTGGATCAGATCCACTGTTACCTTTCTAGTGATTAATGCCACAAAACATTTTCCTTACGCCTAGCTTCCCTGTCTTCAGAGAGAAAACACATTCTGAATCATCATGTACTCTGCTAGGAAGCTCGCACAAAACTTGATTTTACAACTAAGTTCAGAAACTAACTTAATTCACTCATGAAGATTTTCCTTAACTAAGCAAATCAGTGGGTCAAAATGCCAGCCTCACTCAAGTCATTTGAAATTTTGCTGCTGACCTTCATGAGTCTACAAACCCCACCAAACGGTAAGCAGTTTTAGCATTAAAAAAAAACCTCCTTTAGGCAGTATTGTGCTGCTGTGTTTCCAGCATCCCCTCAAAACTGTCAGAAAATACCAAAGAATACTTAAGTCAAGGAAAATTTAGAAAATTCTAATTAATGTTTTGGTAACTCCTAAAATTTTTCCTTCTCCTTTTTCTAAAACTATCTGTACCCAAATGTATAGAATCACAGACAACATTAACTTGCATAGGTCTGAAATAGTACCACAGGGAAGTTAAGTTATTAGAACACAGAAGACAGTTTACAATTGTACTTTCTATAGTAAGCATTTGTTTTAGGACACAATAAATGCTTCTACAATGGCAATGATTCAGGGAGTATTTGTGTGACATGGTAGGGTGGGGGTTTTTACTACATGTCTTCAGAATAAAAAATTCAAAGACTGCATACTTGCAATAAGCCATATGATGGTTCATCAAAGAGATTTTCAAAAGACTGAGACAGAGACTTGTTCTGAGAGTTCACAAGAAGAATCCGTTTGTCCTGTGGAGATCTGCAATAACATTAAAAAAGGGTTTCTGTAAGTACCACCAGTTTTTCCTGAAAGTATTTTTAGAACCTTTACTGTTTTATGAAGTCACATTTCAGGTTTTGTGCAAAGAAAGCAGGTTTGATGCATCACTCTTCATTCTTGGCACAAGTTCAAAACCTAACAGACCACAAAACAGGACTTTCATTTTTCAAAAGATAAGGCATCATCATATTCATTCTGAATTGTACTCTCATTGTTCAAAAAATCACGATGCTTTTGAGAAATTTTTGAGAAATTGCTCTAGAAGATAACTTTTGTCAAACACACGTAAATGAAGTTTTCTTCAACTGTAGATTTCTATATTTGACAATGGACAAAAGAGGTGACAATAGGAAAGGAAATTTAGTGAGACCTGGTCAGTCTCAACACAGTATGTGCTGAAACTCTTTTAACATAACAGAGTTAGGGAAAAGAGCCCATGTTACCATGTACAGGTTAAGGAATTATTTCTACCGACTAGTAAATCTTAGATTAAGACATGCTGTAAAACATTAAAGGAATACAAACTGCTTTTCAATGTATGAAAGCACATCAACAAATTTCTAACCAACAGTATTACAACAGCTACTGTCATAGTAATTCTAAGATTCATACTGATAGGAGCTTAAAAAACACCACAGCCATTGTACTGCAAAACAGAACCATCTCAGTACAGCCCTGCAAATGTATTTCTGTGTAGACTCCAAAAGCTAAATGAATACAAACCCAATTTGGCCTAACTCACTATATTTGTATACTCGTGTTCTTCAGTATAACATTTGCTTCTCTGACAGGCTTGCATAGGCAGATGGAAAGAGTAACAACAAAGACAGTGGAACTGTACTGCTCCTAGTATTTCATCTGTTCTTTTAGCACCCCCACCCGCCCACCCCAACATCCCATCTTCTCCCCTCCTCCAGCAGAGATACCCTATCAATTCATTAACCAGCTCCTGAATCACTAGTTTACAGCTCAGCATGTGACAGAAGAGAGAAGAGCTCAGAAGCCAAGCCTCAGAGTTGGTAGCTAGGCAGAGGAAAGCCAAGCACTTTGTCATCTGTATCTAATCCATCGCAGACTTCCATATATAAAATACCTTTCTATTGCTCTATCCAAAAGTTTAAATCCACTATTTCTAGTCTTCAAAAGAAAAATTACTTTTACTTTTATTAGTACCTGCATCATCTACCATGTTATTAAAGTCAAAGATAAGAACTTTAATAAGCCTTATCTCTCTCCCATTCCAACACAACAGGACACTGTTAACACTGACGGATATGAAATGCAACAAGAGATCTCATTTTGAGACAGCCAGACACGACAGTCACAGTTTTGAGGCAGCAACAGTTACTGGCTTTTGCTAAAAAGCAGCACAGGGTCAAAGGCTGAGTCATATCTTATGTTTTCCTTAACTAAAAGGAGGAAAACTTTGTACCGTATCTCCATTTTAATTAAATGTTCTCTCTGGACAGCCATTTGGGTATCAACAGCTACTTGGGTAACGCTCAAAACAAAATTTGTGAGCTAGATACTTTACTGAACATTTAACTCAATCCTGTGATTTAGAAAGTGTCATCTGTACACGCGGTGTTTTCTCAATATTAGACTGGTGCCTCCAAACTAGGAAGCACATAATCTTTAAAGCAACAAATTACAAATACTTTGTTCTAGCTTAGCCACTTCACACACACTTTCACCAATGATGTGATATTTTATAAGTAACAGTGTTAGACAAGGGCAAAAACTTTTGAGTTAATAGGAATACAGGAAGAAAGTACGTATGACAAAGGCATTTTAGAGAAAAGCTAAACTTTCTACCTTAACATCAATATCCCATGTATTATAAACCAGAGGCTGGGATAACAAGTAATTATGTTACCAAGTATTTGCTTGTGGCATCCAGAAAGCTGAGTAAACATCTTTTCCTAAAAGAGGTTGTAAGCTTAAATAGATCATGTACTAAAGCATAAATAACCATTAGAAAGCAACAGAACCTTACAGAGACTAAAGTCTGTAATTTTCACAACCTACATGGCATATTTGTTCTTTTCCCTTTCCTTAAAGGATAAAATCATCGTAATTCATGACTAGACCATAGAAAAGAATTTGGTGCCAGAAGCAGATCTTAACTGGAAGAGAAGAATCTAAGTAAAACTCAAACTGGAAGTTCCTGCTCAGCTCAATGCTTAACTTCAAATTTAATTTCCATGGCTACCTCAGATTTTTGCTTTAAAGTTCCCAAGGTATCTGCTATTGCATTCATCAACACTTAGAACTGTTTGAGGTGGCAATACTAAGCAGCTCAGCACATCCTGAATGCTTGAACATCACCTCAAGGTTCCCTGTCTTGTCTTAGCAGTGAACTCCATCTAGTAAGCGTTCCTGGACACCACAGTGCACAGCTGCTAAGTCAAACTGCACAAACCCTAGGCCACTGCCTTCTCTTTAAAAGAGACACATGAGGACATGACTGCCTCTCTTACTACAGTTTCTTCCCCATCTGACAGCTGCTGTTTTACACTGTCCCAAGACAGATGTCCACAGCACCTGGCAAAAGGCTACAAAGGACAAGAACTAAGAATCCTCTGGGTCAAATAAAGGAAGAATAAGTGTCCACTCACTCACCACAGACTATCTGAAAGAGACAGTGTTTGAAACGGGAACCAAAATCACTACCTATTTCATTTTCATTCAGTGACTCACCAATAAGCATTAATCTTACACAGCAATGTGAAGTGTAATTTGCAGTACGTGACTCAATAAAACTGGAAATAATGCATTTAGTAACACAAACTGTCTAACATTATGTGCAGTAACAAACCAACAACAAATGCTGGACAGAACCTAGATGCCTGACTTATATGAGCATAGGTGTCCAACTTTATAAAATGGTTTTAGGTATTCTGGTATATTAGATTCCTGGTTTTTTTTAAAAAAAAAACTTTCAACCACGAAGTCAAAAGATACAAAACACTTCCCGAATATGAAAAGATAAAATAACTTGTTACATAGCACAGCACTATCTTGCTGGAAGTATTTTATAACTTTGAGCAAAAAATATGAAATATAAAATAAACTTAGTCCAAGTGTCTCAACATTAAATACATGGAACTCCACCAAAATTAATGCATGTGTAATTGCACATCTGTAGCTGCAAAACCACATTTCATTTACCAACTTCCCTGTTGCTTATTGCTTTTTATGTGTGTGTGTATATATATATGCGTGTGTGTGTGTGTATACACACACACGCATATATATTCAAATATTAAGCTCTTTAAATACTGGCAATTAAAAAGAACAGCAGCATAAACTCATTAATTTTAAATTGCGTTTGTTAAAGCCTCAAATGGACTAACTGGAATGAAGATGTAAGGATAATTCTTCATCTAAAACTTTAAAGTTTCTGGTGGATAGTTAATCACAAAAAGTTTTGATTAAGTCAATGCAAACCAGTGTGCTACACTGTCAAACATACTCATTAGGCCTACTTAAGACTGTTCATTAAATACACGTTATGGGAATTTGAAGCAGAAAAACTGAAATATGTTACTGCAGTACACAGGCAACAGATCACAGATAGGGTATAAAGCTTTCAGTGACTCACCATACAACATAGGTGTTCTTCAGTGTTTGCTACACAGGTTGCCTCAAAAACCTGTCCTAGCCTACCAGCAATTGGTCAGAAGATATCCACCAATAAGTAAACACAGAGCAGTATGATCAAAAAGGAACAATTGCCCTGGGGGGAGGGAGGCAGGGGGATGGCAGGACAACAATACTCTCCTGCACCTGCAGAAGTAATAAAATTAGGAAACAAAATGAAAGGTTTAAGGAAGAACTCAGAGAGAACCTAGAGAAAAAACCACAACCTCAGGATCGAAGCTGAAGTTGTCATCCAGGATTTCACAAATACTGTTGTACAGACAGTATTCTTACATGTTTATGTTGTCCCCCTAATAGCTTCTCCTTTGGTCTTCCTGAATTTTCCCCTTAAAAAGCTCATATGCAATGCTACAGCCAGTACCATTTCACAGACTGCTCACACTGACCATGCTACCTTCTCCAAGCAGTTGACAGCTGCTGATTGTCACAGACTCCACCACCACAGCTTAGCACTGTCAAAGCCTTTCACAAATCAGTTCATGAATATAGAACCCTCATGTCCTATTGGCTTGTCCTCCAGCCTAACAGTATTACTCAGTGACAGCCTTCCCTACCTGTCAAAGGCAACTCTGACCTTGTTGATGCTACCCATGTGAGAAGAGCCCTCTATAATGATTCCCACAGTCATTTCACTATCCACCTTCAAAATCTCTCATCAGAATATGATGTTGCGAGTGACGATAACAAAACGCTTTGGAAAACAGAATACCTGTTACACTGATGTTACACCTGTTATAGGTGTACTATTGCACCTCACTGCTCAGTGTTTCTTCGTGCTCTGTCTACTCTTATTTATTCTCTTGCCTTCCTAAATTATACTTATGCCTACATGGTGAGAGCACAACATTTTATTTTATTCTTCATTTATGCTGTGCCAATCAAAAAGGCTTTTATCCAAGTGAAAAACTTGGATGTAACACAATATAAATACACAACAAACCCCAAGTATTCAACACCGTGATAGGGTCTAGCTACGTTCGTATTCAGAAAGTTGATTTGAAGAGTAAAGATCAAGTGGGAAACATTCCCCACAGCAAGAAAGTATAGGCATACAGAATTCTGGGGGAAAACATTTATATATAAATTGATTTAGTTGACAGTACTATAAGTTATCTTACACACTGATGTCAATACTCATAGATATTTCACACAAAGTAGATGATCTCAAATTCCAAGACAAATTGTCCCATTTAACAGAAGTGGTTCATGAAGAAGGATTTAAGTCTACAGTAAGCATTCATGAGAAGCTTCTGTACCCACTTAGAGGGAGCTACTGAGGTATTATGGAGCTAGTAACACTTCAACAGATTCTAAACCATTTCATAAATTGATCCAACTGTTTTAAAACTTCAGCCTACATTCCCAATGCATATGCAAAATCACAATTTCAGTCACCTTGCAAATTGATTCTACTAATAAAAAAATCAAAGAGAAAATACACCAGGAAGCATTAATCTGAAACCCATTACAAAATTAAAGTAAACCGATAATTCGTATTTTAAATCAGAACCAATAGTTGTCTGATACTTACTCACTCAGCACAACATGCTTTTCAAGGCATTTAATCAATAGCTTGCTATCTCCATGATGAAAATGGAGAGCTGGAAGCTTCACATCATCCTTCAGACAGAACACCAAATAAGACCATGCCATGCCTTCTTTGTTTTGTTTTATTGATTTCAGATCTGTCAAACTGAACAGGAACGACCACTTGCTTTCTCCATTTGCATGAGTTGTAGCATCTTAAAAACAAAATTACCACATGATTTTAGTTTCACTTCCAGTGTTAGCAATTACAAATGCTTTGTATCTGTCACTGTTCCTAAAAACCAAACCCAAAACATAAACCCCAGCACTGGTTCTGATAATAATACAGTAACTGCTGCAACTGCAATTTCTGGATTTCTCTTTGTGCCTCCTCATCTTCTACACACATCTAAAATAACGAGCTAGTCCGTGAGACTGCTCCCCTAAAGCTGTGCCTACAGTTCATAAATGCCATCAAGCAGTTAGACGTACAACTGCTCTATCAAATTCCAGCAGCGAACTGAATCCCACCAGCATCTCCACTAGGTAGTACTACTTAAACTAAATGGGATACACATTATAATACTGTATGCTATATACTGCACCCAGTATTAGCCACGTCTTGTAAGACTGTTACCGAAGGGAGAAGGAATTGAGAATCTCCCCATCCAGCCCTCTCTCTCATATTGTGCAAACGTATGTGCTCTATGCAAGACCGTATAAATTCAAAGAGAAGAGATCAACTTTTACTTTATCAAAGGACACAATTGCCAGCATTTCTGGGGGGAATCTGGCACAGCCCCTGGCCTGCCCCCATCAAATTACAGGAACTAAAAATAAGCGAGAAGTGGCAAAGAGCATAATCCAAGCTAGTAGTGCTCACTTACACTCACTTCAGATGAAGATGTACTCTCATGCCTGAAGATGAAAAACTGATTCAAGGTAGTGACGTAATAAACCATCCTATGCCTGACAGAGATGCTGGTTTTAGCTTTATATCATGCTAGTGCTAAAAGCTCCTCTCAAACACAGTATTCTAGGAACAAGGACTGTGCTTCACCCAAAAACATTCATAATCTTAAATCCAAACCCTGCATTCGTACATGACATAGATGACATTTAAAACCATCACAGATATGGTGAACCAAGCACCATGGTCCCCAGTTATAGCCCAAGAAGTAATACAGGGAAAACAAGTATTATAAAGAAAAATCCTCTGATTTTCCTATAGCAGAAAGATTTCTTGAGAATCACTGTCCTTTCTCCCCCATTTTTTCTTTACAACATCTCTACTGAGACACTATAACAAAAGCGAGGTAGCTATAAAATTATTTTGCCCAAGTAAAAAAGACCATATAAAAAAATGCACCATGTACCACATAACTGTACATTCCATCTCCCTCTGCTGCTGCAATATGGAAAGGCATTGGAGTAGTAAACCACTTGTTTCTTCATTTTCCTTTCTACAAAACAGCTAGTTTAAGTTCCATTTGTTTGAAAAAATGCAAGAGCCCAATGCAGATAAAACTGCTGCATCATCTAATGATCATCACAGCAAGAAGTTAGATTTAACATTTATTTTTCCTACAAATCTGTAGTAATTTAAAATTAAAAAATGGACTGGAAGCACATAGCAGCTATTCCATTGTGAATTTTTTTCCACATCCAGAGATTCACCTCTTACCACCAAGGACTCCCAGCTCTTCAGTTCCTAAAAAATCCATTTTACTGTACCTAAAAGGCAATTCTTCAGTTATGAGTTACCATAAAGAAAAAACAAACAAACCCCCCCACATTTAGTTTTTAAGTACCTCCATTTGAATGAGGCTTCTTTTTAAAAGAGACTGTGGTGACCATGTCCCATTCTGCTTCATAACTACTTGGACGGTCTGCTCCCCGGGAACATTTTTCTTTAGGAGTTTGAGTCCACTCCACAACAGAACTGGAATCCTGAGCACACAAAAAAAAAGTGACTACCAAAAAAACACAAGGCATTAAAACTGAATTAGTTTCTCAGATTCAACCAGAAGAATAAGCATCTTCATTTTCACAGATTAAGAGAATCTGTAGCTTTAAAATCCTAAGAAACATGATACAGTTCAACACAGGAAACTTGGACTTATGACTAAGAAGAGAGGTCTTAAATTCAAAATGGTCCTAAATATCCTAGCCTCTTTTGCAGACTCTACCAACATAACAAAGTTTTTATTTAAGTGTAAAACTTCAATCTTTCTTCTTTAGTCACATCCTCTTAATACTGCTTAAATACCACATATCGCTGCATCTTGGAACCCCCATAGACTTTTATTTGCATTCTGCATTACAACAGTACCTCTCTGTTTTGAGTCTAATTACAGAGGGTGAATCACCAGACTACAACATAGTAGATGCAGGGTGACTGGTGACCATGATACACTTACACTCATTTGGTCTTCACTATTTATACAGACAGTACCCTTCTATTTTATATATGAACCAAGTAAAAACTAAATACAGTCCCCTACACGTGTATCCCAATAACCTGAACTGGGCTGCAGTCCACAGATATGATTCCTACATGTAGCTATTAATACCAATGATCATCACATAAATAGACTTTGCTTCCAGTTATGAGAACACCCACACAAAATAAACACAAAATAAAATCTCTGGAGGAACAGAATGAAGAACATGCATAACTAATAAACATACCTTTCCAGCACAAAGTATATTAGAAGTATCGAAAGTATCATCCAGTGGTCTCCAGTCTACTATTACTTCATTTTCCTACAGTACAAATAATCATAAAAATATTGAATACTACACAACAAAGTACATATCTCCTTATTTACTCACGGTATGATTACAGTACAACTGACATACATATAAATGATGCAGACTATGTCAAATGTTATATTGTGTTTGGTCATTTACAAAATTCTAAAGACATGTAAAAGGTTTGCCAAACAAGTTATGTGCTCCACCAACAAATATATGAAGTTTCCATAACTGTATTATGCAAATACCTTTTCTATGACACGCAGCACTCCTGATATTAAGCTGTCCTGGTCATCATTTTTTCTGCAGGATGAATGAATGAAAACTCCTTCTTGCTCATAGACAACCTATAACACAAAATGGGTAATGAAATAAAAAAACCCAACGATTCTAAAATTTTCTCTCCCCTGTGGTACTCTATCATTCTGACTCACCTTCATAAGTTGAAGTGAACACCTCTACCATGTCAGGGGTTTTGTTACCTGTCTTCCCTCCCCACCTCCAAGAGCTGTTTTTCACTTACTTAAATCACAAAACAATAGGAAATGGAATGTGTTGAACTCACTTGCTAAGCAACATACTATTATTACTTTGCCAGTAAATCACAAAAAATGCATTCAATACCTAGCATTTTTTAAATCAGCCGGCAGAGGTTCATATGGAAATGCTACAGAGCGTTTGAAACATTAAAAGGCTTCCTCACATTGTCTGCCTTTCCCCCACTTGTCGTTTAAGCATGTTGAAATAATAATCTTAATTTAAATTAAAAACAGACAGGCTAGTGTACAAAAGATGAACTCCACAGAAATAAAAAACTGCAGCCTTAAATTAAATAATGGTCCAATCCTACATTCGGGGTGAATGGCAAAGGTTCCATTTTGAAGGTAGAATATGTGACAGAGAGGCTTGTTGGAATACACACTGCCCACGTAACTTTTGCATGTAAGCATTTACAAAACTCTTCACAGTATTCTGATCATGCTCATAAAAAAAAAAAAAAAAGAAAAAGAGAGAATTCTTGTCTGTCAAAATTCAGCAGGCTCTCCAAAACTACATGCTAGACATACTCTTAAAAGCTCTATAAACAATGTAAAGAGGTTCTGTTTTAAGCTCTCTAAGAGTAGAAAGTCCCTAATATACCAAATTGAGATTTTGTGGAAGTAAAATACGTCAAACAGTAACAGCCATTTCTTTATATTCATGTTAATTTCAAACCAAGCTGCAAACAATGCCTTAAGAAATAAATGTTTTTAAAGGCAAGCCCTATTAATTCTTATCAAATTAGAAACAGGTATTTTATTTCTTTGGTACTAAAATATCAGTATCTCTTTCTCAACTTACTCGTTTATCAGGTTTTTAAAATCATCACGTTAGCAGTCAGGTCAGTAAACTAAAAGTGTGCAAGCTTAACTAGCCAGACAAGAACACAGAGCTTAAAAATAACAGTAAAATTCAGTTAACTTGTGTTTTCAATTGTAGATTTACTTATTAAATTTCTCTTCACTTTATACAAGCAAGAAATTTCTGAAGTGTCCTGTTTAATCACAGAAATATCACTTGGCAGAAACCTCCCTCTTGAAGGTTTATTAACATCAAGTTACCTTCGAAATATTGGAAGCCTTCTTTCCTCTTCTCTCTTAAGAGCTTTACTCTTTTCTAATAAAAAAAAGTTGCTCCCACTATTTCTACCAAATACCAATTTTTAAATTCAGTCCCTGTTTAAACAAGGCAGCTTTAGAATTCATTTAAATTGTACCTTCTATGTATTTGGACCTGATCTATCACCATAACCAGTCAGAAGTCTGAACCAAAGTGATGAATCACTGCTACAGCTGTCCCAGGGAAAAAACCCACCTATTTGTACCAGAGTTACAGTGGCAGAAGTGCATTCCTGCCCATAATGTTGGTAAGTATCAAAGTATACCTTCTCAGTCTAGAAGGTATGCAATCTAATAATTTTTATTATTTTCCATCCATTAATCTCTCAGGACAAACGCTTCCTTCTACAGGAAAGGCAAAGATGTTCCCAATGCCACAGTCACCATGCAACTGAAAAATTCTACATTGTTCTTCATAACAGATCCAGCTCTCTGCCCCATGCTTCACCAAAACAGGCAATAAAACTGAAGAAGCGAGAACATGCTCAGAAGTTTGGAGGGTATCCATGAAACAGCGGGCTTCTCACAGTGCAGCTTATTTCCCTCCTACTGTTACTCAAGAGAAAAAACTTCTCCAAGTTTGAAAAGCCAGAAGGCCAAGCTGCTGGGATTCAGTATTACCAAACAGCAGGTCCAATCCTGTATTTATTTTTTCCAACTGTTATCAAATATTTCATATAAGTGAGTTTAACAAGTGCAATTTTTTTATATCATTGAAGAAAAATGTTGAGTCACACAGATGGGAGTCTAGCAGATGCAATAATGTAACTAATTTGAAGAAAGGTATGCCATTAATCTTACAAAAGATCATCTAGGAAATGCTTTAACAGCTTACGCCACTGCAAAATATTTTGGAAGTTACCATCTTTGAATCATCTGAAATACTGAGCTGCTCTGTTCAGCAGTACTTTGCAAGGTAACTCCGTAACCAAATTTGAATAAGCTGATTTTGGGAACATGTTTTTATAGTGGTAGCACCAGAAGATAAGCTACACTGGACAGCTGTATTTCACACAATGCTTTTTGCAACCTGAAAATTCAAAAATGGTACTAAGTATTCTTATAGCACCTTAAAGTAAAACGTAGTTTGTGATAGATTTTTGTTTTCTGGTATTACAGCACTAGCAAGCTATTAGCCAATTCAAAGACAGAAAGTAACATTAAATTACACATACAAGTACTAAGGAAAGTATCAAATTGGAAGACAGTATACCAACAGTTAGATTTGGGTAAAGAAACATCCATTAGTTGGCAATTCCTGTAACACTGCAGCTCAACCCCACACACCACGTGGCCCACAAAGGTATTTGCTCAGTGCCTCTGCTGCCCATCAATCAGGCAAATGCCTGGTCAACCAGCACACATGGACGTCTCAAGCAGCCAGGAAAACAGACATTTCAAAATCAGACAACAGCAGCATACACTGCCGCTTGCCTAAACAGCAGGTTACTGCAGAACATTTAAGATAAGTACCTTGAAATAAGATGTGGGAGAACAGACAGCAAATGTTGGAGGATGATCAGAAGCATCAATAAAACACTAAGGACTTGTGTAAAGTGTATACACAAAATCTACGTCGTGAGATTCTGGTATGCACGGAGAGAGCAGAAGGAACTTGATATGAGCAGGGCAGGACAATAAGACCTTTGCACCCTTATTAGCAGTTAAAGTCGCTATAACCCCAAAAAGCTGATCAAAACCTGCCACAGTATTATCTGTCAACACCTCCTGCATAAAAAAACAACCTAATCTCCTTTACATCTTGATAAAATTTTGCCTTCAGTGGCAGAGGACTGTGATCTGGAAAGGCCTCATTACACACTGTGTGAAAGATTTCAAGAGTTTTAAAGAATGTCACCTGTTCAGTTAGTCAATTACGCTTCTTGGAGACATGAAAACACACTACTGCCTCACCTTGGTTTTGTACTATTCATTGTTTTACATATTTCATCATGGTCTCTTTTTCAAAGGTGAGAAGTAGGTAGAGTCAAGCTGAATCTTTCATTTTCTTTTCATATGATTAGAGCCATCACTCCTCCTTTAAGTCAACATCAATAAACCCATCATGAAAAAAGACAAGTTCATGTTAAGAAGTGCACAACATAGGTGATTAGGCAAGTCAACATGCCCCTAGGATTTTAATCAAAACCCAAAAGTATTCCTCACATTATATATATATGTATATTACAGCCCATCCACACAGTAAGAAACCTGTGCTCTGCACAGTCAACCCACTGGTCATGGAAACAGAACCCCAGGGAAGAACAGCAGCTTATGTTGCTCAGATGCTCGAGGCCAAAAAAGTTGTCTAGCCATGAAAGGCCTAACTAGAGATTGAAGCAATGATTCTTTTGTTTTCTTCTATTTGCAAACATCTGTTGAACTGTCCATGGAGATGCATCCTCCTCAGGTTTAGGTGTTATTACATACATGCAAGCCAGACCCTGCTGGTGCCACAACAAATACACCAATGAAAAAAGAACATTAGAGTGTTTGTCAAAAGCACATACTAACACAACCAAAGCAAATGAAGGTGTAATGTGACAGGAGCTAAACAACTTCGAAAATTACTTCATTTCAAACAAATTAGAATTCTATCTGGTACATGTACATTTATCAGAATTACTCAGAGGTTTTCAGACATCTTACTAGCTTAAAGCTAGTTCTATGCAAAACTGTTTCCAGATTTATCCACCTATGGCATCCTTAAGCTCCCTGAATGCTTCAAATCATGAACATGACTACCTAAGGAAACTTACCACTGTAAAAGCACTCAGTTGGCAACTTTTTTCTATAAAGAAATAATGTAGAAAGTAGGGAAAAAATAGAAGTTTGTATGATTTAAGTATTACTTGTTAATAATCTTAAAATTTCAAGTTTGAAATAATATGTACCTGAGAAGCTTATGTTCATAGGTCTTTCCTGTCAAGCAAGTCCATGCTTGCAGCCTGCAAGCATGACTTACACCACATTTATTTTTCCAGTTCTACAGAATGAAAACTAGACCTACTACCTATTTGATTCATAATCCTACCAAAAGCTAGAAATTGATGCAAGAGTTTCCAAATGCTGCTAAGCCACTTTGACCTGTTTGGGTTTTTTTTTTTCCTAGAGGTGTTACAGAAGTCAAGGGCAAAATCACAATTCATTCTAATCAGTCATTAAAAGTGCTGTGTCACACAGAGACCACAGCTATTCCACCTCATAGATGACAGAGGGTCTGTAGAAACAGGGAACAACAGCTCAAAATTCAGGAAAGCTGCACAGAGCAATAGCTCCCTACCCACCTACCAGAAAAAACAGAGGGAAGCAGCAGGATGTAGGCTCAGTTTACATGTCATGGCATATGCTAGTTAAGGTTCTGGAAAACTGTTCAAGTATTTATATTCCATGTCCAGCAGAAAATAACTTCCTAAAGTCCCACTGTTTTCCCAGCAACATTTCCTGAGAAATAAACTGTATCATTCTTAATACTGTAAGGACACAGCACAGACAGTTTGTACCTCCAGCTCACTGTACTGCTTACAATGAGCAGCCAGCAGACAATGTTTGTAACTTTTTTTTGCCAAGGACATAGGTGAGCAGGTGGCCTTCAGTATACCACATCAACAATTACAGTATATGCCAGAATACAAGCAAAGCTTTGGAATTAAATGCTTGCCATTTGATGGCAATTTACAGCCCTGTGCTACCAGCTAGTGAAAGACAACAACACTGCACGCAAAGACAATGAGGTGTAGAAGCCAACAAAAAAGGAGAGCTAGGATGTGGGGCTACCACAGAAAAGGGTGGTCCTGCCCTCCTCACCCATGTATTTCCCACCCTGCCTGTGCCGGGCATCCAAGTACTAGCTGATGCCACATGCACTGACTGTTCATACCTTATACTCTTGCTTTTACCTCTGTCAAACACCAACAATCTGCCAAACACAGGACACTTAAGAGAATGGAGCAGCACGGCAACTCTCCCAGCTAGCTAGCTAGTCACATCTCTCGGACACTTCATACTGTCTCTCTCTCCCTCTCTGTTCCTATCCAACTCACTCTCCTTTTCTGCCAGAGTGTACAGCCCAGGGCCAGCGCTGCTCTGCCAAGATGCCATCCAGCTTCTCATGCCAGATACAGCTTGCAGCACTTACACAGTGAAGCAGCCACTGCTCTCCAGTCATTAAGTAGCTACAGCACTGTACAAATCCTGATTCTAACAACTTTTCAATAACAGTTACTTCACTTTTGCCTCATACTAGAGAATCAGGTAAAGGATCTCGTTGTGGATTCAACAGCTGAAGCAGCAAGCAGGCGTGCTTGTAAGAAAGTGACTGAGCAAGAAAGTCTGAATGCTCCACAGACTACAAATTAAGGAAAAATGGGTCTGTCTGCAAACATTAACAACAGATATAGCAGCTGTGCAGCATCTTATTTTCAGATTCTGACAGAAGGTAAACAGAACAGAAGATGTAACACAGTAAGGAAACAACTACAGGCCAATAAAATAAATCCAGTTTAGACAATGGTTGTCCTGAGAGACCTTACATCCACAAAAGGAAGTATCTTAGTTTAGAGCTGTGCTTTAAGCTAAAAGAAACATAATGCAACTTAAAAATCTGCATTATGTTGCTTTAATTTCCATCTCCCTCTTTGGAATAGCTGAGGTTTCCCCAGAGCTTATTCACACATCCACTGTTAAACTGCCACCAGGCACATCAAAGTACCTACTACATCAATAATCTGATCACTGAAAGCAGACATAGCAAAACATTTGAGTGCTCTGCAAAGCATCAAGCTAACACTACTTGACCAACATGACCTTCTGCTCCACAGAAGATGTTACAGCTTCTGGCATTTGAATTTTAATAAAAATATAAAGCTGTAACCTTATACATCTGTTTGCTGAGCCTATGGCTCAACCTTTTGTCTAAGACAGCAAAATTTCATGCCCTGCTACTTTACTTAAAAGAGTTAAAGTCTTACAAACACCAAGTTTCTAAGGGGCAGGAAATCCCACAAGTATTGTTCATGTTGTGACAAATAGAAGAAAGCTCACAACACCAGGAACCACATACTGTAAGAAAGATTTCCTGCTTGACAACAGTTAGGTTTTTCAAGTTCTGCCTTTAGTGCACTGAAGATTTCTCGAACCACAAAGTACTTCTGCTACTTATGCAACAATAGTGAGACACCAGTGAAGATACAAGTCTATTCAGGGTACTGAGCGTAAGAGCTTGAGGTGGTAACACACTATTTCTACTGCCAACGCTTCTGCAAGAGAAACCTTTCATAAATAGAAAACAGAAAGAATATAAAGAAATTTCACAATTATCAGTGAACTGCTCTACATTCAAGCATAATGAAACCATAACTAAATTCAAAAGAGGCAAATGCAGGTAAAGGCTTCCATTCACATAGAAAACCCATGAAGTACAATATATTCAGAAAGGATTATGATTCTGTACATCGTAAATTATAAAGGCTGAAAAAGTTATAATGAAGATTTTAAATCAAGCGCTTAATAAAATGGCACAACAATGTGTAGTATAGGAGTCTCTGTGCCCCAAAATTTAACTAGTAGAAGGTGCAGCAAGACACTGCCTACACCACAAAATATATATACATCTAAAATAATCTGCTATAACTGTGCCAACAAACTACCTGAAGGATGAAAAACTAATTTTAACAGACCATATTTTAAATCTCTTTGCTGGTCCCGGCTACAAAAAAAGCTCTCAACAGCAAACCCACACACTACCCCCCAACACTACAGCATTTACCACGGCATTATTGTTTAGCAGTAGCTGCAGGGCTACTTGAACACTTCTAGTAGCTGAACTGGCCAAACATCTCAGCTTAGACCTGAAGCTCAGACGTTTGGCCAGTTAAAGCTCTGAAACTTTAACTCCAAGAGCAAGGACACAGGCAAGGGAAAAAAACCTTCTCGGAGAGACCATGTGTCAATTGGTAATTTGAGAAAGATCTAACAGCCCATGTGCTGAAAATACTCTGAACACCAAGAGCATAGAACAGAAATCATTACTGTCTTTAGATCAGCTTTAATGATAGCCTATACACTAACAGACTAAAGTTGAAGTTTGTACTTCTCCCCATATACAACTTTTTACCTCATTTTCTGACGTGGTTTTCTGTTATAAAGGTAAACCCAGAGTCAGTTCTCTGAAATAAGGAAAACAAACTGCCATTTGCTAAGCAACAAAGAGAGAAAATATACTTGCTTTCATGCATAAAGTCAAAAGCACTGAAAATGAAAGACCTTACTGCCAAGTTACTTGCAGTAAAAAATGGCAACTCTAAGAAAGGGCAAAAAACTAAAGCTCACACTGGTCTAGTGCAGATGGTCATTAATAAAGAGTGACTCACGACTTCAGAACTCAATAGCATTAACTTGAGTCTTCCATAGCAGAGTTACCCATATAGAGAAAATGAAAAGAACCTCCCGAGATACAAAACTGCAAGAAGAAACAAAAAGGACAAAAATCCAAGTAAACTAGTACACACAGTTACATGAGGTAACCAAATTTATAATTCATATCCCATTAACATATGGAGCAGAAGCCAGAGACAACATGAAATAGCTACAGTGTGAATACACTGATATTAATGATGTCTGGAGGGGGAAAAAAAAAAAAGAATGTGATAGAGAAGGGCAAGGCAAACAGGGTAAAAATATAATAGAAACCACAACCTTATATGGTTTGCTGAAACAAGATTTCATGAAAGCTGAGACAATGCAGGCTATCCCAGCTGCTTAATATATTACCATGTGCATTCCATGGGAATTACTTTGTGTAATATTTTTGCAGAAAAGCACATATACATTACTTTCATGTGATAAAATCTGCCAAATGAGACTGAAGCACCCCACATACTAATGCTTACTACTCTATCAGAAACCCACTACCTGAAACACCTCATTACAACACTGCATAGCCAGAAGGAAAAATATAATTAATTTAGGACACCCATAGTTTGGAAACACACTGGAGCGCAAAATGCCTTAAGTGAGAATGCTAGGTCTGTACCAACTTATACTGTGTTTATTCCATCTGGAGTAAAGTTTCACTAGTTTGTGAGCCATTCTAAAATACTACTGCCACCCAAAGGAACAATTTGTGATCCAATGTGCTCCTTAGACCAACAGAAAACTAACCCAGCCAAAAATAAGCACACACAGTTTTATGCACTATTTCAGTTTGCTAAATGAAATCACCCAGAGATCAAAGGAGCACAGTATCCAAGCAAGCAGAAGTGCAACACACAGGCGGGGAGGTCTAGAGAAGGATGCAACTGCTCCTACTGAGAGCAGTGAAACTTCAAACCAGCCCAGCCACTTCATGAAGTCTGAGGAAACACAAGTGTCATTTTTTCTCTGTATTAAGAGACATGGCAAAGAGTATTACTGAATTAGAAGTTGCATTAACAATGTGCATTAGTATGGTGGATGTGGAATAACTGAAACAGAGTTTTGCAACATCTTAGAGATTTAGTCTCGGGCAAACTGACTTTTTTTTTTAAAAGGAACAATGAATATATAGCAAATTTACAAACAACTAATTCACAATAGGTTTAGCCTCTCATATAAACTATGATAATATAGCTGCTTTCAGGAGAAACTTCCTGAAGAAGATCCTGATAAAAAACTGGGGGGAGGGGGGAGGGCATAAAAAGCTGCAAAAAGAAAATATTTACCACCATCCAATAAACTGCTAGACTGACCTTAAAATGGACAAAACCAGAAGAGTAACTTTTCTCTGTATACATAAAAAAATGGATGTACATAACTAGAAACAGCTAGGAGGATAGTATGGCTATCCTTACATTTACGGCACCTAAGAGCAGTAAAGAACTTAAAAGTTTTAACAACTCCAGCTGAACAAATTGCCTGCTCCACCAGTTCTGGTTGAAACGGGTATGGTAAACTGGCACAAGCAAGATCTCTACTGAATTTTCCAGCTAGCTAAATGCACTTCTCAGCACCGTCAGAGATGCACAGACACAGCTAATTGCATATGTTCTCTTACGCCGAGGTCGGCATGAACTGAAATAATCATTTGCTGCCATATGCTGGAAAAACAAACTTGAAAATTATCACATTCTAAACGTGGCTACATACAGTCAGGCACTACACTACGATTTTAAATCCCAGATAAATGATCCACGTGCTTGGGAGCCCAGCATTGCAAAGTAACACTATTAGAAAACAGTCACGGAATGAAAATACTTCTACAGTAAAACCATACGGACACAACTCGGATCTGTTGGTGGGGGAGGAGGGAGGCAAGAGTTGCCAATACCTTCCCTCCTGTGACCTCAAACCAGGCCAGACATTTGAACCCGTGTCAAGCCCTACTGTTTCATTCAGGAACACTCGGCGGCAATCGGCGGCACACAAAAATGTCGACGTTACCAAGTTATCCCACTGACAAGGCTCGGTATGCACCCCGGGGCAGGTACCCGCCGGCTACCGGCGCGCAGGCCGGGGAGAGGCCAGCAACGTCCAGCGGCAGCCCTGGGACAGGCGGCCACGTAGATGGGACGTGCCTCGCTCCTCCACCTCAGCCTCAGAGCCTGCTCCGCGGAGGCCAACCCCCGGCCCCGGGGCCGCCCGCCTCCGGCGGAGAGCGGCCTCTTCCCGCACCGGGGCCGGCTCCCCGCGCAGCTCGGAGCCGAGTCGGGGCGGCGTGGG
>JAVJGI010000060.1:58436851-58451186 GCA_035590275.1 Ibycter americanus | reverse complement strand
TGCAGCCGGGCCGTTACCCGGCGGGGCGCTGCCGGCCCGGGGCGTGCTGCCCCTCCGCGGCGCTGCGAGCGGCAGTGACCCGGCTGGGTCGTACAAGTATGGCCGTAAGGGGAAGGGAGCCCGGCGGCTCCTCACCCTGACAGCCTTTCCTGAGCCACCTGAGATGGCAATTACAGCTTGAGGACTGTTGAAAATTTGGTATAAAGCACACATTGTGTTGTCGCTAGTTGTTTTCTTTCTCTTCCCACTGTTGCGCGATGTAACTATCCAGGAAATCCTGGCCCACAGGCGCTGCTAAGCTGCCCTAACGCTCACGGACCAGATTTCTACTGTTAGTAAAAAATACACCGCTTGCAAGGTGATGGCTTTTGCCACGGAACACGTTCATTTTTATCACGGGATAAAGTAAAATCCCATCAATGTTAGAAAATATTCAGCATTCATACGTGTACAGATTTATAAAGTCTGAAACAATCCTCCTGCGGATGTCAACAGGTTTTGATGGGGCGTCTTTACCTGGAAAAGCATATAATGCGTGGTATTGCTTGAAAAAAATTAGCTTTCACTCAATGTCTACAACGTTTGATCCTGCTGAAAGCCATAAGTAAAGATGGTTTTTAAGGTATCTGTTATATTCACAGCTTATTATAAAATCTTTTGAGCAAATAGTATATCCCCAAATATTGTTCATTTGAAACAGATTAATGAGGTGCTCACAGGGAAGTGATTTGCTACTCTGAAGGAGTAAAGGTATTTTTTTTTTCTTTGTCCTGTGCTGCTTTTGGCTGGGATAGAGTTAATTTTCTTCATAGTATGGGGCTGTGTTTTGCATTTGTGCTGGAAACAGTGCTGGTAATACCGAGATGTTTTTATTACTGCTCAGCAGCGCTTGCACAGAGCCCAGGCCTTTTCCAGCTCTCACCCCACCCCACCAGCGAGCAGGCTGGGGGGCACAAGCAGCTGGGAGGGGACACAGCCAGGACAGCTGAGCCCAATTCTGACAAAAGGAATATTCTCTACCATATGACATGTTCATGTGCAGCATATAAAGCTGGGGAAGAAGCAGGAAGCGGAGGACATTCAGAGCGATGGCATTTCTTTTCCCAAGTAACCGTTATGCCTGCTGGAGCCCTGCTCTCCTGGGGATGGCTGAACACCTGCCTGCCCACGGGAAGTGGTGAATGAATTCCTTGGTTTGTTTTGCTTTGCTTGCGCGCGTGGCTTTTGCTTTACTTATTAAACTGTCTTTATCTTAACCCACGAGTTTTCTCACTTTTAATCTTGTGATTCCCCCATCGCACCGCGGGGGGGAGCGTGTGAGCGACTGCGTGGGGCTAGGCTGCCGGCTGGGGTTAAACCACCAGTCTCTGTCATAAAATGCCATTACAATTTACTTCTGACTTCTCAAATTAAAAACTCATTTGGCTAGATTAACACCCATACTGTACTTTTTACCATGGAAAACCAGATTTGCAGTTCTCGAGAAAAATAATGATTTGCTTCAAGGTTGTGAGAGCCTGTTGTGACTCTGTATAGAAACATGCATAAGGATGAGAAAATAAAACCACAGTCAGAACACAAGTCCTTGTAGTATTATCTAGGTCTGGAAAGCTGTATGGGCATAGCAAAAATGGACATCATAGCTTTGATGGTCCCTTGCTTTGAATTTAGTAAGAGCACAACTGAGTGTTATGGTGAATACAAGGAAGAAGTCTATCCATTAAAAATGCATCACCATAAATGAATTGCTTTGAGAGGTGAAATTTTCATTGCCATCTGCCACAGCAGTTTCATCTTGTTTGGTCTTCCATGTGTTCATTTTCATCCTCTCCCTTTCTTATCATTTTCTTTATTTCTTTCTCCTCGCAATGTAATTGCACGTTACTTACACACCCATGTGTAATCCCATTCCTCTCTCCACTTCCTTTTCATCTCTCAGCTCCCTGAATTCCGCCATGAACACCAGGGACTTCCTTTGCTTAGCTCCATCTCATACTCTCATTCTGGCCCACCACTGAAACTGCTTTGTCAAGATTTCTTTCAAAGTTCCTTTCCTAGGAGAAGCTCAGAATTAAGATTCCCATCTCAGCTTCATTAGCCTATATCACAATTTACAACAGACTCCTTGAAGTCTGCCCTCTTCACTAGCATGACTGCCATCTTCTAGTTCTCCTAGCTCTTGGACTTGATCATTAGCATATTCAATCAAAGCCTCCCTCTCTTTGTAGGTAATTGTGTCAATAAAGATATCATTATCTCATGACTCACCGCTTTATTTCTACTACAGCCATTAATCCTGATCCAAATTCAAATCTTTTTTTATCACCTGCAGGCAGCTAACAGACCAGATGGTTTTATCTTCCTTCAGACGCTCTTAGCATCCCCCCTGCTCTCTCTTCCCCTAATATCAATATCCACCTGTCTCCAAGGCCTACAGCTTGGCTGATGCTTCAGTCTGAGATACATCTCTGGATTCTCTCTTTCATGTTACAGCTAGCACTCCTGCAGACTTTACAACAGCACCAAAGCATAGCTTTTCCTGTCTGTCCACACAGCTAAACATTTTTTTCTTGTAACATTCTGTTTGCTGACAGCGACCGACACCATTTTGACCTGTTCAGACTCCTGCAGAATGCTTTTGCAAAGGCCATTTGTCTAGTCCCTATCCCTTTAACCCTCTCACCTAGCTTCTCCTGCACATCTACCAACTCGCACCCTTCTCTAGGGCCTGACATAAAATGCCCTTCCTCACTTTGAGGATGATTACCTCCCATGCTCACTCACTGCCAAAGGTCCAGCTTCCACATCAAGTCAGCTCAGTGCTGACTTTGTAAAGTTTTCATGCAAGAAATTGTGCAGAAGGCTTTTTCCTCAACCTGACCTTCATGGAGGGCAAAAACTCCTTTAGAAGTTATTCTTTAAATCCTGTCCTCCCTTTTCATAGAAAAGGTACCCCCAAAACTGGTATCAAGCAGATGGTTGATGGAACTAAAACCACCACCGATGGTACTGACCACTACATCGTCTCACTGTTTCCTTGCCTATTCTGTCTGCATCCGTGTGTTGTTTCTTACCTATTATTTGATTGTCACTGGGACTGGATAGTCCTTGATTTTCATACAATCATAAAAATCATTTAGGTTGGAAGGAACTTTCATACATCATCTGGTCCACCTTGCTACTCTAAGTGGGACATATTTAGTAGCTGGGTCAGATTGCTCAGGGTCACTTTTGCTTTGTGACAGAGCATATGAACTCTTGGCAGACTTAGAAATGTAACTGCAGAGGCACCCTGCAATGAAAGAGGGACCAAAAACAGCGCATGGGGGTTAGATACATGCTCTGTGTGAAGTGCTTACAGATCCTGCTCTCAGACAGACAAGTGTTTTCCATTTTCTCCACTGAGGGTGGCTGAAAAATCTTGTTTATTCCTGACCCAAATGAGGGTTAATGGCTGCTTTTCAACAAATCTGGTCATTTAAGTGAAAGACAGTTCAAGAGACTTCCATTCCAATTCACTTATTTACCTGTGTTAGAGACCAAGCTAAAGAATCTAGCACAGCAGGACCTTGTTCCTTTATGAGATTTCTTTAAGGTACTAATGTAATACTACTACTACTACTACAAGGTTCTTCTTTCAGTGTTTTCATCACTAAACACATGCTAATTAACAATTAATTACAGTGACTCTGTAGGCTTACTGAATGCTAACCTGTGCTCTTCTATGCATTTTCCCTTAAGCTTCCAGCATTCCCATATTGATTTGTATGATCATTCAATGAGACTAGAAACACTGAGTGGGGATTAGGGAATACTAAGGTGCAGACTCCACGTAAGATGTGAGCAGTGAGAAAGAGCTACTGTGAGGCGGAAGGGGTTTAATGCAGTGGGTTTATGTATCTATCCACAAAATCAGAGTTCCTTTGCCAAACATGGAACTATGACTCAAAATAATGGCAAAAGTGCTCTTCCGAAGAAGAACGGGAGAAAAGGATCACTGAGCAGGGGATAGGCTAACACAGAGAAGCTCAGAATAAATTTTTGAAAGAGATGGAGCTGTGAAAATACCCAGGAAACAGTGAATTGTTTCTAGACTGATTTTCTCAAACATTTTAACATAGATGAAAATTGTTTAATTTGTTAGGACTGCGTATTGTTGCAGACCTGTGCTAAAGTAATCAGTGTTTGTCCTAGGGAGTTGCAGTTCAAAATCTGACCAAAAAGACAAAACTATCTTCCATTATTCCCTAAGAAAAACAGCAACTGGGCCTTTGGAGACTACACTTGGAGAAAACAAGAGGTATAGGAAAGGTACAATTTTAAAAAAAACATTGACCAGCAAATACTGGCATATTCCTGAAGCTCAATGGAGCCTGCACGATTATAGAAGCATCATGGTGTTCTGATTAAGCCTTGAGCAAAAAATATGGAAAAAACAATGACTTGACTAAAACCCTGTTTAAAACATTCCTGATCTTTGGCTCTAGAGTGGTACCCAGCCCTACTCAACATGCAGTTCAAACGGAAGAGATTAGAATGAGGAAAAGAAGCTCCTGCAGTCTTCAAACATAGACTTTAAAATGTATATGCAGATGAACCTACCATTTTGCAAATATACAGGTACACTGCAAAAGCAACATACAAGTTATTCTGAAAAACAGCTTTACAGAGGAACATTGTATGCCAATGGAAGAATGGTTAGAAATGTAACATTTATCTTTATTCCAAGATATTTCAAAGCTTTGATTCCCAAGAATTTCCCAGGAGGCACCATAACAGAGGAAGCAATAGCCTCCAAAGGCTGTGAAACAAGCCCAAGATGAAAAGTTTGCATTCCTGTTGTGTAACCAGAACAGAGAGCAGCACAGCGTTACCTGACAGAGCTGTCAACAAAGTAAAGAATTAAAAGATAAATCCTATTTGTATTACTGCTGGACATCAGTTAATGCTTACATGTCCAACATTAATAATATTTTGTCGGAAAATATCACTGGAACATGCAGTACCAGAATACATGTGTAAAGTCTTCAATTTGTCGTCTATTGAAAGCATTAAAATTCAATACATTTGTTTCTTATCTGGCCTTAGGACAATCCCAATCCTTGGGAATTATCCATTGTACCCGAACACAGGTATCAGTCCCACTGAATTACACCCCTGAGTTTGAAATTAATCTTCACTGAGTGGTAGTTCTCACACAACAACCAGGCTTGTTCATTTCCCGGACAAGTCTTCTCTCAGAGGTGCCTTAAAGTTTGAGACTTCTCAGACTTAGCATTGAGACTTTACTTTCCTCCAAGGGAGATGTGCTCAGTGCAGCTCCTTTCTCCTTCCACTAGACATAGGAAAGGAGTTTCTGCTCTAAGTTTCTTTGGTGAATGTTCAACAGGTCCCACAGGACTCTTTCTGGGTCTCCCATCCTACCATGCTGCTCTCAGTGTGCCAGTCACTGCTTGCCTCACTGTCAAGAAGGCAGAAGTGTTTTAGAGAACTCTCAGTCCCATGGACCAATTTACTCCATGAGATACATGACCACCTTCTAGCTAGTTGCCCAATCTACTAGACGTTCCTCTCAGGCCCTTCTCCCTTGTTGTTTTGCAAACTATCATTGCATAACAATGAGTATATCATTATTCAAGATGGAAAGCAAAATAACTTTGCTCTCAGGTTGCAATATCACAGGATCACAGAAAGGTTGAGGTTGGTTGGAACCTTTAGAAATCATCTAGTCCAACCCTCCTGCCCAGAGCAGATTACTCAGGGCCTTGTCCAGTTTGAGTACCTCCACAGGCAGATACACCATAGCCTCCTTAGTCAAGCTGTTCCAGTGTTTGGCCACCTTTAGAGTGAAAAAGATTTTTCTTATGCTGAGATAGAATTTGTTGTATTCCAGTTTGTGTCCATTTTGTCCTTTCACTGGACATCACTGAAGAGAGGAGCTCCACCTTCTTTACTGCCTCTCATAATGTACTTTTAAATGTTGACAAGATCCTCTAAGCCTTCTTGAGGCTCAACAGTCCCAGCTCTATCAGCCTCTCTTTGTATGACAGATGGTCCAGTCTCCTAATCATCTTTGTTAGCCCTTCAGAGGCCTCACTCCAGGATGTCAGTGTCTCTGTTGTACTGGGGAACCCAGAACCCCAGGAGCCTCTCACCAGGGCTGAGGGGAAGGATCACCTCCCTTAGCCTGCTGGCAATGCTCTCCCTGATGCAGCCCAGTTGGACTTCTTTGCTGGCTCATCATCAGCTTGCACCACAACACTCAGATCGTTCTATGCGAAGCTGCTTTCCAGCCAGTCAGTCCCCAGCCTGTAATGGTGCATTGCATTATTTCAGTTTACAAACCTGAATGATACACAACACCAAGTTCCATAGGCTTACATAGCACTGGCAGGTTCCTCTCCGTAAGTCCATTAAGAAACAACGAGGCAGCCTGTAGCTCTATGCAAAAGTCCAACCATTTGCACACTACGCAGACCGGAATCCAGGAAGAAGGGCAACTTCAGCTTGGTGGATCACTCTTCATTGGATTTTAAGTAGCCATCTGCTCTAATAAAGAATCTTTTGCCACATAAAGGTAGTTACAGCACGCCAGCCAGTACCAAGTGCGCAACCAGAAAGCGTTCCTGGTTTTCCTGTGGTTTCTGTTGCTGTCACAGCTGCAAGCATAGCTATTACTGCTATGCCAAGAGCTGCCGCAGCTGCTATTGTTGGTGTTCACACGGCTTTTTCAGCAGAGTTCCGAGATCCATTCCTGTATTCTGAAGTGTCGGCTGCCCACATACTCAACCCCATGAAAGCCTGGCCCACACAAGTGCAGATGATGTCAAGTTCTTCCATCACAGGATCAATTTGTACAAACAAAAACCTCACAGCAGAGAAACAAAGATAGACAGTGCCAAGAATATCTTTCTCTTTGACCTTTTTTACTGCTCACAGGAAATGGATCTATACCAAGCCTTGCTTTGACAGATGCAGCCCACAATTTTTCCAGGCTATTCCAGTTTGCATAGATTACAGCAGACAGTAAATGGGGTGCTTTCCTGGACTCTGGGTGCAGCAGGACACCCAGGAGAAGGCTGCAGACTAGGTTTCTTAAAAGATGAGGAACTCAAGAGAGGCACCAGTCCTCAGTGTGAAATATAAAGGAGATATGCCAGGATTTAGCTGTCTCACACTCTTGTTTTCCACATACACAAGGTAAAAAAAAAAAAACCAACGATCCTCCTATCCTACTCCACAATTAGCAGAGCAGGAGGGAGGTCAGGCTCTGGCTACATCCATTCAAGTCAACCAAGTAAGCCTGGGGTACTGACCTACAGTCAGCCTTGCTGCTTAACCATTAGCATGCTCTTTTATATAATTATGGCCTATACCATTTAAGGTTTCTCAGTCAGCTGCACACAACATGGGGAACAGCACAACCACTCCAAGCAGGCAGCATGTAAATATGATTTAAAGGGCAAAAGATGACTTACCCACCTGGATGAAAGCTGTACTGCACCATTTGCTCTAGAGGCCAGACCTCCTTACACACCCTAGCCTACTTTATTTACCAGTAAAAAAACGTAGCCTCTGGGATCAATTAGTATCTTCTCTACTCACTAATTTCCTCTACCTGAATGTAGAAACTGAGAAATTAAGATATGATAGCCTTGCTAACCTGTTCCTCTAAGAAAACACAAAACCCCTAACCTGCACAAGTAGAATATGCAGGTACAGTAATGCTCCACACTTGGCTTCCTCCTGCTGCAAGGTTAGACAAGAACAGGGACAAAGAAATTAAGTACACACAGACTGAAATTAAAAGGAAGGAAATCCGATTCCCCAGCAGCATTTATTTGTATTGTATGAGCGTGAAGGCATGGAGATGTAACAAGACATGAAGGCAGTACACTGGATGATGAGCTTTCTTCAAGTATTTGCACAACATCACATTTTGTAAATCCATAACCATGGCTGTGAGTTCCCGTTTGTGAACCCGGTATTTTATCTGTGCATATCAAGTATTAATAGAATTCCAGAATATGAAACAACCCAAAATATATGAGATCTGTCATAAACAAACATTACAGTTGGTACAACTGATCACAAGTTTACAATAGCTCTGTTCTTTCAGTGGGACAACAAACTTTTTTTTTCAAATATGAAAGAAGTAGAGTAGATACTAACATGAAATACTCTGCATTTGTCATGCAAGGAGAGATTCATGATTACATCAGCCTCCACAGAGACTAGCTGGAAGCTATCCGAGAGTGATGACTAAGCAGAAGCTGATCTGTTGTTTGCCGATTGGCACAGACTAGTATTGCCAGGGCTAGGAACACAGAAAGCAAAGACAAGTGGTGGTAACCCCATCACTTCTACATATGCATTACAACACCATCAACAGGCAACATTTCCTGGAAAGAGCAGGAAACTAACAGAACAATTGTTTTAGGGTGGGGGTAGTCAATGCTGTTATTTCACCCTAGCCATTCAAAAAGCAATACTAAGGATGGTTCTGTGTTACTAACAGAATTCTTCTCTTAACTTGCCATCATAATCCACTTCAGAGATAGTTCCATTTCCCATATAAGCTGAAATCCCTAAGCCCCTGAAAAAGAATCTGTGCCCCATCACGCCAAGCACTGCAGTATTCACATACTAAAAGGATGGTCAAGATTCCTTGAAGGCTCTACAGTGCAATTTAGCGTCATTTTAAGCCTCAAACCAACTTCTCTAACCAGTATGGGCAAAACAACCCTCAACCATAAGATGTGCTATTACTTTACATCACAAAACAATGGGAGAGTACACGGGCAATCAGAGGTGCATTGGATACTCTGCTGCCTCTTGCTATTTGAAACATTAACCACAGGACTCCAACCGCAGGGTGGAACTATAAGCAGCACACTTGCTCTTCACCATTTAATATAGCCCCTTTAACAAGATGCCGACACACTTTGGAATGACTGAATCTGTGAAGGAACTACATTTACGCTAAAGAGCTCTTAAGATTTTAGGTTCTTGACCAAAAAATTCTCACCAAAAATAGAAAATTTCTGACACAAAATAGCTACCGACTTTTTGAAAGTGCAAGCAAAAGGGCTAAGAACAGCCAAGCAGAAACTATGCAAACTCTTATCTTGACCTGCTTTTCCTGTTGCTCACTTTTTACTTACCGTGTCCATTCACTCCAAAACCACAGCATCAGCTGAACAGCAATTTTCCACTACGGAAGCATGCAGAAACAGTCATGGTGGAGGTAGGACATCAGTAGGATACAAACATGTAACTGGTGGAAAATTCCCAGTCTTAAGCCTTTGTTCCATGTTTGACTTGTATTGCTGCTCCATTAGCATACAGACAGTGTGCCTGGGGCTATCATTAAAATAGCAAATGTGGTTCAACAGCACTGCTTTTTCCTCATGAACTGTTCTGGGCTGCCAAAGACCAGTTTTGAGAATCAAAGCTGCATTTTGATGGGTCCCTGCTCACACTACAGTCTCTGAGGTATATGCTAGCATAATGTAGAGCAACCCCAACAAGCCTGGTTTGGCATTTAAAGATATTTTTCATCACATCATACTCTGATGAGTTCAGAAATTTGTTACTGTGTTTGTAACATAAAAAACCTACGGTCTCAGTTTTTACCGAATCTCTTCATAAGCCAGGCCACTGCCCCCAACCTCCAGTAATTTTCAGGGCCACTTTTATTAAAGACTGCTCATCAAGTTTCAAATTCTGTGACTTACTAAAATGTAAGAGGTAATTTTCAGATATGACAGTAACAAGAATTTTCAGCTTTGTTTTCTTGTATTGATTTTCAGTACACATTTTTCTTCTTTCTATTGATCCATTTCCACTTATTTTCACTTTTAACATTAGGTATTGATAAGAGTAGCAGTCACACTAAAGAAGTTCTTGTTTCCCTAGTTGATTGATCATTTGGAATTAATTTACCACAGAACTACTTTCATGTAAATGCACTGGTATATAAAATACTCTTAAGAAGTGTTTAAGAACTCCAGCTGCAGCAATGCAGCACTGGGAAAGTTCAGCTTTGTGAAGCCTCTGCTAACCAATATTTTTTGATATTTTTTTCAAAACTTCTTTATACACAAATGCCAAATAGAATATTCCTACAACATTTGACAATGTCAAGTTACCTGATATTAAAAATGCTGCGTCCTTTTCAGTGTTGGTTTTTGCCCTGCTAACATTTTCTCTGGGTTCAAAGAAAAGTATTCTATTTGATTGAGCCCGATAAGCTCAACGAGCTTATCTTGATGAGAAAAATCCATTAAGACAATCATTATAATGCCTGTATGATCAAATAGCACTGACAGTGCTTAAATCTTTAGGTACCAAGTGCTTTCCTCTTCTCTTTCCACTAAAAAAAGCTGGATTAGGCAACAAAGTTTCCCCTTCTGAAAAAGAAAATACTTGTTCTCTTCCACTGTGAGTCCCAAATTTGTTGACCTTTCAGAATGCAGTGATGGCTAACTTTAAGAAGGGCCTGTAATTTAACAGTTTCAACACCTCAAAAAAGATCCATTATATGAGTTTGGATCTGCCACAGGATATCAACGTTGTGGCAACAGATGAGAAAGTAGTCCCTGCTCCCTCAGTCCTCTCAACCTGGATTTCTTCCAAGTCACTTCCAGCATCCAAGAATCAGGAGTCAGGTACAAGAGGTAGCAAGGGTTCACCATTACACTTCCACATTCTCTCTTCACTGGTTTGCAGGCAGGACATGACCAACTGTTGGAAAAAATTGTTGCAATGCTACTCATCCTTTGTTGTCATACTTTCAAATTGCTTTGCTTCTGTGTGACCTACAATGAAATATTAAAACCCCCTGCAAGAGACCAGTGAGACTAGATACACTGAAGAAATGACTTGTGAAGAAGTAAGAGTAGGTCCTCTCGAGAAGAAAATGTTCTCAAACTGGGTTATTACTGCTGTAGTACTCCCATCACTGTCTAGAAGAGCTAGAGAAGCAAGCAGAGAACATGTATGTTTTCCTTTCTTGTATGAGGGGATCCCCAGCAAGGAAAGTTTCCTGTAGTTTTCATTAACAACATTAACAAGGATCAGTGCAGCCAACAAGCTGAAACAGGGACAGAAGCCCTCTTTCACATTCACTCTGTAGCTGCATCAGGTCATGCTGCTTGCCCAAGTGAGCAAAGGAGTGGAAATAGATGGAAACAATTATTTCTGCAGTTTATCTTTGAACATCCTGGTACTGAATACGATCAAAGCTCCAAACCGTCCAGTGGAATATGAATGAGTACAGAGCTCCTCCCTACAGTCATAAACATTATTTTAGGGCTGCAGAACATGTCAATCAATTGAAGGTTTTGGCTAAGTTTGGTAAACTTCAGTCTTGGAAAAAACCCAAGGATCAAAAGAGATCAGCTTGAAATGTTCTCACTTTGAAAGTAGAGCAATTTATCATTTTGAATGGATTACAGTACAACTTTCTCCAAGCCAAAATATTTTCAGTTATCTTGGACAGAATACCACCTTTGTTACAATGGTGACCGTTTCATAGATTCTCACTTTTCAAGCCATCTCAAGACAATAAACATTCCAGATCTTCCACAACTTCTCCATCTCAAACTGCTCAATACAGTAGCCAATGACAGCTCCAAAAATGCAAGAGGGGAAAAAGTATACACTTTTTATTATTTGATAGAAGAAGCCTAAATTCAGTAGACTGCTACATCACTGAGAGGCACAGATCTGTCCTGAAGAGAAGAAAAATCTTGATGTTGAGCAGAATCCCTTGAAGAGTAGCATAGGCAACAGTGCCTAGCACAGTTAGAGAACACCAGTTTTGGAGCTGTCTGTTGAACTTGTGCAGCAGCTAGTGCCAAGGATCTCAGTCTTCACCTCCAACTCCTTGACTCTACTTCCAAAATGAAAATTTATTTCAAGCTGATCTCTTTTGATTCTGCAGATAACTGCTGTAAGAGTTATCCTCACTGCAAGATATATTACTTGACTTGTCAGGAAAAAAATTCCTAAGCTTTAATGCAAACTCGGATTAAGAGTCACTTAACTGTAAGATAATTCATAAATTAGGATATTCTAATCAAATTTTAGGTAGGTTAGTATTGTGTCTGAAAGCCTGTTCAAAGTTAGTGGTAGTCTCTTAAGTGAGGCAAAAAATGGTATTTCACAGAAGGAAAAACAGCCTAAGCAGTAATCATAGAAAAGTACTGAATTAGGCAACTACCATTGCTGAGAAGACATGCTAGCAACTCCACCAAGAAACTGTTAACTCTGCACCTCACTACCAACACCTTCATCTTTTCCTGCTTGTCACCTTCCTTCTACTTCTCCTTTTCCTTCCACAAAAAGCAGAAAACTAAGAGGTGGCTGGCTCCAACTCCTATGCCCATACTCCATCATTCATACCACCTAATAGCTTTCAGCTTGTGGAGATTCCTGACCTCCATTTGTCCCCAAGCAGTACTCCCACTCCTCTTATCTTCTTCAAACTGTGTTTTTTTTCTGATAGCATCCAACATTTTCAGAGAACTCCATCTCAGCTCCAACCACCTTCCATGACCTTTTGAAAAAGCTTTCTTCACCTGGCTTAGAATCTAAAGTAGAAGTTTAATTACTAGGTTCTTCAACAGCAGTAGTCAGAGATACAAGTTAAATACTAGAACAATAAAAGTGGCAGGATAAAAAGGGCCAAGAGATACTGTTTGATGTGGTAGTACACAAGAATGCCTGTCTACAACGTGTGAACGTTGAAGAACAGCATGCAGCCAAGGCAACGCTCTGCTACCTGACTGCTTCAAGAGACCAGCCAACTCAGTTCATCTGGACACTGGATGTCCTCATCTTAGAACCACATGTGAGATCACTGCAAACCAGATGAAGTCATCAACCCCAATCTTTACAGCATGTTACACTCCTAAGTATTACACATCTGAATTTATTAGTGTCCTTGTCTGAACCAGTCTGTCTGGTCTTTCATAAGTTCTGAACTATGGTCTAAGTGGCATAAGACACTGTCCATAAATAACTCTGAATAGAGCTACTGCTGCATTAAAGTGTTTGGACTGTGGTTTGTTAGATTTTATTTCAGGAAGCGATAAAGTTTCATAGGTAGCTCAAGTATTCACAGCAATAAGACCAAGCAAGTACTTAGAAGTTGTTTTAGAAAGGTATTTGTAGTACGTTAGACCTTCTTTGTTACAGTATATGGGTAATTTTGTCAAGATTTACTCTAAGGAAGCGTGCTTAATGTTGACTTACATGCTGTAGCAGGTGTCTGGCTGGTTCTATCCATCCCACAATAGAGGCACTTTCTAAAGACAGACGTAGATGTTTTCTTGCACTCTTCTCAGAAGAATGAATAGCTTACTTGTTTTCAGCAACAGGAAAAGGGTTTTCTTTAAGACACACAAACCAGGCCACCTATCTCGATTCCAGCAAATACAAGACTCTTGAAAATCAAGCTACACAATAGCAATACCAGGTTACGTAAGTAAGATCCTGCTCAAATACAGAAAACCAAGCTATCTATGCTTTCCTATATATTTAATGCAAAGAACACTCTAGGTATCTTCAATAAAGATGCTTTTTCCTGGAACTGTTGTATTTCCTCTGCTGACATTGAATAGCTGAAGTTGTGTGTTAATCAGCCTAAACAATTCAATGATGTTTTTACTTGTATCTTGATATCAACTTCCTTTACTTCATGAAGCTATACTTCTTTTGTAAGGCAATCTAGTGATACACTGCTAAGCACCAGTTTAAAGTTCCATAAATAAAATCCAACCAAACTGCAGCTTAGACAGCAAGGTTTCCAGACAGCATTTTTCATGCTGTAGCTTAAGTAAAAAAAGTAACTTCTGAGAATTTATTGAAATAAAAATATTTTGCTTGCTAATAGCAACCAGAACCTTTTTAATCACACAAAATTCTAAGCTTCCATACCCTCACCTAAGTTTTCAGTAGTAATAGTTTTAGTTTTGTAAGAGACTTAAAAGTTAGTATCAACATGGCTTTGTTAGTTTTGTAATTGACAAAAGTCACACAGAACACCCCTACCACAGCATATACCAAAGAAAAACTCTTTAGTTGCAGGCTGAAAGATATATTCTACACACTGCTTCCACTTCAAAATAGTCAAACATAACATTCTATTGGGTAAACAGCTACCATTAATTTCCAGACCAGAACTGCATTTGTCAAGTTCAAAAAAGTAGAGGAGGATTTGTTCTGGAGAGAACACAAATGCTGTGGTGTAGGTAAGCCCTCATTCATCTGCTTATCAAGTCTAGTTGAGGTTGGGTTGTTTGGTTGTTGCCCCCCCCGCGCCTGTGTG
>JAVJGI010000060.1:58422729-58436751 GCA_035590275.1 Ibycter americanus | reverse complement strand
CCCCCCCCCGCCCATCTGTGCAAAAAATGACATTTGGATCAAAAAACCTGCAACTTTTTATGAGGAGATTCCAGTTCTGAACAGAGTCTTGCTAATTTCACTCCTCATATCAATACTCTATCACTTACAGGACTGACTTTCATCTGTTTGCATTTGACAGTACTGTTTTTAGATCAAACTGACCTGTTTTTCAACTTCGGCAAGGCTCTCTTAAATTAGACTGATTTGAGGATGTTAACTCAATGGCATTGCTACATGTACACATAAAATCATTAATTTTAGATTCACAAAGGTCTGCAGTCAAGAAACTTATCTTCACTGGCATGAAGAGATCACCTTTATCCATCATGCATACAATCATGTCAGAAGAGCAGAGCAATGGTAGCTTAGGAGAAAGTATCTATACCACAGTTTAAGCAGAAAGGGGAAAAAATGCACAAGGGCCAGTCTGTATCAAAGCCATCTATTATTTCAGAAAAAATAAAAATCAGATTGAAGACTGCACACTTCTCTTTACATGTCAGACTGATTAGTTACTACTACTCCTTTTGTGGACTGGAACACACCCACACCATTCAATGCATTCATATGCAATACTAATTCTACCCTTCAGAAAAAGGAAGGCCAAGGAATATTCTATTTTGTCATAGACATCACCTTTACTGTTTTTCCAAGCATGACAACTTAAGTAAAAAAAAAAAAAAGTCAGAGCACAAAACATTTTGAAGTTTCAGCTACCACCATTTTTGTTCTTTTGTGATAGTAGTTCATACATACTTTGCTGAAAACCCTCCTCCCAAAACTTAAGTGGGCTTCAAAACACTTTACAAGAGAAAGAGCAAGTCAGGAGTAAGTTCAGTTCTGTCTAGTATTCCCAAAGTTACAATTACATCTGGCAAGTTTTGTATCTTCAATTTAATCACTCCAAATCAGTAGCAGTTCTAGTTAACGCCAATTCCTTTGTTCACTCAAGCCCTACAATACAGGGGGGAAAAATATGCTCATTAATACTTCACAATGCTGTCTTGGGACACAAATGTATTAACGCAGCTTAAGAGTTTCCCGTGCATCTGGTTTACTGGCTACCAGATAGATGAGGGCTAAAGTTGATTTGATGTTCTGGGGATGTTCTGAGAGGCCAAAATAACTGCAGAGGCAAGATATATGCATGCACCAACTGTTTTAGCTGGGAGTCAAACACCTCAATGTTAAACAGCAGTCTAAGGAAGCATTCTCTTCCCACTGAGGGGATACTCTAAATACTGCTGCTTGCCAGAAAAGGCTTAAAAAAAATGCTGTAGTTATGAATGTACCAAAAAAGCTGTTTTCAGGTAGGGAGAACAGAATGAGCAATTCAACAGTACACATGAAAAGCCTGCATCTTTCACTGACTTATTCACTTCACAATCACTGACAAGACTGATGTACATATTTCTGCACCTGCAATTGTAAAAGCAGATAAAATATTTAATATGTAATTTACAATGTATTTTACCAGCTTGGCATACAGGATGAACAGAATATATCAAAGTAGTTGACAGTTACAGGCTTGTGAAGGCCCTGCAAAAATATTACTTCAGGTATCTGCTAATTTAAAAAAAAAAATCAATTTGCATTTTAGAAGTGATACAATTCAATCTACCACAAAATACAAAGAGCTGCAAAAACGTATACCATTCCAACAACAATGTATATAAGTTATTAAATAATGATCTGATTTAAAAGAATATAAATGAAGCCTTTAAGTAGGTCTTTTCTACATGCATATTATTCCTCATTAAAGAAAAATATGTAAAAAGGCCATTGGTAATTGCTTTGTTAACCACTGTAGAAAATGCCAATTCTCTGGTCACAGACGCCACTAGTTTAGCACTTAAGGTCTCTGCAGTGTTACATGTGATTATTTTTAAATACTGTTAATTCTATTACTCCATTGGTAAAGAATGCGTGACTTGGAATATGGCAGTCTTCATATTGAGAGGGCAGTGATGCACAGTTTTATAATTATCCAGAAGAACAGCACCCTCCACTGCTCTGTACTTGTGGCTCATCATCAATAATCTGTACACCTCGCCTTGCTATTCCTGACTGACTGGAACCATTGCCTCTTGCTCTTTCATCCACTTGAGCAGTTTCTATCATTCCTGTAAAGGAAGATATGTATTAGATGACATTCCACTGCATATTTACACAAGACTTTTGAGATCTTTATCTATTCGAGTTACATTCACAGAGACAAAATTCAGCAAGACTGGTTCTCCTGTTTATTATGCAGAAGTGCTCTGGTGTCACATGGCATAGCTGTAAGAACATACTTAAATTTTCTTCCTACAGCACGAAACATACAGCAGTTCCTGTTGACTAAGGGAGACCTTAGATGCTCAGATGTTCTGGAGTTAGTGACTTCAAAAGCTAGATTTACCCACCCATATCAGAAATATTCTGCTAAAGAAAACAAGCAGGAAATCCCACATCCATAACACACACACCAAAAAAACACACCCCCAACCTACTCTTTAGACAAGCAGGTAAAATTTTGCTTAAATTCTTGTATTGTAAGAACACAACAAATAGGACAACTTCCCCACATGACAACATTTTTATCCTACATCCCATGATCTTTACCATTTGTTTAGACCACTGTGTAGAAACAGTAATGATGTGAATTTAAGTTTATGATTTGTAGTTGACATAATTTGGTAAGATTTTTGAAAAAGATTGAAACAGGGGGCTTGAAGCATGCAGTAGTGAGACCAGACACAAGAAGTTTGATTTGAGGTTACTATTCACAGATGCTAAGTGAAACAGTCAGTGCTCTCATAAATGAGCAAAAAGACATTGTTGGAGTACAGCATGAATTTGCAGTATTGTAAGCATCCATATATCAAGCTTCCATAGCTGTTACAGTACACAAGTGGCTTGAAGTAGACTCAGATGAAGTCAGTTCTTAGTAATAGTTTAAATTAAGGCTTTTCTATATGGTTTTAAGCATTGTGAAGCCTTGAGCATTTTGTGAATGCGCTCTTTACCAACAAACTAGGTAATACCTACTTTTACAAAGGTCAAGAAACAGTTCTTCAATTCCTTTGTTCTGTTTAGCTGAAGTGTGATAATGTTTTGCTCCAACAGATTCAGCATACCTGTAGAAATGCATATACAGAACTTCATTGTACTAAAAAAGATGATTGCAGGAGGTTTTATTCCCAGTTCAGTGTTAAATCAGCATGTGTAGATTAAAAAGGGAATTATGCAGTTAAAACTGCTACAACTGATGAAAAACACTAGCCGAAACAAAATTTCATGTCTAGAAATGCATTTAAACTGCAAATGTTGACTTTGATCACATACAACTCTCAAGTTACACTTTGGTCAGTAAGGACGTTCCGGGACTCAGATACTAACAGAACACTTAACATAACAACGGGCAGGCATAAACCAGCAGTGTCTACCTGGCTGCTAACAGCATCACAAGTTTATTACTCCAGCACAATTCTGCCATGGCTGTTTCTACTAATAATTGGCGTGACTTACGTTTCTGCTTCTTGCACTGAAACATGTCTCTCTTTCTCCAAGTCTATTTTGTTACCTGTTGGAAACAAGTTAATCTTTCAAGTCTTTTTACTCCAAAATTACCCAAAAGAAAGCAATCATGTCATCGTTGTACCACGTTATTTCCTCACAAGCTGTCCCAGTAAAGACTAACTTTTACATAGGTCTCAATCTGGAGCACAATGATACAATTTAAAAAAATCCCTCTCACTCAAGCATTTACAGGCAATGAACTACTCCTGTGGAGAGATCAGGATAGCTAAATACCTCTATACAAGCCACCAGCTCACCCTCTGCTCTTCTTTTGTGATTTATTAGCAGCTTATCTGTACTGCAGAGGTAGTTTTCATAGAATATCCACACATTTATCCTCCTGAAAGTGTTTTAATCGCTAGATCCGATTTTAAATCTAAACCTGTTATTTCTGTTGCATTTTGTTTGCACTGAAATATCCAAGCTTTAAGACTTGCTCTACCCCCCAAGCACTTGATTATGAAAACAGGCAAGCATCCAGTCTATGCCACTGAGAACAGTAAAAAAAAATGAGTACTTGCAAGAAGGATAACACACATTTGAGGTTTATGTTTCTCTTTGTTAAACTACAGTCTGCAGGTGTCTGTACTACACGTTTCTGACATGGTGTACCATTAAACTGCTTGTTTTTCAAAACTAACTCTTATTTTCTTTAATGTGATCTACAGAAACCTCTAGCTCCAACTGAATTTTAAATATCAAATTAACATAAGCTTTACCCCTTCACATGTACAAGCTGCCAAAGCAGTGTTTGGAAGATGCTGTTAATCAAAGGAAGCATTTCTGATTCAGTCATGTGAATCACATGTTAAAATAAAGACTTACCTACTATACATAAACAGATTTCATTTCCCAACATTTTTCTTAATTCCTTAACCCAGTTTTTTACCTGCAAAAAGAACAGAGATAAGTTTATTTTCACTTGATATACTACTAGCTCAGGCACTGAGGAACTGACCCATTTCCTTCATATACTCTAAACTTGAAACAAACATGTTTAGAGCAACATAAATGGATAAAGTATTATTTAGATAGCTAAACATGGCTCGTTTCACAGGTTTTAGTTCACAGTTGAAATTAAGAGCAAGTTACTTAAATCAAATGGTTCAATTACTCCAGAAATATAACTCACCACACTTGTGTTAGCCCCACTCCAAATAACAAGTTCACTGCATTGGCCACTTTAGGTCAGGCATGAGATCTTTTATCAAGAAGCACTTACTGACAGATCACAAATGGTACTTTAAAGGTAGAGGGACCTGAACTGAATTGTTCAGGTTAGATTATAACAGATGTTTGTTTCCTGAGAGAACAGATGGGACAAGAGTGTCGAGTCAGCTGATGGTGAGGTATCTGTTATCAATTTTGTTGTCATGCTTTGAAGTCGTATGATCACTGCACTGACTTAGGGACTGCTATTTTATGGGAATTTAAGTTGTGAAGAGAGGTAATCACTTCAGGAACCTAAAAATAGTTAGGATACATGATACAGAGGTAGTTATGCAACAGCTTCTGCAAATTAACCTTACCTCTTTTTTTTCTGAGAATTTAAGTGTTTTCGTACCACAGAATTTTACTATGTAGGGCTCAACATGAAAAGGCACGAGTTAAAGAAGTACTCACAAGTCATCACAATTCTGCAGGGGCAAGGGGGCAAGAGTTTAACTGCTAGCACAAGTGCTTTACTTGCCCTACATCAGATGATTTAAATGACTTAAGCTGTTGTGGAACTATACCCTTACACTATTTCTATCACTGCTAATCCAGTCCTTGCCCATATAGCCACAATTTCTTACTCCTCTACACAGAAGTCCTACTGGTTTTGCCACAAGCTAATCAGAGACCAACTCACTTTTAGGAAAGAGTGTCACATCCTAAGAAGTGACAGCACTGATTTGTCACAGAGTTGGAAAAAGCTCACCTGCTCAGACTGATCAACTAATACTGCTATAAAATAATAAGCCATCAAATTTCAGGTTTTGATGAGGATTTGAAGTCCAAAAATCTATTACCACTGAGAAATTAATGTTTCCACCATCATGTACTGCAATTTCAGAGTTATCAGATCTGTAAAAGGTCATGTCACTTCATATTTTTTAGTAATTTGGTTTCTATAGTAGTAATCAGTATTGCATACTATCACAACAGTACTGGCTTATGTTTATAGCATGTCACAGGTAACTCATACATCTAAATCTCTGGTGGTTTTTGAATAATCCTGCTAGAACTTTAGTAGATTGAAACAGTCAGCCTTCAAAAGAACACTAATAAGGCATATACTTCCATTATATGGTCTAAATTTGCAGATGTAATGTACATTGCTATTGCTGAAAACAGAAGATTGCCATTTACACATTTATATCAGATTATCTTCCAACGAGTTTACATCTCACAGAGGTAAAAATCGGTCCAGTACCTTTTGAAAGGAGTCTTCATCTGTTATATCATATACTAGAATAGCGCCATTAGAATCCCTGTAGTAGATCGGCCCCAATGCGTGAAATCTTTCTTGACCAGCTGTATCCTACATTTAAAACACATTTGTTAGCATTTAAGACAAAGCAAACAATACTTCAAGAAACTACAAATACTTTGAAAATTTACTTTACTAAGAAATGTGTAACATTTGAGTACTAGTAAGCCTAAGTAATTTTTTCAGGAAAATATTATATTTAGCTAGGGGAGGGAAAATAGGAAAATAAACATACCCATATTGCAAGGTTTACTCTTTTCCCACCAATATTTAGCTTCTTTGTAAGAAAAGATGCCTGGAAAGCAAAACAGATTAGAGTTAAGTTCTACACACAAATATCTCATTTCACTTCAGATTAATTTACTAATAAAAACATCTGAATCAAGAAGACAGATTTCTGGATCAAAATACCCTAAGCCAAAAGTCTGAGTCAATACTAAGCCAGTTAGTCATTTCCCTACAGTCTGCCAGGAGCCTCTTCTAAATAAATTTGGCTTAAGCCAATCATTTACTACATCTTTTTGCTGTTGTTTTGAATGATTTGGGAAGGATGAGAGTTGTGTGGAAAGTCTGAATTCACAGCACTGATAAGTCTAAGCCGAACTCAAAGCATTTCACAAGAGTACATGAAATTTGGGTAGGAACCAGCCTAACAGGATTTTTAGTCTGCAGGAATTTGGCAGAGTAGTTCAGTATTAGTCAGTTACTAAAACTCAAACTATTTTGTTGATCACTAAGTCTCAAAACACTAGTATCCTACAGGTTTCCTTATCAGTATCTTTTCCCTTTACTAAGTGAGTCCACAACTCCCCCCATCTGTTTTGCGGAGCTTTTGTGGGACAGTGGTGTGGTTTCTTGGAGGGGCGGGAAAATGTTGGGTTTTTTCCCCAGACACTGCTCCTCAAAACATCAGTGATATGCTTCTCAACTAACACACAAAAGAAAAGCAAATGTCAGGACAATAAAAGCCTCAGAATAAGCATATAAACTGCTCTAAGAATTCTACTACATCATCTTCTGACATTTTACAGGACCAGAGCATATTGCAAGATTAGTCTAATTTCAGTAACTCAGAGTACATCTGTTCTTCACCAAGCCTGCATGATGCGTATTTTCAAACACCACCTCTATTACCGAGTGTATAATTCGGTGGCTAAAAAGGGGTATAATTTAATGAAAGTTTAATAGGCTAGAACAGGGTGTGAAGGAGTTGATCATTAGGCACCTGCTCCCCCCATTCCAAAGACTAGCAGTAACAGGTTAACATCAGACAATTCAGTTGTCAAGGGTTAACTTTTGTCTTTTGCCTTTAATTATACTGTTTTCCTTTCAGCTTCACCACAATTTGCATTTGGATACAAACAAGTACTTGGGGTATTTTATGATACATTCATCCCTGATTATTTTAGACTGGACTGTAGGAGCTCAGCATGAGCTCTCTGCATGAGCACTGACCAGACACTGAACTAAGCAGAAGTCACATGTATGTGGAAAAGTGTCATGGGCCAGATCAGCTGCTTGAATCAGCTTGCTGCTTAACTACACAAGCAACCAGTACACACGCAGAAGACCATGGTAGTTCCATTTACACCAGCCTAAACTGCTGTGAAAGTGCCTCTCTGGAGTGCTGACCATATTACAGTTAAAGTCACACAACACTCAGCTGCTAGAGCAGCTCCTGCTCTTCAGCTGCTTCCCTAACAAACTCTGGTATCTGTATGACCTAAGGTGAGATGATTCAAGAAACTACTTCTGCTTTTTTGAAGTAAATTGGGGAAAGCTTTGGGAGGAGGTACAAAGTCTGATAAACAGAACAGGGAGATGACAGACCAGAGGAAAGAAAAACACTCAAACTTTCCAAGAGCAGATAGCAAAGAATTAATCATTATGACCATTGTATTCAACATCACTAAAGTATTAATGCTACCCCTTCAGTCTACAGTTAGGGGTCATAAGTCAACTTCAGAAAAAGTTCCACACAGTACGTTAAAAATATTTAACACTCTAGCCAACTTGTAACAAACAGCTTAACAGCAGAGTAGCAGATCTTAAATATCGGGAAAGCTTTAGTTCTTAAATCAAAAACTCCCCACAGAAAGTGGTTTATGGCTTTCGGCTAGCTGTCCCTAAGGACTATGTGATCAGTTTCTAGTCTTCATACCATAATTTGTTCTACTACACTAGAGTTTAAAAACCAAAAGCTTAGATGTGACTTCAGAAGTTTCAATTCACCAACACTTGGGCCATATTAAGAGAAGGTATGGTTAGGCACAATGAATGAAGCTTACTTGACAATATTTCATAGATCTACTGTACTACAGTACTTAATATGTTATTGTAAGTCTCAAAGGAAAAGCTCTTCCGAGCACTGCTTTTGTCACAACACTGACAATCTACTCAGTTGACACAAATTTCACAGAACTGTTTGAGAACCAAATTGCTGGACCAAAAGGCAGAGAAATCCTTCACAGAAACAGGAGTTATATTTAAAAACCACAGAACTCAATATCCACAAAGTGGTATCATCATGGCTTTAGACATTAGCCCAATTAATAGCACAGATATCTTTACTATCTGACAGAGCAAATATTAAAGTAGGCTTATCCACACAGATAAGTTTTGCTTAAGTACATACCAGGTCTTCAGGTCACTACAGCTTTTGACAGCAATACTGTCTTTTAGCACTAAGAGTAGAGTATTTTCTTTCCTATATACCCAAGTATTAGAAGACCCATACATTAAAGTAAGACTTTTTAGCATCTCCTGAAAAAAAAAAAAAAAAAATATCACAGGAGACTGTGGCAAGGGTATTTAGCATTGGGCTAGTGTACTTGCTCTCTGTATTAGAACTTGATGAATTTGTACTAATTAAGTTTTAGTCTACCTGAAGTCTTAGGCCCCTATCCAAAAAAGACAATATCCTGATATATCAGATATCCTAATTACAAGCAAGTTTGCCTAAAAAGCTTGCCCTATAACAAGACTGGAACCTGGTATTTGAAGTAGTCATGGTTAGCAATGAGCAGAAGGTTTTGTGAACATGCTGCAAGGAAGTCAACAATATATTACAGATTAAATTCTTTATTCTTCATTGTGTTCATATACTGGAAGAATACTGTTAGCAGGCTCTGTTCTTGAATTAATAGGTATGGGCAAGATTGAAATAGTTACCATCAGCAAAGTGCCTGTTACAGCCACAATGGCAAACATGCCAAAGGCAAACCACACAGTATCTACCTTTTAACACATACACAGCCTTCAAGTTCCACTTGTCTCATGGAAGAGCACGGTTACTACTCTTCACTCATTCTGAGGTTAGAGAGCAAAAAAATAATCCAGTGAACAGCAAGACTGTGCAGTTCCTAGAAATTTGTGGGGGAACCCAATATGGAAGGAAGAGCCTTAACTACTGTTTTGAGACAGTTTAGGAGCCTAGTTCAGGAAAAAAGTCAGCTGCCAAGAGTGTCAAAGTCTTTGAAATCAGCACAGTCTAGACAGCACTAGATAATTATACATAGAAGAGGATTCAACATTTTTTCTAATCTCCCAAGAGTATACCAAACTGAGTACTACAGATTTAAGTTTGAGTTGTGACTCTACTTAATCAGTAACTCCTTTTCATATTATTTTCATTACTATAAGAATTCATTTTTTGCTAGAATTCCAAAAAATCACAAGTACATAGGACCACAGATACCTCAAAGATAAGTAATCTCAAGCAGCTCTTTGAAGCTACTCATTTCGGTATTTTGACTCCAGCATCTTGTGACCGGTCTGAAGAACACTTATACACTTAGAAAAGGATAACACAATTAAAAGAGCTAAAATTCCATTTTCTATGTGCCTGTAGAAAAATCTTTCTTTTAATTTTTTCTTCTAAGAGGTCAGTTTCACATGTCCATCAGGTCCTGTTAGGAGCTGACAAAGGGGCCCGAGTAAAACACAAGGAAGACATAGCTGGAAAAGATTCTCTTGAAAGTCACTTAATAAAAAGCATGTGTATGTCACCTGTCCCTTCACCGCCTCATCTTCAACAGAGGCAAGGCAGGCATACAAACATTGCATATAGCATGGAACCTCCCTGCACCATCTTCCCCTCCCTGCTCCCCAGCTATGTTAGACAGCCAAGACAGCTTTTCCAGGTTATGCAAGTCCAGCAAAGCAATCAGGATCTGTACAGTATGATCAGCACCACATCAGCAGCGCTCTTGTGTGGAGGACTGCAAAATATCCAACCTATTCGAGAGATTAGTACACAAAAGTTGTATTTATCTTGAGTAATTAACTAACAGGAAGCATCTATGCTTTTTTTTAATATTCTGACAGTAGGTTTACTATTGGAGTATTCCAGCACAGTTCACTGATACCAATTTATCGCTTAGAATTATTTTATCAAGAGAAGAGCACTGACCTCAATATTTCAATTATTGGAAATAAACTCTGTCCCATCAGGTTTGACAACAGGTTCTGCACTCAATTCATTGCTTGCAAAACCCCCCACCTTTCCTGCTTTTTTGCATTATTCTAGGTAAGTGTTTTCTTACGTGAATCAGTAGCTACCTTAATTCCAATTTGCAGGTCATCAATATCTTAAGTACATGATTTGAAGCTAACATCACTACAGTAACATATCCCAGCAGCCTCCTAACCTCAAATGAAGTTCCAGCTCAGCATTTCCCTCTAAGCTACCTATCATGGTTTAACCCCGGTGACAACTACACACCACACAACTGCTCACTCATTCCCCCCTCCCCTCTTGGGCTGGGGAGGAGAATGGGGAAAAAGGTAAAACTCATGGGTTGAGAGAAGAACAATTTAATAATTTAAACAAAATATAACAACAACAGCTGTAATGAAAAGGAGAGAGAGGAATAAAATCCAAAAGGAAAAAAACCCAAGTGATACACAATAGAATTGCTCACCACCTGCTGACCGATACCCCACCAGTCCCTAAGGAGTAATCAGCAGGCCCCAGCCACCCCGCCACCCCAGTTCACATAAACAGCATAATGTTTTATGGTATGGAATATCCCTCTGGCTAGTACAGGTCAGGGTGTCCTGGCTGCGTCCCCTCCCAATTTCTTGTGCCAGTCCAGACCTCTCGCTGGTAGGGCCTGAGAAACTGTAAAGTCCTTGACTTAGTGTAAACATTACCGAGCAACAACACCAGTGTTATCAATATTATTCTCATACTAAACCCAAACCACAGCATTGTACCAGCTACAAGAAAATTAACTCTATCGCAGCCAAAACTAGGGCACTAGCATTCAGGGAAGCAGGGCATGAAGAGAAGAGAAGCAGCTCTCTTTTACGAAAAGTCTTCTGTTACTAGCACAAAAGAAACACCTCTGTTTGGGTGTACACAAGTTAACTTCACAATAGAATACTAAAGTGTCAGAATTGAGATAGGAAAGCACAGACAGACATTACATAAAAGACTCACACTGACCAATTTAAAAGCTTCTTGCACTTTCCGCCATTGCTGGGCTCACGCTGCAGGAAGCATGAGCCAACATCACTAGTTTCCAGAAGGCTACAATCTCACCTTTTTTGTTGCACTCATATTGGAGTAAAGCACTACGCAGTATTCTTTCTTTCCTCCCCCAAATCAATGATTACTGTGGATGGAGAGCCTCGTCTCAATATCTAGTCATCTCTTCATATGATTCATCACTGTGGCCCTTTGCTGAATCAGGAGCTAAGTATTTCTCTAATTTTGGCTTTATTGGAACAAAAGTAATTTGGTGCAGTACTTTGAATTGATGCCATGAAACAAAGCCACCTTACCAGATTAAGCCTTTAATCTTTAAAAAAAGTATGTTTTGCAACAATGTCACATCATTGCTTAATCAGATATCCTATTTATTTTTTAAGGGATGTTTTAATTTGCTAGTGGAAGAGCTTGCAACTTCCATCTAGAACAGTAATATGTAGGAAAACAAGAATAAAGATAACACTTTAGAAGTGCACATGATGTCCGGTAAGATTCAACAGCAACTGACACTGCATTTTACAATCAATAAGACATGTGGCTAAGGAGGCTCAGAACAGAAAAGCAAATGAGTTAAGGAAGACAGTGCAGTCAGTTAAAAGATACTGGTAGCAACCAGAAACCTAATCACAGTGCAGAAACAAAATCTCAGTATCAAGTGTGAGCAAGTGCTTCCACTCTTCTACAAGCACATACACCCCGCCTCCAGGCAGTCAAAACCGAATGCTCTCAAGCCACAGTATCTAGAGTCATTTCCCTGTCAGCATTTAAATGGACACTATGACAGTTGTGACCCGAATCTGCATTCCAACTCACTTTTTCCTTCTAATTTTACGTCTTCCGCTATAGATTTAAAGAACATGACTAACAAAAAAAAAACCACGAGCCTGCCTCACATGACAAACTTATAGCTCTACTCTTTCTACATGGGATGTGAGAATTCAGTTATACACGATCATTCTGATGCACTTTAAATGATTGTGTGTGTGAAAGCTCAATGCTACGCTTCAGCTCAGACACCTACAAGCTAGTAATCATTTCTGTAGCATAGCTATTATCCATTACCTCTATAGCAATGAGACCTACAATCAGCTTGCCATAAATACACCACCCCTAGTAAACCTACCAATAGATTCATCCAACAGCAGAGTATGAACACAGGGCAACAAAATTTAAAACATGTTCTTTTTAGGTCTAAAAACAGAATAACAGTATCTGTTTACAAAACATTCACTGTATTGTTTCCAGTGCATCTCTAATGTTTCTTTGATTTTAAGAAAAAAGTCCACTATTAAATACTTCTGAGATACACAACCCACAAGAATTTTCCGTTAAATTTGCAGGAATAGCGCAGAACTACCCTAAGGCTCTTTTTTTTAGCATCACTTACTATTTATTCTGTACTTCACAGAACCTGAAAAGTAGTTCAAAACCCACTACTGGACCACATGGTGGCAGGGTTTATTTGTTAATTTAAAAAACCCCACAAACATTAAAAACAGTACACGCTACAGTGCTAAACCCACACTTTCATATACATGCTCACAACTGCTAAGAAAGATGCAGTTCAACTAGTGTAACTGCAAATAAAAAGGTTAAGTAAAGACATCCCAAAAGACTTTAACATACAACCTACAACATCAAGTTTAAAACAGGTATTCTGAGACCACGTACAGTATAAGCGTTTTATTTTGTACCACGGCATATATGCCATTCAGTGCTAGTAGGAAATGAAAAAACATGACTTTCAATTCAAGCAGACACCCTGTCACATTTTGTAAGTGGAACATCACTTTTTTGTTCTTTATATGTAAGCAGACACTACTACTGAGAACCAGGCCAGAATTCAGGGAGATACGTGACAAACAAGTATGCCTTAAGAATGTTTTCTGCTATTAAGTCTTAATCTCATAAACCATTTTGTGAAAGCTGTTTCCTTTAAACAATAGTATTTCGGCAGTTCAAGTGTTAGGATTCGAGAACATGAGGAAGACTATAATTAACAGAAATGCTGCACATATGAAACACTTAGTCATCAGTCCACTACCCGCGATTACAATGACAACACCACTTTCAAATCATACTTCACAGGATTCAAACGAAGACATTCATGTAGGTAACTGGAAAAAACGAGCAGTTAGCGTTCAGAATACACGCGAGGCCTTTAAGCACTGGAAGCTTAAGCCTGAGGCATAAAAAGAACCCGAAAATTAGCTTCCAGCAAGCTCGGCAGGGGAACAGCCACCATTTGAAGAGCGGCAGCGGTCGCTCCGGCCACCGTTGAGCGGTAAACAAGGCAGCAGGCACCCGAGCCCTGCCGCCGGCTGACGGGCGACGCGCAGCGAGCACCAGGGCGGCGGGGCAGCCTCCGGCAAGCCGGACCACTGATGAGCACCGTCCCCGGGGAGCGGGAACGCGCTGTCCCTCCGTCTGGATGGCGGCTCTCGCCCTGCCTTCTCAGGGCCCTGCTGTGATT
>JAVJGI010000060.1:58385661-58421773 GCA_035590275.1 Ibycter americanus | reverse complement strand
GGGAGGAGAGCCCGGCCTCAGGCCCGTCCCCCGCAGCTGCCAAAAACACCCGCCTGCCCCCGGCGCCCGTTGGGCGGGGGCGGTGGGGCAGGACGCCCAGGGGGCGGTGCTCCGGGCCCCAGCGCTGCAAACAGCTTTGCCGTATCTAGAAATACACCGTCGGTAGATAGAAACCCATGCAAGATTTATATGTGCAGATGAACTTGCTTTTAAACGTCATGTTAAGGCTTTCTGATGCAGCAGATGTATCTCCCAAACGTCTCCCTGTGGGCGGGAGGCCAAAGCCTCCAACAAACAGATGACAAACACCACCGGCACGGGTTTTGTGCCCACTCCAGCGGCCCTGTTCATGTCAACTAAGTTACACGACTCTCTAAATGTCTGCGAGAAAAATAGTGTGTAATAAAGTGCTTTAAAACAGAGATGTGGGAGCAGGCGATTAAAAAGGCACAAGAAAAATATTCTTCCATCAAATTCCATCATTGCAAGGGTCTGGTAGTGTTTCATACACTCAAGAATTAGAAACCTGCTTCGTAAAACTGGGTATCATTCCTTAATTGAAAGCAATCCTCACAAACCAGTCCAAACTACTGCTGCATAACATCCCTCTAGTGATCATTTAGTGGTGAGAAAAATAATACGTCGTGGTGCGATTTCCTTTTTCTCTGTCAGATAGTATCAGTGCTCCGTTGTGTGAGAAAGAATAGAGGAAAGAACAGAGAATGCGTCCAGGAGAGCAAAGATCAAATTTCCTGAAGCAAGAAGCCTCACTACTGAACAGCATTACATTCACATACAAAATAGATTGGTTTTATTTTCTCCAGATGTAAATAAAGTAAACCTTTTTATTTGATCCAAGTGTAAACAAAGGAAATGGGACAAGGTAAAAAATCAATGCAGACGCAATCTTCAGGAGTATCTTTTCTTTAAATAAATTCCGAGTTTTATTAGCATGTAAATGGTTTCAGCAAGTTGCTATAAAAATACCGTCTTGCTGGAAAGCAATGCTGGCTTCTGTCAGTCATGCCTTCCTTGTACAGGCGGTAAAACTGGCTCGCATGTTAGTTGTAGAGGGTTAATCAACATTGATAATATACAGTTGTGGGCTTGCTTCTGGGGCGGTGAGTTGGCTGACGTGGATAATGTACAGCTGTGGCTTGTTCGGGCTAAGTAGCTAAATAGCACTGAGGAGCCCAGAAGAGGAGGAGCACTGGGTGAAGAGATAGAGGAGACTGGATGAAGAAGAGCCCAGGGATGTAGGAGAGGCCCAGGAGAAGCTGAGAGAAGGGGGCCTGGATGAGGAGAGGCTGGCTGGAGGAGAAGCCAGGAACCCAGATGGAGCAGAGGCAAGAAGCAGGGTGGACTGGCCTGAAGAGGATGAAGAAACAGCACAGACAGTAGATGAACTTTTGGAGCCTTGTGTGGGAAAGCCTTGTTGCAGCATGATAGTTTTGTAATGCTGTGACAGTTAGTTACTCTTCTTTCAGGCTGAATAGAAGAAGGAGGTAAAACTAGGTTCAGATTAAGGTTGCCAGAGACAGTGGAAGCCAATGCTTGTGAGTGCAAGCTGGTTGCAGGGCCCAGCAGGTTGAAGCCTTCCTGGTAACTGTGTGAAAGGAAGGCTATCTTGAAAACTATTAGCAAAAAAAACTTCCTGTTGTCGCAGCTTTTTACTTTTTTCAACAAAAGCAGGTTCTATGTATGTTCTTTATACACAGGATTATACTGAAGAATACACCTGATTTGTACTTTTCTGTTCTCCTTTGAACAGAAAAGATCCAAATATCAGTTACATACAATCATAGAATCACAGAATGGCTTGTGTTGGAAGGGATCTTAAAGATCATCTAGTTCCAACTGCCCTGCCATGGCCAGGGAAATACATCTTACTAGTTAAAAGAGTACTTTCTGCGTGGGTGATTTTTCATCAATCTTAACTCAAGTGTATTATTGTACTGAACAGTGTGATGGAAATGTAGGCAGTGTTCCAGTCAGAGAGCTGAAGCTTTGAAAAGGGCTACAGGAGAGGCATCCTGTGTGAAGTCCATGTGTTGAATGCACCTGACAGCATAACTGTGAGCATTGTTTTTCTAACAGAGGGCACAGCAAAGTGTAAAACACCAACTGAAGCCCAATTCTGGCAGACCATTTCTCCAAGAATTGTCTGCCGTGGTTCAGAATCAGAAGATGCATCTTCCCACTGACAGTAGGTTGTTGCGAGTAACTACTGTATTCTATCGTTTTTGTTTTCCTCTCTCTCATCTGGAACCTGTAATTACTGATTTTCTTGTATAAGAAGTCCTGTACCTCCTGAAACTTCAGCCATCAGTACTAAATGAAATTAAAAGACCGATCTGGCTGAGAACAGAAAATTCTGTCAGAACTACCTGAACTGTCACATTTCACTGTAATCTTATTAAAATCTGCAGGTTTAACTATCTGTGATAGTTACCAAGTTATTTTGTTTTAATAGTGTTAATTTTTTAGCGCCTATTTTATTTCAGCATATTTGAGAAGAGAATGCCTCTTTTTCATCTAATTTGGTGTGCTTCCCCTTTTTACATAGCTTCCTAAAAATACTTTTACAGGCTTTCTGTTTTAACTATGTTGCTGATTGCATCTGCACGAAAAATGCCTTTTGATAAATATTTTCTATTTCACAAGTGAACTACAATACCATGTATGTTATTATACCAAAACAAATTGCACCATTATATCCATTGCCATTGCCTTTTATCATTCTTGGTAAGACTTTAAGCCTTTTACTTCAGAGGTAGTGTCATCTCTGAAAGTGAAAATCATATGCTGCTTTGAGCTTGCATTATTAAAGGTCCTTATAAAAATGTTAGCGGTCTCAATTCCAGTGTAAACTTAAGTGCAGGCAGTAGCTGTACAGAGGAAATACTGTAGCTGGTGAAACCTACCACAGCTTGAACACCTCCCATGCTGTTAACAACATGCAACTGATTTCTGGGATAATTACGACTTTCCTGTAAATTACAAAGGTGCAGTTGTTTTGCAGATAATGTTAGCCTTACATTTGCGGGGTTTTTTTTTTCCTTGGGTAGTATTTCTGAGCGTTTGTAATACTTGTGGTAAAATGCTCTGATTTTATCAGACTCACTTGGAAAAGAAAAATAGTGCAAAATCTCATCCAAATAATGTACAGTTGTGTAAGATCAAATGACTCCTTGAAACTGTATAGATGTCCATAAAACCAAGAAATCAGAACAGAGGAAAACAACAACAACAAAAAACCGAACACTTAAAATGAAGTTACTGTCTCAGTACTGTCAGGAAAGAGAGATCCTCTGAATGAAATGTATCTGTGCTTCTAATGCAACTAATGCAAACATCCAGTCTAGATGGAGAGACATAGAACAATGTTCTACCAAATGGCAATCACAGGTAACATCAACCTATCCATCAAAAATACAGTAGGTATATTTATCTAGGGTGAGATCAATACCTTGGGTTGCTTAAATAATGATAATTCAGTAAACATGTTTAGAAATGTCAGTGTAGTAAAAAGGCATGGTCTGCTCCAAAAAGAAAGATGACTATTCAGGTTCTGAAGGTGAAGAATAATGATGAAGAGCAAAGCATGTGAACCTGAAGAGAGAAGAACAAATAATTCATAAAGAACCTTGACCCAGAGGGACTTTTCTGAACATGTTTTACCCACTCACTCTCTGCTGAGAGCCTCCATGTACCCATGTGGATGTACTTGACCGGTTCAGTAATGTCCTGGGAGGCTCTGTGCAGCATGACATTTGTTTCTAATTTGTAGAAACTAGTAAAACATAGACTATGATTTTTAGCTGAGAAACAACGCCAGCAAGGGACAACTGTTATTTTTTCTTGTAAAGAAAAAGATTACGATTTTTTAGAAGTTAAGTTCTCCATGTTGAAGAGGAATTGTCTGTAAATGTCATTCCCCCTCAGGGTAAGCAGTTCTGAATCCTTTTCAACTTTGTATTATCTTTTTCATACATATGGCAATGCCAAATACCATCCTCATGTGATTCTGATGGATTCCCTCACTGACAGGCAGCATCCTGAATGCATGCTGAGAACAGCAAGCAGCATGCTGCTCCACCATTCATTCAACCCCTACTCTTGGCACTTGCACTTGCAGGAGCAAAGGCTCTGTTCTGGCTCTAAATATTCTGTTCGGTGTTTCTTTTTCTCCTGCTCTCCCTGGAATGAACATCCCTCAAAGGAAAGGAAAGCAAAGGAAAGCTGGGGTGAAAGTAAGAGCGAAACTTGAGGGCGAGATAGAGTGATCAGCATGCTTACAGCAAGCTCAGATATGCTGGAGATGTGAAAAGAAAAAGAAAAAAAAGAGAAAAAGAAGGACTCAAAAGAAGCAGTTAGGTAAATGCTTTATTAATTTATTGCTGTTCTGCCATTCCCTGGTAAAAGAAGAAAAGGACAGAGAATAATGATCTGGCCTAAGAATGAGGAGGAAGTTAAAGTTTTCCTCATTTTCTCCCCGCTAAGTTCTTGCTCTCATTTTCATACCTAAATTTTTTCTCCAGGTGCCTTGGTTTTGGAAAATTTGCCCATTATCTTGATACACTTGACTGATTAGTATATGTTTTTAAAGTCACCCATCTAAGTTGCTGCAGTTCTTGCTGTATTAATAATTAAGCTATAATAATAGTAATCATAATTCTTGTGTTCTCTGACAATGTTACTCAAAATGATGTGTGGATGTGCCATATGTATTATAGGAAATAAAACACTTTAAGATGTAAAATATGTACATGAGGCTCGTGTCATCCACAAGAATGTCTTTTCTCAGAATGGCACAGCTTCAGTCCAGGTATTTCCAAGTTTGACTGACTGTAACTATTCTTACATACCATTTCACTTCCCACAGGGCTTCAACGTGAATTTTAGTTAATCAGAACTTGCAGCAAAGGCCATGAAGACAGAATGCATTGCAGTACTTATTTTGGCATATAACAGCAAGATTCCCCAGGGATGGAAGATACGGAAATTTCATTGACACATTAGAACAAATAGGTGTGTATCCCGTGGAAACTACACAGAATCTCAAAGCAATGAAGGAGAGACAAATGGTGTTGTAACTCCTTTCAGTGTTAATCCATGATCCCACTCTTCAGCCCTATGTGGGGGCCCTGAGAGCGGCCCCGCTCCGGGAAGTTTGGCTGCTGGGTCTCAGGGCCAGCATAGAGCACCATGCTGGCAGCCCCTTTCTTCTGGGAAAAGGCCCCAGAAGAAAATGCACAATATGAGTTGTTGGGTCCTCGGGTGCTGCAAATGTGAGGTCGGGGCTTTGTGGAGCGTTTGTCAGTATTGCAGCAGGTGGTCTGAGGGTTTCATTTATGAGGATTAGTCCTCCTGGTTGGCAACCAAGGTGAAATCAGAAGAGGGTATGGAGAGAATAAATACGTTACAAGGGCATCTATATTGTTTTGTATTTATATTAACAGCAAGAAATGAGCAAGAGGAATAAAAAAAAAATCACTAATGAGAAGAAATGTGCTATGGATAGCATTTCTGAAGCCTGCATGGACAATTTGAATGGCTGGAATATAAAAATAATATGCTATATTCTATTTAACAAGCATAAACATAGTGAAAAAGTACACACGGGGCCCTATAATTTGTTTTGAAGACACTGTAACTTGTATCAAAATTATTAACAACCTGGACACAGAGAGCCTTGAATGCATCATTTTATAACTGGTAAAACCCAAGAAAGGGATTTTGCTGGGGATCAGTGAAAGACTAGCAAATAAACCAGAAAATTAGTTTTAATTCCTTCATAGAAACTTTTCTGTATTTTCTGTTCAGTTACGAAGGAGAGGAAATGGTATGACAGTCCAATACAGACAAGTCTGTATTGGAGGACCTGGAGGCTGGCTATGAACTATCAGCTGAATTTCAGGAATGCCTCATCTTTCATTTCTTAAAACAAACAGTAGCGTGCACAGCATGAGGCAGTTCTGCTGTGGACTTAATGCTTGAATGAATCATGGCATTGGAGATGGTTTCCTAGGCATCAGGGTCATAAATATGGGCAGAAAAAACACATTACCGGTTACTAGAATCATAGCATCATACCATAGTTTGGGTTGAAAAGGGCCTTTAAAGGTCATCTAGTCCAACCCCCCTGCAATGAGCAGGGACATCTGCAACTAGATCACATTGCTCAGAGCCCCTGACCTTGAATGTTTCCAGGGATGGGGCATCTACCCACCCCTCTGGGCAACCTGTTCCAGTGTTTTACCACCCTCATCATAAAAAATTTCTTCCTTCTATCTAGCCTGAATCTACCCTCTTTTAGTTTAAACCCGTTACCCCTTGTCCTGTCACAACAGGTCCTGCTGAAAAGTCTGTCCCCATCTTTCTTATAAACCTTCTTTAAGTATTGGAAGGCTGCAATAAGGTGTCCCCAGAGTCTTCTCTTCTCCAGGCTGAACAATCCCAGCTCTCTCAGCCTGTCCTCACAGGAGAGGTGCTCCAGCCCTCTGATCGTAGTACTAGCTAACAAGCCGATTTCACAAAGGAAGAAAACTTTTTGCTTACAAGGAAAAGTGGAAATCAAAATTTGAATACCTCCAAGAAGAGCTTGTAAGGCTAGAAAAATCACAACCCCATAATGTAAAAAAGAAAGATAAAGAGGTAACTTTTGCTAAATGCCCTACCTGGATGAGTAGGAGCAGAAATTAAGTTAAAAAAAAAAAAAGAGGGAAGACAAGGGAAGTAGAAAGCAATTAGCAGTCATTTAAGATAACAACAGGCATGATATGATCAGGGCAGCCAAACAGCAGAGGGTAAACCCACTGCTTATGAAGTTAATAGGCTATAAAGTGTTACAGTTACAAAGACCGATACCTCCCTCCCCCAAAAGTCTGTTTACTAGACACATGTTATAACAGCGTTAAGAATGAAAACATAAAAAAAGCAGAAGTGCTCATTTTAGACACATGCTGGCAGACCAGGGAAATTCCAGAGGAAGGCAGAACTGGTAAGATTGTGCCAAAACTAAAAAAGTAAAAATGGGACCCATGCAATCATAAACTACCCAGACTAGTATCAGTCCTTGGCAAACCTTGTTTAAATGATCATGCCAATGTTTTCAAATACAGAAGATGACAGATTGAAGTACAGACCCAGCAAGTCTGTATTTACTTCCTAGGGTGTATAAAGGATGAAACTTTCCACCAGAGTAACTTTCTGCAGCGCGGTGGAGCAGAAGATGGAGAAGTCAGGGGCACCATAGGTTCCCGCAGACTCTGCTCCGGGTGAGAGTGATGTGCGAGCTGAGCCCCGGTGAGATCTTGCAGGGTGCTGACTGCGAGTCAGCCACAGCAGCAACAGTAAACAAAAGGTTCTGTACCTACTGGGTGATCAGCCAGTAAATTTTCCAAGAGGTCCTATAGTGGGAACGGGAATGTGGAAGGCAAGTGTGGGTGCTAACAGAGTTCCTCGTGGACAGCCTAAAGCCCACCCGTTCCAGTGCTGCTGAGCTGCAGTTAAGCAGCGATAATCATGTGGGTGAGGAAAGAAATGAGCTTCTCTGAGCAAAACTAGTCTGCTTTGGATCATGGTAAGATTACTTAATCAACTATGTATCTTCATCCAAATCATCATCAACCAGCCTGTTCGCAGACCAACTCTTCGTTAATGATAATTGCCTGTTGCACATAGGCTTGTACAGCCTCCTGTACGCGCACAAGCCTTGATACACCCATCTTCACCGTGGCACTCATACCTTCAGCTGTGGGGAGGAGCAGATGATGACACAGAGAAAAATAATGACACAAAAGAAGAGCTAGCAATTAAATGAAGCATGTGAATGTTATGTATGCCAGTCAACAAAGTCTAATGGAAAAATAGGTCTCATCAGAGAAAACTGAGGTCACATTACAGGCTTGGCTGTTAGAAGGTAACGTCACAGCTGTACTAATTTTTTAAGGTGCTTGACTTAGCACCACATGTTAATGATCAGGAAAAATGGTGGAAAACTGGATGAGCTGTTCAAAGTAGCTGTTGGTGAGACAATCATCTTTGAAAACTTTGAAAACATCTGAAAACTCTGAAAACATCTTTGGGGCTTCTTGGGTTTCCTAAATGGCCTGGAAAGTAAATATAAAATCAGTTCCAATCAAATCTGATGTGGCACTCTCAGTGTGATAAACAGTGATAAGAATAAGGCAGCCAGAAAGAACTGTGTGAGAAGCTATGTCCTGAGAAGTAGGAACATTGTAAAGGATATAAAAGTGATGACACTTAGGCAACGTAAGGGATATGAGAGTCAAAACCTAACAAATATCTCAGTATATGGCTGCAGCACAAGGGCTGAGGTAAATTCCTGTATATGAAATAAGGAATTAATGAAGGGATTATTTTATTTCATTGTATAGCCTTGATAAAACTGATACTGGAATTTGGCACACAGTTTAAAAATAGGGCAAAAAGCAAGAAAGGGCTCGCTTTGGTCAGCTCATCAATGCTTTGGCAGGGACAGGCACAAGAAAAGAACTAATAGCAGGAATCCAAAGCCAGGCACATTCAGATTGAAAATGAAACACAAGTTTTAAAACCAGGACGAACTACCAAGTGAAGCAAATGATTCCTCATCTTCTGGCAGCTTTGCGTGAGGGTTGATGGGGAGCCTGATGGCTTTGGCCAGACACAGATTGTATTTCAGGCAGTCACCAGGCCCAGTTCACAGGAGACTGACCATCTCTGCCAGCTCTGAAACTTAATAATAATATTAAAACAATTTATTTTTTCAATACTGTACTCATCATATTTATTGCTGAAAAAAAGCCAGTCAGAATTATTAATGGCCCAAATGAGAATCATGTCTCACTGAAGTGTAGTGTATTCATCTAAGACTTCTAAAATTTGGAGGAAAACTTGCATTCTAAACATATACTTCCTAGTATATTAGTTTTGTATTCTAAACATATACTTCCTGGGAATGAGCAGAGCAATCCTAGGACTACATTGTATGGTTTAAATTGAAGCAGTTTATCCTAAAGCAGCCTTCAAAACAAGGACAAAAACCAATAAGCCATTTTTAATAGTATCATTCAATTCCTACCATTGATATAAAACTTAGTGCTGCACTGTTAAGACACATTAATTTTATAGAATTTTTTTTCCTTTGCAAAGTGTTCCTTAAAGTGCTTTGCAGTACAGATACTGGCAATGAGCAAGTAAACAAATAAGCAACAACAATTACATGCTCAATTATCACTCCTGTTCAGTCCTGCATTCAAAATATTGTATAAAGGGCAAGTGGCTGGACACCAGGATTATCATGTAACTCTTAAAGCAAGTGCTTTCATTTCTACTGAATGAACAAATAAAATAGGATCAGCCAGTCTATTCCTTCCCTTCATCATTTCTTCCCTTAGAAATTTCTAATTTACAGCCAGTTCTTCTTTTAATTACGCTAAGTAACGCAGTTTCAACAGAGTCACGTGGATACAACGGCAAAAAGAGTATAGTTTATTAAGGGCAATTGCATATTACTGTCAGAAGGGCCCATCCCATAAAAACAATCATCATCTTGCTGCTTTGACCAGTGAAGTGTTTTCTTTTAAAATGCAAAACCTCATATTGCTAGAAGTGGAAAGCTGTAGTGGTAGAAATATTGGTCTCGTTTTCTGTCTAGAAAAATGCTTAAGTATGGCTCCGGCCCCCAGACCTGAGGTAGCTGATGCTCCAGGGCAGTATGAGGGGCTGGCGGGGTTACACCGGTCACTTCAGTTGTGCAAGAACCAAGAAACCTCCTGTGCTAAGTGAGAAGATGCTTAACAGGAGCAGTCCTGCTGGGTTCCAGGCTGTTCGTTTAGATTAGGATTATGTTTTTGAGAACTGTGTTGTAGCAAGTAACAGCAGTGACGAGTTTCTGGCCAAAATCCTCCACCTGCTGTGAGTGAGAGCACTACACCAAGCTGCTGTTGCACTGTACCCCAGAGGAGGCTGCCTGCCAGTGCCGGGTCTCCGGAGAGCAAGCACAGTGGTGTATGTACACTGCGTGTATGTATATAGGGAAAGATATTTACATGTATATGTCATTTTCTATTATATGTATATATGTTGTGTATATAAAAGGTGAGATTAAGGGTAAGATTAAGCTCGTTATAGTCATTCAAATAACAACATATGTCTCTTCAAGTGGGATCCCCTTTGGAAAGCCATCATTTATATCCAACAGTTTCCTAGTTAATTGGTAAAACACATTCCCTGTGGCAAGTTGGCACATTCACCCAGCTGAAACTCTGCCACTCTAAAGCAAGACGTCCTCAGGGGAGGCCACATGGCTTGTTCCCACACCTCCCCAGCTGTGGCAATGATGGGGCTGGTGGCCTCAGCCTGGCGGGATGCGGGGATGGGGACTTCCCTGGAGAGAGGCAGGGGCGCAGAGGGGATGCAGTGGGCACCAGCCTGTCACCTCTGTGGGGTGGCACCTGCCACTCCTCTGCTGGGTGCATGCCCCAGGCTGCATCCCCCCACCTGCAGAGGCGGGTTTTACAGGCTCCTCAGGCCTGAAACTGAAGCCACGGAGAACAGGTCTGGAGCCAAAGATAGCAGTCCTTAGTGCTGGAGCTATAAAATATGCCATTACCCACAATGAAGATGAAGTTGCAGATAAACGGTATGGGACTGTCATGGTTTCCTATATCCATTTTCTCCGTGTTCTGCTCTGGGTTTTATATTTTATTTTAACCCTATAGTAAAAGCCCTCATACCGTTGCTACAAAACATCTTTCAACCCAAGTTGAGGTCTTGGGCCTCAACTCAGTTTGCTCAATACAGCCGTCCGAGGACAAATCGTGCAGATCTTTAGTGTTTCTTTTTCTGGTAAGCTGCTCACTTTGAGACTTACTTCTGGGGCCAGACTTATGAGACCTTGTAGGCTCATGAGAGTTTCGCAGGAAAGGTCTGAGGTGATGAACCTCCAAACAAGCCCCCATGTTTCCCATGGAATGAACAGTTCTGGAAGCCTTGTCCTCCCTAGCCTGTAGAAAATGCTGACAGTGTTGTACCATTAGGACATGTAGTTCGTAGGTGAATTTATACAGAAGCTTGAGGTGGCAGTTAGCCATCATTAAACACTTAATCATCAGCATCATTAAACAGTTGAAAGCTTCCTTGTTATATTGTCTAATCTTGTACTTTTATTTCCCCCCCACACAAATTATTTTTCTGAACCTTACACTTCTGTGTGACTACAATTCTTCAAGTCTGTAATGGACACAAGTTTAAAAAGACAGACAAATATAGTGAGGATATATGCAAATACCCCGTGAGGAATTGTGGCACTAAAAATCTTGGGTTGAAAAGGGAGGACTCATCTTAATGTGAGGTTATTGGGTGACCTGTGAGGTGCCAGGAAACATGCTGACCCAGGGACTGCTGCAGGGCTGTGGGCAGGGCTGGCACCGAGACGGTGGGGCCACAACCAACACCCTGCGCTTAGCAAGGGGGTTTTACCTCGAAGATCTTTCTTTGTAAAGTGAGAACTGGAGACTGCTTACAATTGGCTTGCTTGGAGTAAATTCTGAAGGAATAATTACGTTCCCCGCAACTTGGCGAGCGTTTCAGTAAGCCCTGATAACATTCCCAAAGCTTGCTGGGCCAGGCAGATTGCACTACTTTTCCAGCAGATGAGGGGAAACAAGGAGCTTGCATTTTATCTGAAAAGCATGATCCTCTCATTTCCTTCATCTGAAGCTCTACCTGAATCTACCTGAATCTATATGAATCTAATGTAAAACGGTTTATGTACAATGTTAGTTGTACGTACTTCAGACAAAGCGACTAGTAAGACCATAAACAGCAGTTCTTCTACGAACTACATTTTTGTAAATGAGTGGATCCATGGTTAGGGATTCTCTGCAGTCTTTTGGTAGTTTTAGTTCTCCCTTGTGGAAACGCTGACGGCCACAAGACGTATCGCTGCGTTCATTAAAATACCAACACAAATTTATTAAAAGATTTCTAGCAAACAGCAGGTTTTGCCAACTAGAACAGCCAAGATCCAGTGAAAAACACCCAAAACAAACTTTCTGGAAATCCTGTTTTTCAAGTCCTTTTTACAACAGCTTTGATTCAAAATACCATTGCATTCTTGGTTAATACATTTTTTCCATGAATGCAGGGGTGGGACCTTGGTAAGGTTTAATAAACAGTACTTACTACAAATAAAAAGATGAAGAAGGGAAGTAAGGGATGTGTGTGGGGAGGGGTTTATAACTCCAATTATTAGTTGTGAATTGACCAAAAGGACTTTTTCTTTGCTGCCAGTGTCTGTTTCCAGCGATGAAAGAAGCCCCTGCTCAGGCAGGAGGAGGCAAGGTGAGTGAGCCAGCTTTTCTGCTCCCCAACCCACCATACTCAGTGGCAGTCCTGTTTGCTCAGTTCAAGAAGTATTGCAGGCAGGGAAGGAGGGTTTGCTGCAAGCCAGAGGGATGTGATCATGTGTTATTCTCTTTGAACTATGTGCTGCTGCTTCAGAATGGACGTTCATATCAGGATTGCATTCTCATCCTGAATTTTCTCACAGAGTAGCCTTTGCTGACTGTACAGAACTAGCTGCTTGCCTCACCTGGCAAGGCACAGAAATCATGGCTAGCGTGATTAATACTAATAAAACTTTATTTTATTCTTGATGTTTTGTAATTAAGCTGGTTTCAACTTGTTCATTCATATAAAATATGCGTGCCAGTTCGAACAAAAGGGGAACAGAACCTTTAACAACCAACAGTGTCTGAGCTTGGTTATACGTCGGCTGTTCTGCACCTTCTTGTCTCATGGAACAGCAAACATTAGCTTAAGTGGTGGCACTTTCTCATCTGCCTTGTCCTGACCACATGAGGACAATGGCAAGGGGAATGCTGTGAATCTCCAAGAGGAACAGGCATAAGGCTAGGCTCAGTCATCTTTACCTTTCAGGTGGTGAAAGCATGATAGGAGTCTTCAAATGCTGAATAGGAGGCACTTCTGAGCTCCCAGCTCTGTCAAGTCTCACTTCTTGACTCCTGAGCTCCCCAGATGTACAGCAGTGATTGAAGTAATGATGCAAACTCTGAAGCTTCAGGAAATTCAGTCTCTAACAAAGGTGAGTTAAGAAACATCCACTACATGCAGGTCAGCTCCTAATTGCTCAGGCCAATTCTTTTACTTCAGGTTGATTCTTCTTTCAAGGCATCTAGTGCTGGCCAGTTTCCAGGAGGGATGCTGAGACTTCTGCTCTGATTCGATGATATATTTGATGGTTCCTAGGAAAGCTGATGTCTCTATGTGCGTTTGCCAAAGAAACAATACAAGATCCATGAACACAGAGAAAGGGAACAGAGTACTTTCACATGGCTGGGACACAGGAATCACAGGCAACAAGCTAGTGCCTTGAAGCCTCAGGGTCCATTTTGGTGGCTCCCTCCTTCACTTTCGTACAGGACAGCTAATGCTACTGTTAAAGGAAGAGATGAGAGGAGTTGGAGAATGATCCTATTTCAATGGAGGCATTCTAGAAAAAGATCTGAAGTTACATGTGATTATGAGTTTTCCATTTCTCTTCCCATTGAGCTGTGATTGTGAATTCTCCAAGGACAAATGAACAATTTCTTGACTTTTGTTTTTCCCCCCAGTCTGTCAACATCATAAAGGAAGATGTGAAGGAAATCCTCTATCAGTATAAACTGCTTGTTTAAAAGGTGAAGGCTGAAATTACCTGTGTATCTGAACTGACTCGTTCCATGGGGAAACAGAAAACAATTGCTGATGTACTTCAAAACAATGACATGGTCTCTCTGATGCTACAAGCATGCTGTGATGTCAGTCACTCTCCACACTTTTCCATGCATTGTTGTGTGTGTGACAGTTTTCACTGACCAAAGGTAGAACAGACCTTCCTGTCTTCAAGGCAGCAATGCTTGTACCTACAGTGTGAGAGCTTTGGGGAGCAGCACTGCAGAGGAGGTGCTGCTGGTGGAGGTCATGGGTCCGAGCAGATCAGGAAGGGGAGCAGTAAAATAGGGTTCACACAACTGGAAGGTTTGTGATTTTGGCATAGCAACAAAGTGAAAAAATAGCTTCATTGAGCTTTTCAGGAAATGGTCTTTATTTCGTAAAAATGAAGTTAACTAGTCTCTAAAGGTTCACACTGAAAAGAGGACAACTCATTCTTAGGTAATGTGTTCCATTAAGCATCCCTGGCTGTCATTGACCTATGCTTCTGTACAAAGTATGGGAACTTCACCAGCAGATAAAACAAGCAGACACCACTGAAGCACGGTGAAAGGAAGCTACAGCACAACCTCCAGTGCAGAAAAGATGAGGAGAAATAAACAAACAACGCTGTAAAATTTTAACCCACCAGAACACTTACGAATGAGACAGACTGTAGTAACCCAGCACACAAGTCATCTAGAGGGTAGTGCCCACCTCTACTCTTTTCACTGAGCTCCACAGGATCTTTCAGTGCAACAACCCATATATGTCATCGGTATCAGACACATCTCTATGAACAGCAGAATGAATTCAGCACTGAGGAATGCAGCTATCAAGTAACCATCCGGAATCTCTTGGGTTTGTATTGTGCTTACCTGGGTCCTCACATCAGTACAGCCAAATTGTTCCAGGTGACACCAGTCTGACAGGTTACCACCCTCTGCCTACTCCCTCTGTGTAAGTTATACAAGAAGGTCCTTGGTTATGGGAGGCTATTCCATGTAAGAGAATACAGTGCTCATCTGTACAAATACGGGTGTGTTCAGGTATCCAACAGTCCTCTCTGCAAGCAAAATTAAATGGCAAGTCCCTCAGGACACAGAGCACACAGACCTGGAGGGATAATGGAATATGGCATAAATTCTTCTAATGACAAATTCAAGGCAAACAAATGTTTCCTTCAGTAAGCTGTGCTTCTGTCAACGGGCACCAGCTGATAACTCTGTGCTTTGTAAAAGAAAAATATTTTGCTTTTTATCATACAAAACAGAAGACGGGATGAGCTAAGGGAGCAAGACAGAGTACATTTGCATAGCTGTATGAAAATAACAAGCTGATTGAAAAACCATGCAAGATCTGTGCAACGTTAAGGGTAAGTCCTAGATTGCTGCTTATCATTAAATTTACTTTGCTGCAGCCTGGTGGTGTGATACCACATGGTGAAGGTGGGTGAACGTAAGTAAGCCATTCCATGGAGCTCTCCCACCACCAGGCAAATCCCAGTGCTTCAGGAAGCAACACTGCAGAGACAAGTAGCATAGCATGAAAGGCACTTTCTGGTGTCTGGGGATGCCAGTGTTTTCAGTGGGATATATATAAAACTGAAATATGGATCACCTTCATTGTTTAATTAGTTGATGAGATATAAGACTGTATAACTGTATAGTCTTGTCACGTGATTCATGTGGGGTTAAATGGCTGTTATGCATCAATAAACCCCACCAATGCCAATGAGAGAATACTGTCACTCACAAATTAGGCACACCGTTTTGAGAGCCGCTCCTTGTTCGGATATATTTCTAGACTCATGTAAGCGGTCAGTTCACAAAGTTCCCAGACCATCCAGCCAAAACATATTTTTGCCATCAGGTAGTGTCACCTCCTGTCTAATTTAATTATGACGTGTTCCCTGACCAATTCTCACATGAATTTCAGCTTATCTTTTAGACATATATTCAATCATGCTTTCAGCTTTCTATCTGTGTAATTATAGTCACTCTCTAAATGTCCACTTCACCAGGAGGACTTTCAGTTTGTTTTCCGTCTGCATTGCTTTAGTACTATATAATTTAAAGCAGTTTTACTATACCCAATTTTTGGGTGCAGCAATTTTAAATAGCCTACCCACATTCATGTCTATAAAACCTCATTTGAAGGCTACTGAAATGCTTTTTCTGAGCCTGAAAATAAGTGCCAGGGTTGGGAAGATCTGAACCGATGGGAGTAATAATGCAACCACTTTGAATTAGTTACTTTACGTTTGAAGATTAAGCACAGTTCATCAAAGATAAAACAGATTAACTCAATCCTGCAACCGTGCATGCACTTAATGAACTTCACCCACATGAGCAGGGCCCATCTGCAGAGGCGGTGATGCAGTGGAGCATGCTGGCTGCAGCTCGCAAGGGTGTTCAGTGTCTGCTTGACTTTAAACAACAGTAGCACACCCCTTGGTTACTAGTACTTCAGTGGGATCACTCTTGTGTTTAAAAGTATTGTGTGCTTGAACATTTTGCTGGCTAGTACCTTGCTGCTGTTCACTTAGTGGGGTCAAACAGCGATGAAGTAGGGCTGTGCTGGAATTGCCTGATGCCGCTAGCCTTGGCAAAACTACAACAGCGTTATTGACTGTGCAAAGATTTGTACAAACACTGTGCTGAAAACCAGGCGCAGGAAAATAACCCTGCTGAAAACTTTGATCAACCTGTGACACTTCCAATTAAGACTGCTTTAGCATAGTAGAGCTAAAACTGCTCCCATTGTCACAAGGACTCTCTACAAAAATACTAACCAGACTATCTCTTACTAAAGACAGAACAATGTAAGTGCAGGTGGTTTGGCAAAAGCTAATTTATTTTTCTGCTTTTCAGGTTTCCGATCTGAAAAAAGAAAAGGGGGGGGGAGAGGGAGAGGGGAAGCAGCCTATTCTAGGTGCTCTTGGGTAGGGAAATAAAATAATCCTGGTGCAGATGTGTCTCTGTTGTGTCCTGATATGGTCTCACACAGGACTGATGCTTTGATTCTGCAGAAGATGCTGAGCTGATTTTTTTAGGATTGCCTTCAAATCTAAAGGTATCTCTTTACATTAAACTCTTGTCAGACAAGTGTACCTTAGCACTCCTCAGCATCCTTAATGCAGAAGTGGAGCTCAGCTTTCTGCAACTTTCAGCCCTAGTTGTCAGCTTTTGTTGGTTTACATGTCACTTTTCCCTAAACCTGGATGGGAAGGGAGGCATTATAAGCCCCAGAGGACATGAAATAGTATTTTTATACCACTATTTGCTCCAGCAAAGAAAAAATAATTGCACAGAACAGATCAGTCTGTGCCATGCACAGAAGAGTAGATACCGACTTTGTATCTGCTGCTATGAAAAGAGTCACTGTTCTGTAGTTCCTCTTAATTCACAGTCATGAGGATCAGAGAGTAGCTGCGGACTCCAGTCCAGGAGCTAGGGCAGTGAAACAGCGAAAGAGAGAGAGGAAACTGGAATGGAGGAAACTGGATTCTTCAGAAAATGTCAGAAAATAAACAGGAGAGGATATTTAACAATTTAAAAAATCCTTTAACAATTACAATTGCAAAGAACTAGGGACAACAACCCCAAAACTGCATACGTGGAGGCATTATTTTGACTTGCAAATTCCGTGAAGACATACGTGGACATAGACTGATACCTATACATTACTATCACAATCGTTTTCCTCTTACCTTCTAGCTTAAATACCAAAGTAGAGCTGCTGTATGCAAGTGCATACAGACATTATTTAACGGTATTTAAGTGGTATCACAGATTTAACAGTAATTTTCAATAACTTTAACTCCATTTAAATTTTTAAAACTTCTTTTGGGCTTGCATTTTTAATGTCTGCTTTTTGGACAAAGGGTATGAGTAACCTTTGAACAAAGCGGTATCCTGGTAATGGTGTGAAGAAAATTACTAATCTAAAATGTACTATTCCTTTCATATAAAATAAGTTATATAAAAAAAAAAGCTTTGAATTTTAACTTCAGCAAATGGCTAGTTCTCAAAGAGAACACTCCTGACAGTTTTAATTTTTGAAAATTAGGAGAGTCAAAAAGCAGCTTTTATAGCAGTGCCTATTAAATCTAGTAGGATTTTGCTGTTACAGTATGTACAAATGTCAGCAACACCTAAATGTTAACATGTTTCATTCTTCGGAACAATCCTTAAATGCTGAATATCGACATCAACATGTGCCTGCTGGAATTCAGGCTGCCATTAAATGATATGCTCATTTGTGTTCCTTAATATAAAATAAGCTGTTGCATTAAATAATTTCTTCTTTTCAGTTTGGCTATTTACTTACAAAATTCTTAAGCTTTTGCTTTTCTCTTAAGGCAGAAAATGGTTTGGCAGCAGCAGTAACTTAGGTTTAAGCATAAGTGTTAAGTGATCACGTGCAATGTTTACTTTTTTCAGTAAAAGCAGTATTCCCCAAAATCTCAAGAAAACAGAGGGTAGCAACACTGGCCTGTTAAAATGAAAATAACCAATAATTCAGGGGAAAAATCTGACATTCAACATCTCTTTCACTTCAAATGTGCCAAATAGCAGGAGTGAAATACAATCTCTTGGCTATGAAAATACTGACATTCTCTAACAAGGAAGAAATTTGTGGCAAAAGTCACTAGATGAGGCTGGAGAACATTTTGGGTTGGAGAATATTTAAATCAAGCCCTTATGTATTTTGTGAATTTGGACTTTATTCTCCTTCTAAAAATGGATTACAAGCTCGCTCAAGCCATGCACTGTGCAGGGCCTGCATTCCTGTGATTGCATGGAGGGCTGGAGAGGAGAACAGTTTGCCTAAGTACAATTTAAGAGTACAAGTCTAGAAAGTGGAGCATGTTGTGATTAAGCTAGAGCTTGCATTGCAGTGCAAAAACATTGGCAAGGAAGAACCACGCAAAGCATTTTCAAAACTACACGTGGGTTTATCTTTGCCTCTGTCCTCTTGATTTTTTTATACCTTAAAACCAAAAATACTTTCTCACATAGAACAGCAAGTGAAGACAGATGACTAGAAGTTTTCCATTGTTGAAAAAACCCAAAATATATAGTAAAAACCTGGCTTCATTAGAGATAAAAAAGAAAAAGGAAAGGTATCTAAGCTAAACATCTAGATTACATCCTTATTTCAGGTGAATTCTGAACTCAAGTGAAGTATACGTTAATCCACTCCAAACCAAACCTATGTGAATCTAAGTGGTGTATTACTCATAAATCTACAGGCAACTAGTGTGAGAACATTTTTGTTCATTTAACTTCAAGCTCTAAAGTAAATTAACTTATGCTTCTATTTTGTCTTGTGATAACGGCTTTGGGCACTTTTAGGGTTTGGTTGGCGTTTTGTTTTTTTTTCTGGCACAGCTTTGCACAGGTTAAATCAACTACAGAGCCTCTTGGGCAGGCACCACTGAGTGCAATGTCAGATGCTGACACCTATTTCTTTATTATCTTATGGCACATACCAGAAGACATAGGGATTCCAGAACTCCAGAGGCGAATTACACTCATGCTTCTTATCCAATGCATCATGAATCAGCTCCTTTCACTTTTTCATTTTAAGTCATATTAGGAGGAGACACTTAATACAATGAGATGATGCACATATATTGGGAGGACCATAATCTGCATTTAGCAGTTGAAGGCAGACTGAAAGTACTGTTGCTTTGGGGGAGCATTTGATTGCAGCAGCTTTCAACAGTGGAATGATTTCAGGACTTAGGAAGTCAACAAATGGAATAATGAAATATCAGGATAACGAGTGTGGTAACAAAAAAATCAGGATGAGAGAAGTCATTGCTTTTCTAGTACTGGGCTGATCTCTGTGGAAGTCACTGCAGCAAGAGTCCTTCACCAAGAAACAAGAGTGCAGTCACTGCTGTTGTCCCCACGATTAATACCAGCCAAGTATTCATAAGAAGCGGTGATCTGGGCTTTTTCATGGGGATTTTAATGCTTTTATAAATGTATAGCTGTGCTGGGTTGTAAGGGCAGAGGTTAGTTGATGAATTTATCCAAACAAACATGTTGAGAACCCAGGAGGTTGTATGAAGGCTATAACTGGGTTAATTGAAGGAGAGAATTAAACCCACTGTATTCTCCACAGTTGCAGAACCACAAGACTGAGGTGCAGAGCTTGGCCTTTGCAACAAGAGGTTTGTGCACAGGTGTTTACTTCTCCATTATGTGCACGTTGCCATTTCCTAGGGCCAGTGTGATTTTTTACAATGTCCTTCTACATTCATAGGTTTGCAGCTAGGACTGCAGTTGCAAAATCTTTACAAAAGTAGTTACTGAATGGGTATCAACAAATGAGCACCAGAAGACTTTTCTTACTGCTTTCTACTGATGTTTCCTCCAATTGCAGAATGCATTCATATTTTTTTAAACCACTGTCATCCTTGCTAGTGGCGTGGATTTCAACCCCCAAGACCAATTTGGATGGTGACCCCAATGCAGGTTTAATTCTGCTTTCTGCTTGTTTGAACAAAGCCACAAAAAAAACAGCCACCAGGCCAGAGAGGTGCAAACAAGTTATACAGGGCTTCACAGGCAGCTCTGCAAGTCCAGCCAGGTAGCTTCCCTCAAACTGGCAGTTGTTTCCATATTGGTGGTATTCCCATGTCCAAAACCCCTGCCCTCAACACAGGTCAGACTGCTTCTTCCACATTTCAGCTAAACCCAGTCTTCTATTCTTCAGTCAACCACTTGGATTAGGAACCAGCACTTGCTGCTGCTCTGTTATCTTACATTATCGGTCAGTCACGTGGAAGGCTTCCTAGTCAGAACTCACATAATGGTGGTCTTCTGCTTTCCTGTGCATCCACCTTAATGAGTTTCAAGCAAAACTCTGACATTTAGGGATGTGGTAAGAGTCCACATCACCAGAGGTTTTCAGGATGCAACTGGACAGGGTGCTAGACAATCTTCTCTACGCTCCTTTCTCACAAAGGGTTGGACCTTATGACCTGTCAAGGTCCTTTCCCACCTGGGCTGTTCTATGATTTAGTTAGTGGTTGCAATGGCAAGATGTTAAAATTGACCCATTTTCTCCCAGAGGATTAAAGTTGTAGAAAAGCTACTGAATAAATGCTTTCCTGGTGGAATTTCTTTACTTGGACGCAAGTTTTACAGACTCAGGAGTACCCAAGTACAAGCTGCCATTTGCCCAGCAACTTTATTTCCATGTTCCCATATTTCATCTTCATTTGGGGCTTGTATTAATATTTACTGAAGGTTGCTGCAGGCTTGGGAGCACTGGAGGGATCCATATAGTCAGAGCGAATTCATGTACCTGCTCTGATTTATGCATTACAACAGGCCCATAATTGCAAGAGCTGTACCCCACCCCTTGACAGCTGCGGTATTTAAATCGAAAGTTATTATCCAGTTATGGCAATGGCCAGAAGCAGAGACTGCAATGTACCTACAAAGCTTTAAGTGAATAAACTTTCTGTAAAACAGGTTAACTCCTGCTCAAAGAAGAGGGACTTACTGGAATTTAAAATGCTGGATAATGAAATGTTAAAAAAGGCTGAGTGGGGACCAGAGCACTGTTGGGAGAAACACAGGGAAAACAAATCCTACTTACAAATCTGAGATGTCCAAAACTAACTGATTTTAATGTACCAATCTATTGTGCCACATTTACCCAGTGCTCAAATCAGCTTCTGTAAAATTCCAACAGTATTTCAAGATCTTTCAGCCCTTTATTGTCAGGAAAAAGTCAGTCTTCTGAATGTCAGGTAGTCCTTAATATCCAAGAGAGGTGGTATATCCCTCCTACTATTTCTTTATACTACTCTATTCTGTTGTCCCAGGGAACTGTGGTTTACATCTCCCACGATGGACCCAACAGCAGTGTGCACAGACCCCAGACAATCTATAGCTGTAACAACAAAATAGAAATACAAAAAATAGCTGAATATTGGTGACTGATACCAGCGTACTTCAACACTCAGGATCAAGACACCAAGCCTAAGGTGAGACATGTCTAAAGACTTCCCATATGCAATTATGTCATAATCATACTCTTGAATTTCTAATGTACCTAGAAATCAGACCAAGAATGAGGACCAATGCTTCACAACTGTAACCTCTTCAATTAAAAAAAATATTGAGTTATCCTCTTGGTGCTATGGAAATACTGGTGCCACTTCAATATGAAAGGAAAATCACTGAGTTATACACTAAGGGTACCGATGGCTCTAAAGCAAAAGAAATATTCGAGCGTTTAAAGAATGGAAATAAACTTGCTTACTGCAGTGACCTATTTTGCACCTTCAAATCTATCACTTTTCCTTGGTTTTCCTCTTACCTCCTCATCTTGTTATTACTTTCCTTTTTACTTCCTGCATTTTCTGTCTCTCCAAGTAGTGCTGGTCCAAGCAGACAGGCAGCATCGCTGTCTGCTCCTTCCTGAGGAGGAACTGCTTAGTGACACACACCATTTACAGGCAGTTTGTTACATTCTGTAACTTCTTCCCTGTATCCTCTGCTTCCCCTGCCCCACCCCATCCACCAGTTTTACAGCTACTAAATAGTTACATGTAACAATATTTGTTTAAGCTATACTTCACCCAATATAATACACCCAGAGTTAACACTGTCCTTTTTAGAGATCAAGAGTGCTCAGACCTTTCTAAATACTGGAGATTTGTGAGTGGGAATTTCAAAACCAACTCAGTGTCATCACTAAGACATGACAAATAAGAAGTTCTGAATAATTGCCTTTGAAGGTCCTACCTGCAAGAGCTCATTCAGATCACATTTATTCATATGATAACAGATCAAAGCATTTCATGCTGCTATGAATTTAAAACAACAGATGTTGTTTCACTATGGCAAGCTGTTCTTTCAAATGAGACCCATATTCAATAGTAAAAAGCTGACCCTGTCCACTTCAGTGTTTGACGGTATACTTTGTTTCAGAAAACAACATAATACAAAAATAAGGCATTTAAAGTATTTTACAAAAACTGTGTCTTTCGTAATTCTAGAAACCACAACAGTATTAATAAAATATTAAAAGACAACGAATACAGTGTTTCTTTAGAAGCAGCATAAATCCAAACAACGCGTAAAAATCTCATGTGTTTATTGTTACAGTTCAAGTGCGTATATTCCTTTTGTAATCTTGTGCCTTTCCACAGGAACAGACATACAGCAGCTACACAATTTGTTCTTTTCAAAAAGCTTTTACTAGTTTGAAATCTCATCTTTATAATTGGATAATACACTGAACTATTTCCAGTGATAAATTCCAGATATAGACTAGATTTCAAGAGTAAACTCAACATGGAAGGTGTTAAAATTTTTGATCATTCCCATAAAAGGTGACATAATACACAATTCAAGTGAATTAAGACAGCCAAATACACCATTCGTAAAAAAATCAGATGTTTAACACAAAATACTCACCTATCTCTAAAGATGGAAAGCTTGTTTTAAGTTAACAGTATGGGCCCTACCTTCTGAATGTTGACAGTGACAGGTTGTTGTGAAGGTACCTCTAAAGTTTAAATACAATCTGTGCTGGCTATATGACTTCCACCTCTTTCATAAATTAATGATGGAAGATGGAATCACCTAACATAGGAGCCTGAGCACCAAAAGTTAAATAATCCATTTCAAAATGGGAATAAGTGAGACTTTCCCAATTCACTTTGAGGATAACCTCTGTAGCTTGTTTGGCTGAGGCCATCATCTGTGAATAGCAACCCCAAACAAAATGGGAAACACTTCCACTGCTGAGAAGGAACCAAAGACTATAGTTTGGTCAGAACGCTAAACGTTATGGAACAATTGTATGCTTATGGAAAAAATGTTCTATTTCTAAAGAGATGAATGTGAATTCACAACTGTAAACTTTAACTTTAGATTATTTAATGAGTACCACAGTATTGACAATCTTTGTAAGTATCATTAGTATTGAAATAAAGATGTTAAGAAAGCACAAATTTATTATTCTTACTGGAACAACTAGTCAGTTTTAGTCTTTTGCTTCAAACATTATGCAGTGGCATCACTTTCACCAACCCTGTTCTCAAGGAAGTGGAGATAGTATCAGGATACAGAATAGGCAATAAGGCTTACTTCTCTGTTTGCCCCCCTCACAAAAAAAATAAAATAAAAAATCCCATAAAACCTTACGTACTGTAGATTATGGGAAATAACCAGAATTCACCTATTTCACCAGTGCTACCATTGCCTACATAAAGTTGCAGCGTACTTTGTGTCTGGCCTGGACAATAGCCACAATGCTCCATCACACCGACTGATGTAGATTAGACTTCTGTTTCCAGGTTCTTGCCCTTCCAGATGCTGGGGACTGGAGAGAACAGATGCCAGTGCTTCAGCTCCATGAGGATAAATGAACTGCTTCACCCCACTTGGCAATGATCTACATCCATCTGATGATCAGCAAGAGCATATTGACAAAATGCCTTCCTTGCACTGAGACATGCCAAGTGCCACATGAAGCTTACAGCCTTAATAAGTTGAGATAGAAAGTCCTTTCACTTTCTGAAAATTTCAGATCTCTCTCTTCAACAGAGTTCAAAGAGAACTCTTCTGTCTTTGAGTAAGACTGAACATAAATGAATCACATGCAGAAAACCTTAAAACTATTTCAGCCCCTGGGCCAGAAACACCATGCCATGCCTGGAAGCACCAAAGCAATGATTATAGAAGAAAAAAGATTTACTGCGTTGTTGTCTAATATAGGTTTGCCAGATATGTGTTTAGAGTCTTTTGTTGGGTGGTTGACAACCATGCCAATATTCTGGTCAAAACCTGGGAAAAGAGAAAGAATTCATTTCACAAAGCCAACCAAGTTGAAAAGAAATTTAGTAACCAAGTGCATGCAACTTCCTAAATTTAGTTCACCGTTACGGTGTTAAACCTCTGTAAGAAGAGAGACCAACAGAGTAAACTAAGTTACAGTTAGTTTAACCTGGTAGCTTCAAAGAATGGGATATAAATGCAATATTTTATGTTAGAAGTTACTTTTGAAAAGTTACACTTTTGTCAGGTTTACTCCTCTCTTTATGGAGGAATGAAACAATCTAAATCAGAAGATGAAAAAGTGGTTCCAAGAGCCATTCTAAGGCGAAGGATGCTGTTTTGAACAGAACAGAAACAACTGATTAGCAACATGTATTTCCTGTCAAGAAGATTTGTTTTCAAAGGAAAATTATGGAAATAACATTTTTACTTGATCTGACAGAAAACAAGTTCCTTACAGAGGCTGAATTTATCATATCTATTTACACAGCAGTTTTATACTACCAGCAGCTGGATTTTTTTTCCTAGTACTTAAGCCATTTCTCGCTCTACCTATGTTTTATCAGTACTCTAGTATTGTGTTTCATTAGCTGGTATTGTACACACACTGCTATCCTATGTTTTGTCCAGCTGCATTATTTTACATGCTGATAAAAGCATAAAATTCCTGCACACTTGATTTTAATGCCAACTCACACTCTAGCAAAGTATAACTGGGTAAATGCATGCACACATATTTAAGGCTGACATGAAGAAACATTCCAGAACAAATCAGTATATTTTATATTAATATTATTTTTCTCTGTAGATTTGAATATCTGCTAATACCCAGAACATGGAAATTTCCTTTTGAGCTGCTGCTTTATTACAAAAAAGTCTGCAGCACTTCAGGCAAAACTTTAAAAAAAGCTCCACACCACAAACTTGTTTGGCAGGTATAGTGCTGGTATTATGCTGGTATTACTGTTACCTTTGAATCATACATTTAAACATAGCTCTGGATAATGCAAAAGAACTACAAAAAAAAAATAAATCAAACTTCAAAGCCTGACAGTTTAACTTCTTAACACTTGCTATGTTTTAGGAAGTTTTAAGTTTTCTTGAAAGAAAAACTGGGAATAAATTTTTATAAATATATACTCAAATGCACATAAATCATAGATTCAGAGCATAAACAAGTAGGAAATGTAACAGTAAGTCCTTCCATTAGCTTTGTTATTTATGGAATAGGTACACCTTCAGACTAATAACACAGGAAAATTTGAATCTAATTCTGTGCAACTATTCAGACAAAGTTTTACTTAGTAAATGTGTGGGCAGGGAAAGATGTTCTATTAGAAACAGTGGGTATCACAGACTATTACATAAACTAAGTGTAGGAAGACTACCAACAGGAAAAACACTGACAGAAGGGATTAGCAGTGGTAGCACAATGTTTTCAAAAAAAGACACAATTCTTTACTACTACTGCCATATTTATTTATTGTTTTTCAGGATACTGCAGAGAAATTGGAGTATTTCTTATGTGACTACCTTAAATAGGGATTGGAGAAGTGGGTTAAAGTAAGGAGGGACAAAAAACCTAACAGGGTGCACCACACAAGCTGCACTGTTTCATCTGTATCAGCATATATATGCCATAGCACATATGCGTATATAGTATACATACTCCAGCAGTGCTTACGAATTTGTAAAAGAAACTGTGGGACCTGCTGCAACTAGCAAAGTAAGTTGCTGAGCATGGAAAAATATCTGAGGTGAAGACGAAATAGATGCTGATAAATGCAGGCATGCGTTAGCTAGGTTTACCACATTCTCTTAATGCATCTGCCTCATTAAGAGCATGAAACATAGTCTGAGTGCTTAAGTGTTTCCTCTTTAGTACAGAAGCATCTAAAAATTTCTCAAAAGGTAAACACTTCATTATATTTTGGACTTTTCATGGAACCACAAGGAAGACAGCATAAAAAACTGCTGGAAAGCCAAAACTACAGTATCAACAACAGTTTGCAGTTCTCACTGTGATTAAAGGACTGCAGTTCTCACTGTGATTAAAGGACTTTTATCTCTCAAACAGTTCATCTGCACACTCAAAACGTTGAGTTCCAACAAATAAGTATACTGACAATGAAATCTGAAAACTTAAGATCTCTCTGTAAACCAGCTGTTAACCGGAATAGTGTCAGATACAGTCTCTAAACAATTTTTAAACACAGGGCAAGTTTACCTAAAGGTTGTCTGTAGTGTTTATTCACAATGATCCTTAAAGGCAATGAGTAAATACTGAAAAAATTTAGAATCAGCCAACCCACAATTTTTTTTAAAAATGGACGTAATTTATTTATTTTTTTTTTTGTAAAGTCACAGCTAGTTTGTGATAAGCTTAACTTATAGGAAACAGTAATCTACTAAGCAGTGAAAAGAACAGAGCGTACTCAAAATACTGTACACATTTTCCTGGAGCTTTTCTTATTTAATTCTTAAAGCTGAGACTATTGCTAAGTCTTCAGAGTCAGAAATGGACTTCTGCAGTAACAACTTAATCTAAGTAAATGGATAAAATTAAGCTGACATTTTCTCTTATAAAATATTACCATAATTAGATATATGGAAAAGGAGACGGCAGCAATTGCTTCTTCCAAGGTAACACGTTGGAAGATCTCCAGTCTCTTTCAGTCATCAACAAGACAGTAACACAAGATAAACAAACCAAAACATGGAAAAGGACCAACTGCCCCTGCTCTTGTTTTCATTATCATGTCCATCGCTTTGGCTCCCTTTGTCCTTTGTGTTGCTATTTCTGTATTTTTTCCATTTAAAAATTATGTCCTCGGCCTTTCTTGAAATTCAAGTCTATTTTTAGGTTACATTAGGAGAAGGGGGGCAGGGGGAAGAGAAAAATCTTACCGCTGTATTGCATTGTAGCTCCCAAATATGAATCAACAATTGATCCCAGTAAGCCAGCTGATGCACCAAACACAATAATAGGCCATTGCGGAGCAGATATTTCCAGATCAGTCACAAAAACGAGTTGTGTTATAAAGTAGGCTATACCTACTGCCATGCCCCCAAGCAAACTTGAGAGCAGGCCCACTAAAGTAATTGCTCCATTAGTACCTAAATCAAACAAAACCAAGCTGATTGACAAACTTTTCCATAAAGACTTATATTTGTTCAAATGTTTTATATGAAATCAAACCTGTGTTCATAGTGATCTTCCAAGGCTCTGCTACCACAGCTTTTATTTACTATTTTCATTACGCTGCTGAAAAGCTTAACCTGTACCATTACAGCCTATTACTACTACTTTTCCTCTCTCTAAGGCCAGTTATCTAGAAATATTCACTAGCATTAAATTAAATCAAACCAGATAGCACATCTCTCAATATCACCTGGTATTTGTCTGCTGTAAGGTATGGGGGGCAGGATAAGAAAAAGAGATTTGCTCCAAAAAATTCAGAGCTTGAGATGTGCACGTTATTAAAGCAATGCCTCTTTCAGAAGAAGTATATACCAAGACATATTACACCAACATTTCTTAAAGAAAGGACAAAATCCATAGAAAGGAAGAAGTTTGACAGCTCACTGAATAAAAATCTGAAGAATGCTTACAAAGACACAAAAAAAAGATGCCCATGCATTTAAATCCCATCCCACAAGATAGAAAATTCAGATCAATATGCCAGCAAGACTCAAAAAAGACACACTGCTTTAAGGTAGCAATGTCATCCACTGTGTAGACAAAGTTTGACAGAGAAGGTTCACTTTACCCTCCCTTGGTAAGATATAAAAGGAAATGAGCAATTGGGTTAAGAAGTGACTTTTCTGTAGTGTCTGTATTGAATGTATCTATTCTTCCACTGATTAAAATTTTAATGTTTGAAAAATTCGGCTGGTAACTTATATTCCTTGTATTATTGGAAATACAAACACTTTTAATAGTGACAGAAATGAGAAGTGACCGCATTCACTAAGAATGATTTTAGCTCCCTGGATGGTGTATCTCACCAACAAGATGCAGCAGAAACACAGCTGAGTATATTCCATTTCAGAGAATGCATTCCTGCTAACATTTTCTAATCTCAGATTTCTGATACTTGTTTTTCTGGTTTTTTTTTTTAACTTTTCAAGTTGGATGCATAATTCAAAACAGATCAGCAAAATATTAAGAACATATAGAACAGATAACATCTTACCTACTGGCACCTTTTCCCAGGTTGTTATCAATCTTGGCTTGCTTTTACTCAACACACAACCAATCTCTGAAGCCCATGTATCACCAGCAGAGCATGCCAAGGCTCCCAAAAGGGATAAGCACATCCATGATGCTGTGTATTGCTTTGAAAAGTCAATAGGAATTTCACCTGGTCCATTTTCTATCATATATAAGACAGCCAGCTCAGTAGGAACACCACCATTACAGAATACTTGCACCCAATTCCTCTGTCCACCTAAAGTGACAGAAACTAAATTTTAGTATTTTCAGGCAAAATACCTTGACAGGCAACAGCATGAGACAAAAGCAAAACACACATATACAAAGACACGCTTTCAAAACAGAAACTAGATAGCAACTTATTAAATAGAACAGAAGTAAAAGCAAAGTCACTTGCTAAGGCTCACAGGGATGCGGGTGAAGGGGAGACATGACAACAGTATTCCGTACTCTCGATGTTACATCTCATCTGACCCTTTGAAAGCAACAGGACTATGCAGTATTTATTCTCCACAAGGGATCTGAAAGAATGAAAATGTTATAGCTTACCTTCTTTGTATTCTGAATCTATTTGCTTCTTTACATCTTTTTTCCATTTAGTAAGTTTTGAAGAAGTAACAAAAAATACAAGCAAAGAAGTGAAGAAACTGTAATTTGCAACTGTAAGGATAAATCCAACCACTAATCCTATGGAGAGAAAAAAAAAAAAAAAAGATATAAAGTTCTTTCATGTCACAATGCCTGCTTTGCACAGCAATTAAGTATCTTGAATCTCTTGAATATGAAAAGTATCTTCATGATAAACCTAAGGCAAACATGCAACAAGAGAATACTGAAATGCCTAATACCTGTATGAGAATTCCAGACATCTTGACTGAAAAAAGAAAGGTATCTTTATCATTTTCTCTTAGATTTTATTGTTAGATTGATGATTTTATTCCTACTGCTGAAGTGTGAGATTTTTAAGACCTTCTCTTGCCACAAATCAGTAATACTGTGCAAAAATAAAAGATCTATTAAAAAAAAAAAAAGCACCAAAGGATATACTGAAATTTAAGTACTCTGCCTGAAGAATATGATTATTTGTGTAAGAAGCATACATACAGCTCTGGTTGTGTCTCTACCAGCAAGTTTATCTTCAGTTTAGGAACCAAATCCCTCCCCCAAGGTCTCTAAGACAACCTGGATAACTCCATATATCTTAATAGATGCTACTTCTCCCTTCTTCATTTTCTTTTTCTGTTTCTGATTTTTATGCCATCTTCTTCTTTCTGTAAGTTTCTTCAGTATTTGAGCTCCTGGATGTGCTTTTTTTTTTTTTATCTCCTTCACAGCGGAGGTCTAATTCTCACTGCCCACCACGAGATTACAATTCTTCACAACTGAAAGAAAATTGGCTGCACTTAAAGCAAATGCCAATATCAACTGGCTAGCAGAGCTCATATATTATGAGGTGAAAACACAGCAGAAGAGAAAAGATTATTTTTTTTTAATTTAGAAAATGTTCCCCTTAACTCACAGACAGAACAAGACTTGCAAAATGGGTGACACGGGAGGAAAGGATTTGAGGTCCTGTTTCTTTCCACTGACCATCAGTTCAGACAAGGTCACAAGACAAGGGTGAATCACCTCACCCAGAAATCCTGCATCAGATTTCAACAAACATATTGTACACTACATTGGGGTTTTTCTCACACGGTCAAGAACAACTTTGTTGAAATGGTTATTTGCTTAAGTGAAGTACAGATTTAATTTTATTTTTGGGAAGCCAAAAAATGCCTAGAACTGCTCATACTACAGAAAGGAGAAGCAGGTTACCTTTACTGGTTTCCTACCAGTAAAGCAGGCAGGCTGCTGACATGGCTCAGTTTTATGCCACCTCTTTACCACTGCCTCTGACATTTCTTTACCTCTACATGATTCCATCTATATGTTAAATCAAAACATGCAATTTAACTGCATACTATACTGAAGTTTAAAAGAATCTTTATATAGAAAAAGAATATTTATATAGATATAATTATAATATTAATCAAATGATTACAAACAGCAGCAAAATTGAACGTGACTATTTAAACAGGCACGAGAAAAAAACAGTATGAATTCAAGATATGTATGCTTACATTTATACTTTTATTAGAACTTAGTAATAAAGTCTTAAAAGAATATTATGTACAATGAAAAGGACCTTTATTTAGTTTACTGAACGTTTAACTTAGTAGTCTCAGAAAACATACCTCCCAATACACCACTATGATCAAGACTCTTCTTCTTATAACCCTGCGTAGCAATCACTAGTGGAACTAAGATTGAAAAAAGCCAGCGCCACGGAGAAATGGGTCGTAAAGTACCTGATAAATATATAAATATATTTAAGATTTGACCTTAACAGAGATTAAAACTTTTTACCCTTCAGAAGAAAAATATTCATATGAACAGAAGACCAAAATATCTGCAATTATCTACTCAATTTTTCTATTCAGCTTTCACAGAAAAAAGCAAATACATCACATGAAATAAAATTACCAAAAAAGATCATATGTGATAAGAAATAAACGTGGTGGTATTTTCCATTCTAAAAGGGATTTATAAACCCCAAAAATTAACATTCAAAATTAAGACCATCTGAAACTTGATTTGGATACAACAGGTAAGTTCAGATTTTAGAAAAAAACCAGCCACCCACATAGCCACAATAAGGTCTGCAGACTTCAGCTTCAAATATGAATAAAATCAAACTAAAATTCCAGTTAACAAAACATTTGCATTCTTCTCATCTTAAGAGACTGCAAGGCAACTTTAAGTAAATAAATTTGTGCAAGAGTTTGCCTTATAGATTGTTACGCCTAATCATCTGGTAAGTATAGGAACAAATCTGAATTTTTTACTATTATGATTCTTTTTTTGATGAAGTTTTAGAAAAGATGGAAACAACAAAGGGAATGAACAACACCGTCTATGGTCACTAATGTTTTTTAGCTTTGTAATAGAAGAAAAAAATATTACAATATATTGGAAGCTTTACCTTGTTTTTCAAGCCATCCCAAATGCCTGTGTTTTTAGGAAAAGCAACTTTTGTTCATCAAAAGCTTTAGCTTGATTGATAGCTCTTGGCTATGAAAAGCAAGCAACTTTCTTCATCCCCTTTTTCATCATCTATGTGTTCCAAATTACTCCTAGGATGTGCCTAATATTGTCACTTTCTTGTCTACGCCATCAATTAGAATTTTACACTATGTTAATAGAAGGACTGCTGCTACCTGGCTGACAGAAGACTTCAGAAGTTGTTTCATGTCTATGTGGAGAGAAGACATCAGCGTGCATATAAACTGGGTAATGGCCGTGTTTCTATAGGTTTAATATTACTACCATATCCTTTTTATTCTGGTTTGGAAAACTTACATATTCTGTAATATATGTAAGTGCATAGTTGAGCTACAGTGATACTTGATGTCATCTAATAAAACTAGCAGAAAGCCCTGCAGTTCATATCTCTCTCTCTATATAATATATATATAATACACTGATTCTATCCTTCTGCTTGTCTGTGAACAAATCAGTTTAATCACAGCATTAGTGATAATTTACACTGATTCAAGAAAGGAAGTTGCTTGTTTTTATATGAAAGGAATTCTATGTAATCAAAGCTCCTATATTTGGAAAGTATACTCCTTTTTGGGAGCTGAAGAGAAAGAAATTATTTCAGGTCTAGTACTAACATCTGTGCAAAAATGGCTCACCTGTTAATCCTCCTTGTTATACAGAAAATAAAGCCAATTTAGAATGTTTTGAAGTATTTAACTGGAAATTAGTCAAACCCAAAACTTTTTACAAGGACTGCTTTTAATGATATTCTTCACTAACAACTTTTAAATTTGAATGCTTAAACCACCGAGACAGTTGAACAACTCCCAAGCAAAAAAATCCTGGTTTTCAAAACTACAAATGGTTTACTTCTACAAACAAAACTAACTAAATAAAAAAATTAATCAAGTTAGTTTCTCATCAAAATACCTACAGTGCCTTCTAAAAAACCTTTCTCCTGAGTTTCCAGTATGTTCCCTTTGCTCATGCATTCAAGTTACTATGATCTGAATTTAAACAAGTTTGCAGAACAGGAAAACAATATCCCACTCCGCTGTCAGAATTCCACACCATTCGATAAAGCACTAGTGACCATAGCAACTTATATTCTAAGGAGACGATTCATCATCAACGTCCTAAACATATTTGTTTCCTTCTAAAATTCCAGAACACTCACTAAAATAGTTAAACAAGTTATTATTGTCCAGTTAAAAGATGTTATTTTAATCATAAAACTGACTCAGTAAATTACTGCCTCAGCAGTAAGATTCTTACAACCTTTACATTCTAACACCTCATGTTGACTTTAAATTGGAAGATACAAATTTCATTGCAAAAGACACCAGAAGTATGTTATAGAATACTGAAATTTAAAAGTCTGAGAAGAAATTGTTCCTTAATACTACAGTTTCAAAGTCTGCCATCTTTGCAGTCAGAGGCAAGAAAGCTATTGATTATATCCTGAACTATACCACTTACTCTGACAGAATTTCACTACCAGAAAAATTACAAGAAAGTGAGTCTACTAGGTGAAAATGGTGTGACTGCTTTCTAAAACATCAGCCCTTTCCATTCTTTTGAACTTGGTGTAAGGCTCTCAAAAATATACTTTCAGCTGGTAACTGTCTCAGCAAGATTTCAAGCAACAGTTTTCGTTTAAAATACCCACAAACTTTTAAAAAGTGAAGCTAATAGTGAATGTAGGTTTTAAGCTGAAAAAATACAAAATCATGAGAAGTTATTTATCATATCTGCTAAACAAATGTACAACATCACAAGTCTAGCATTAAAGTAGGTCTCAATCTCATAGAAGAAAGATTTCACACAATCCCATCAGCTTGTCTTGCTGGAAAGCTAAACATGATGGTTTTCAACAAGTGGTGGTGTTGTGTCAGCAGTACCTAGCACTTTGCACATACACAGGCTCCCTGGTGCAAAATAGGACAAATATATTTCACGGTAAAACACTTGTCATTGCAAGTACAAAGATTCACAAGATGGAAACTTCTCTTCTGTGTACTGAAAAGCCTAATGCCACAGGGAGGTGAGCAAGGGAGTCATGCAGTCAAGGGCTGACTCAAAAATTCAAAAGACAAGCACACTGGCTGCATATGAAGAGATCTCCAGTGCTATAGTCTGGTATTGCTTATCACCAACCAAGAAGGCTCTTGGTGTTAACTTGAGTGTGAGCAGTACCAGAACACAATGGGGTTCTTTTTGGTTGAGTTGACAAACAGAATTCTCATCTTTTTAAAGTTTAAGATCATTTTTAAACTAACTAACCTTTCTGTATTTCCAGGGGGGGAAGCGCACTGTATTGGTACTAAATTACTACTACATGTAAACAGTTAAGGCTAAGTACACATTCATTGGTTTGTTATGGATCCTTCAACACTCCCATTTTATCAACATTTTGGTCCCTGTTTGGTGCTTAAGCATTACTATGAGCTATACACTGTAAATTAATAAAATTATGCTTGTAGTATTTTTATATTTATTGTTAAGGACCATGAATTTCATCACTTTTATGGGCTAAACTTAATTAAGCTCTCTCTCCCACTTCATTAAGCCCAATCCTACTATATACTTCATTCACCTCCTCAAGCCAAGGTCTTTCCACAGTCTCAGGCAAATGGACAACAGAAGTTGTATGTCCTTCTTGTTCCACAATAATTCTCTACAAAAAAGAGGATCTGTCTGCAGTTTCCTCCTTTGTATTGGTTCTTATCCTGATTCACCTGATACCAGGCCTCTCTACTCTACACTGTCAATGCTCAATCACATTACATAGCAAGGACTGGAATATCCTAACTAGCAGGAAAACTCTAAGCTATACCTGTAGAGAGCAGACACACACAAATCAATCTGCGTGTTTAAATCTAACTTGGCCAGCTCTAAATGACACAAACAAAACCTGGTTGTGAAGCCTGCTTCTGCATACCTGTTATGTGTCTGACATCCCTCTACGAGCCAAAGTAGAAGTGTTCAGACAATACAGATTTAATGCTGTACCAGGACTAATATCCCATCCGAAAACTCAAACCACTGAAAAACACGGTGCAGAGACATCCAACTGCTGCTGCAAAAGGCAGTGTATAGTGGTGGGCTATTTGTTCTACTTCTTCTGGATCCAAGGTGACACTAGGCAGTTAAGGGTGTTCATACTGCATCCCCAGACACTCTCAGCAACATTGCACTGACAATGGAGCTCTTCCTGCATGAAATTGGCTAAGGTCTTAAAGACAGGTCTTCACCCGTCCTGCGAAAGCAGTTGAACTCTTCTAGGCTTGAGCTGATGCTGAAGGCAGTACTGGTGCTTTTGCACACTGCTGTAAGAACGACCCCAGAACCAAAATGACAGACCACAGAAACCACTAGTGTCCCTGCAACTACACACAACTGAGCCACGGCCTACCTGAGTTGCCTGAACAGAATACTGAGCTGATCATACACACCCATGCCAGAGACTCCATGCAGACACCCCTCTCCTCTTGCACCATTTCCCACATTCCTCTGTTCCTTGACCAAGGAATTCTTCTTGCATGCCCTATTCAAAGGTTGTATGCATGTTCCTGAAACTGTTTTGAAGGCTGGTGTGCTCCTCCCCTGCTGTCACTACTTCCCCTGATACAGAAAGGCCTCTACCAGCTCACTCTTCTCCTTCACTTTTTCATTTTTATCTTATTTGCTTTCTTTCGGGGAGACAAATCCCAAACGATGCCAAAGTTTTAAATTCAACGGGACCCCTGGGCAGAGCTGCAAAGAAGGGCACAGCAGCTGTTAACACCTAAACCATTATCCGCTGCTGTCGGGGCTGAGGGTGTCAGCTCCACCGGGGATGCAAGGGGCTGTGCACGACCCCCTCCCCAGCGCCCTGTCTGCAGCCTGCGGGGGCCGGAGGGGCGGGTGGCTCAGCGCCCCTCGCCGCGCCATGCCGGCCTCTGTGGACTCACCGTAGTACGTACTTGCAGTCATGGACACGATCCAGAACACCAGAGAGATACAAATCAGCAAGTTCAGGACGACGATATTCGCCATCATCTTGAGGGACGCTCTGAAGAAATCCTCCTGGTCACAGGACAGAGGAAGCCAGAGGGAGAACACCTGGCGGGGAAGCACAGGGCGCAGCGCATCAGCGACACCGCTACCTCGTCCTCCTCGTCCTCGTCCTCCGCCTCCTCCTCGGCCTCGGCCTCCGCCTCGGCCTCCTCCCGCCCGGCCCAAGCCGCGGCCCGGCCCGGCCCGCACCGCCCCCGATGCCGCCGCTCGC
>JAVJGI010000060.1:58362434-58380109 GCA_035590275.1 Ibycter americanus | reverse complement strand
ATCTGGAGTGCTGTGTCCAGTTCTGGGCTCCCCAGTTCAAGAGAGACAGGGAACTGCTGGAGAGGGTCCAGCGGAGGCTGCAAAGATGATGAGGGGACTGGAGCATCTCCCTTATGAGGAGAGGCTGAGAAAGCTGGACCTGTTTAGCCTGGAGAAGAGAAGACTGAGAAGGGATCTTATCAATGTATGCAAATATCTTAATGGTGAGTCTCAAGAGGATGGGCCATGCTCTTTTCAGTAGTGCCCAGTGACAGGACAAGGGACAATCGGCACAAATGGCAACACAAGAAGTTCCATCTGAATATGAGGAAGACTGAGTGTGACAGAGCACTGGAACAGGCTGCCCAGAGAGGTTGTGGAGTCTCCTTCTCTGGAGATACTCAAGCCCGCCTGGATGCAATCCTGTGCAACCTGCTGTAGCAGAGGATTGGCCTAGATGATCTCCAGAGGCCCCTTCCAACCCTGACCATTTTGTGATGCTGTGACTCTTTACGAGGGCATGTAGTGATAGGACAAGGGGTAATGGCTTTGAACTGAAAGAGGGTAGATTTAGATTAGATCAAGGAAGAAATTCTTTACTGTGAGGGTGGTGAGGCACTGGAACAGGTTGCCCAGAGAAGTTGTGGATGCCCCATCCCTGGAAGTGTTCAAGGCCAGGTTGGATGGGGCTTTGAGCAACCTGGTCTAATGGAAGGTGTCCCTGCATGTGGCAGGGAGGTTAGAACTAGATGATCTTTAAGGTCCCTTCCAACTCAAACTGTTCTATGGTTCTGTGATTCTATTATTAAGGAAGGATCAGCAGAGTGTCCAGAAAGAGTTGAGAGCTGGCAGCTGAGGCAGATACTCCCATGGCATTTGGCTCTCTAGAGCATCAGATGGATCCACAGTGTCTGCGACCTCCACCCTGCCTGAGAACCTCTTATTGGCATTTGTTAGGTACATGCTGCAGGCCTTTGCAATGGCATGGTTCACGTGTGGGGTCAGACCCCCTTCAAGCTTTTGAGTGCATCTGGAGGGGAACTGGGAGGTTAGGCTTCTCCAAGAGAAATCTAGCTCATATACACCAAAACTGCTTTGAGAAATGAATACTGATATATGATGGGTGCTAACAACCATGGGACTGGCGTCAAAGCTGCATCGTTGTTCTGTATCACTGTACTAGGTAGAGCATAGTCTATGTTGACAGAATAACAGCTATGCAAGGGAACAGGATTGGCTGGCTTTTGGCTTTAGGTAACTTCTAAATGATTCAGATTAAGTTACATAATCTAAATTATTAAATTACATACGTTTTTAGCCCGTGAAAGCACATGTCCTTCCACATCTGCCTCAACACAAGTGGGTATAACTTGTCATACGTAATGACTCAAACCAGCAGTTTGACCTGTTTAGGCAGACTGAGCAGAAGTGGTGGAACTATGCACGTGTGTATTTTTTCTACATAGATCACAGTTAGATTTTAAGGTTTTCAGCAACAGAACTACATCACATTTACCTTTAGGTTATTTAGCAGAATTTGACAATTCTAATAAATACAGTTAAAGATTTAAGATGACTAGCTTTTTACTGTGTTTAAAATAATTTGATAGAGATACTGGGGGGGTGAGGGTATGAATCAAAGCTAAATCTAGATCTGAAATGAAGTCTTAATAACAAATATTGTCCTGCAGGTTATTAGTGACTAGGCATGGATTCTTACAGGTTTGCCAAGCTCCTATTGATTTTCGTTGGAAATGGGTGCCCAAATATCTGTGAAGATATAAGCTGTAGTTCTTTAGAAGGAAAATACTTGGAAATGCAGTCCAGAGGAAGGGCAGATGGGAGCTATGAAATTGTTGAGCTTCATGTAAAACAAGACTGGTGGCTTCAGGTTTAAAAAAAAAAAAAAAAAGACGATTGCAAAGAAAAGATGGGCAGACAGAATGCCTGGGAAACACTAGTGGAGATAAGCTGGAACATGGGAAGAACCCTCAAGCAGAATAAGAGGTAGAAAAAGCTTTGCTGAATGACACCACCAAGAAGAAACACATAGGTAGGAAGGTGGAAGTGTTAACATAATGAGTGGGTGTACATGTGCAAAGTGGATGCTCCAACACACCTCAACACAATTTTCAGACTTAAATGCAAAGAGAGGAAATTCCTTTACTTTGTTTCCTTGTTAGTAAGATAAATGAACTGAGCTCAGAAAGAAAAGAGATTTTTGGCTGCAGACATGACAATTTTGTCCAAAAAATTAAATTGAGTGCATTCACCTTCAAATGATTTAATGGCTTGGATATCACTGGGCATGTAGAAGACCAGTGTTTACTGGTCTTTAGTTGTCTTCACAGAAATAAGCAGAATAAGGATTGAAATTTGGTTTACTCTTTTTAACTGACTACTCCAACCATCGGACTACTGGCTTTTCTAAGGGATGTCCCTATTGTAAGAGTTTTGTCCACATTTTCTCCTGACTTTAGGAGCTTCCCAACAAAAAAATTAGTTGAAACTGGTATGTTTTGATTTTAGCACAACAGCACTTGTCAAAAGGAGTAAAAAAGTTGGTAAAATTCCTAAACATCTCTTCCTGATAGAGAAACCACACCAGCAGGCTATCAAGTCCAACTATTTGTTGAATTTCTGTTTCCTCGTAGAGGTTCAAAAAGTAGAGCATTCTATAAGCCATTGGAAGATTGAGAGCAACAGGGAAACACGTGACTCACATTTCAAAAATAATCTCCTAAATAGGATGGTACACTATGCTTTCCTTAGCAGTGGCTCAAGTAGTAAAATGCTGTGTCTATACGAATAGCTTTTAACTAAGACTTTTTCAAGCAATTGCTCATCATGCCTATCTGCATCTGAAATAAAACAGCACTGCACTACACAGTGGTTGTTTGCAGGGGTAGTTCTGCCAGTGTAATCAATGGGTGGTAGTGTTTCACCTGCCACGTCTCCAGCCAGGACATGACTTCATATCTCCTCCTACTTCCTTTCCAACATTTTTTCAATTGCTTTAAGCTACAGTGACTCCAGTTCTCTCCCTTTCCATGTGAAGGAAGACAGGATGCTTTTGTAACAAACCAGACTTACATAAATCTGAGATGAAACCTTTGTGGCTGTACAATGCTGCAATGCCACGCAAGTCAGTGAAGATGGGGTGGTACAGTGTGCAGATCTGACCCAAAAACTCAAGGTAGATGCAGTTAACACTATTAAATGGATGTATTTTCTCACTAATTATTATTTTTAAAGCAGATACACAGTGAGAATTGCTTATTATTAAAGGAGAGATTAGTTCTCAAACAGCACTTAAATGCATTTATTTTCTTGTCTCTAATTTTTTGCTTATTCATTATTAAATTTCCATTTGACTTTTTTTTTTATTTTTGATTGGCCATGAGAAGTAAACATAGGAAGTGGTATTTTTTATTAGTGACAGATGTTTTCAGAGTGGTATCACGAAATGCCTGGAGTTTGCGTTACCTCTACCTTGTAGATATATCTCCTTTAAACCAGAAGAAGAATTATGCTCGGGTAGACAGCAAAGCTATGGGCCACAAAACCAGCCTTTGCTGAGCTGATAAAGACAGACAGACAACAGCAAAGAACAGATGACAATGGCACTGTCCCTACTAGTGTATTTTGCTTTAGTTGCCTAAGCCATTACAGTTTGGACTGATATTAGATGCAAGTGCTACAATTCATATTTCCAGTGATAAGTGTGTTCATTTCATTTGAATCATATGATGAATACTCATGTGCTCCTGGTAGTTCTGATAGAAGAAATAAAGTAGTCATCACTTCATCCATTATTGAATGTAGTCTCATTTGTATTTGCTTCAGCTGATTAAAATTAGAGGTACAACAGAGGTTACTGAGTATGTACTAAACTCAGGTCTGAACAGAGAAGTATAGAAAAATAGCTTTCACAACTCTTTTCTGCAGTTATATAGTCTTAGGTTAAATTTATAATCCATTATATAAAATCTAGTGAAGCATGTAAAATGCCTCTTAAATCAACTTCAAAGCAACTTTATTTCACTTTTTTAGGCTACTAAAAGCATGGGATAGTGGAAAGTGAAATATCAAATCAATGTGAATTTTAAACTGAATTAATTATATTATGAAGGCACTATTAATGTAACAGTATGGCTGGATGTTATATGCAACTGAGAGGCAGGAGCATCAGTTACAAAGACGCAACTTAAATACTGAGGGTATTCTGTCTCTCTGAATTAGTAACACATACTTTGCATTTCTATAGCAGTTCAATCATAAGAGGTTAAAAAACTTCACAAACATTACATTTTGGTGAAGTTTAAGGGAAGGGAAATAATATTGGTAAATGTCTTGTTCCAGACCACATGGGAAACTTCATCAAGAACAACATAAAACCACATGATCCACCAGTTCTTTCATACAAAACAAAACATTATATTGAACATTTCATTAAACATTTGTAAAAGATGCTGTGAGCCCTAAGCAGTGTCTCTGGATCCTGTAATAAAATAAATGATAAAATCATACTTCAATGCTTACCTGCGTAACTACCAAAGAAACTGTAAGGAAAGTTCATGAGGGAATTACCCGTCTGGGGGCTATACCTGAATTCAAATCCACAGCACGAAGAGACCTTCCACACATTTCATACATTGTACAAGCTTTGTATTGATTTGGTCTCAGGACCCAGAAGACCCTACACGTTAGTAGTAGCCTATTAAAAACTACTATAGACAGCAGTGGTGTCTCATGTGTTTTTGAAGAGGGTTATTTTTCTTAACTACACTGCAGCATTATTATAAGGATATAAAATTTATAATATAAATTAAACCCCATTATTCTTAGATTTACACTACATTGTACATACATACTTGTAAGGTTATATCTGAAAAATTTTATGTTGCATAGTACCTGGACAGATGTTCAGGTTTCTGTTAAACCAGATAGATATTATTTCCTTGGAAACATATATATTAGAGAATAACACCCTTGTTAAATGCACTACAGGTTTAGATACATTTTGCAGACAGATGAAAGCAGCAAGTTCTCTGTGGCCAACAAACTGGATTTCAGGAGATTTTTGTATCATTAAATATTTTACTCATGCAAGTACGATACTTCTGATTTTGGCAATACTGAATTTTAGTCCTGGTTCACTCAGGACAAGCACCTGCAAATCTAACTTTATACATTGCTAAGGAGCTGAAGACTTTTTCACTTTAGGAACTGGATAATTAAGTACAAAATGTAAGGACACCCTGGAAAACTAAAACTACAGAGTAAGGAAGGGAAGTTTTACCTAGAAGAAGTGTCTATAACAAGGTGCACTCAAAAGTTAAGCAGAAATATCCCTTACCTCTCAAGACTTCTGTTCAGTCCAGATTTAGTAGAACTGGTGTAGAAAAAGTATTTCAAAACCAGGATGAGTTCAAGTCCAATGACGAAGAATTGCAGATTCCCAATGTTCTCAGCAACAGAAATTTCTCATGAGAAATATGCCTATTCTGCTGTTTTGCTGTGATATTTTATTCCCAGTCTTTCACAAACAGTGAAGTGATGCCACAGCAAATCACACCGTCACAAAGCAGATGAAAAATGGAGAAATCAAGAAGCTAGCAAACAGGGAGGAGCCCAATCCACTCTTCTCATGCCAAGAAAGTGTCAATTAAAGATTTATTTTCTTATTCTCCTGACTTCAGAGATCCACCCAGTGTCATAAACTGGTATTGAAGTTGCAGAGCACCCTATCACTGCACACAACATTCTGAGGTACCACTGTTTTAATCTCAGAAAAGATTGTATTTTTGACTAGTTGTGAAAAAAAATAAAAGATGCATTCTTAATCTGTGAAAGGAATCTGTATTTATTCCCTAGCATGGTCATAACAAAAATAAACAAAACTTGGTTCTCTGCTTTTCCACATAAATCCAAGATACTTCAGTTTTGGGAAGTCTAGGATGTCGCTATAACAACAGGAGGTTATTTCATGGCTGCCAAGTCTTACTACACATGGTATTTTTTCTTGATGGCATAGATATTGGGTAATAAAAAGGCAGAAGGGAGAATGACTGGGATTCAAACAAAATCTTCTCAGGATAAATCTGAAGACATAAATAAAAAATGAATATTTTTAACATTCATGATCATTTTAGTAGAATGGATCATTATTTTTTTTGTATAATTTGCATTCTTCTGTCCTGAGACTTCACACAGCCTGCTTTTATATTAATTGTTTGAGCCTGCCACCTGCAAGTCTGTTCAGCTATCTGGAATTCATGTTATATATTTAATTTCTCTTATGTCACCCACTGATTTTGTTGAAACCTTAGGCATGCTGGAGCTGTTCCAGTCTTTGTGAGCAAAGTACATGCAAAAAAAACCACCTACCCCTTTTTTTGCCTAAAGATTCAAACCCAAAAGAACTTTTGTGAAAGGCTTTAGATTTGTGCCTTGCAAACGAGGAACTCAAGAACTCTTCCAGAGTCAGTAATGCCACACAGAGAGCTTCTGAATTATTTTTTTTCCTGAAAACAGATCTTACAGTTTCACTAGAAAATGCTCACATCCAAAATATAATATAAAAACTAGTAATGAAAAGTTCTCTATACAATAACCAGGCCACTAGAAGCTGCTGGCTGATGTAAAGTACTGAAACTGCAGAAACGCTCATGGTATGATGTTCAAGGATTCATTGTCTTATGACGCTCATGCTGCATACATAGAAGTTATGTTCAGCCTATGGAAGCCACTGTCCTTCCATTAATTAACACAAGGAGATTTCTGCAGTGTGTCCCCCTTGTGAAATCACTTGACATTAAGTGAACTGAAACAACCAGTAACTAAGTTTTTCTTTCTCCATTAACTAAGAGAGAAGATTTTGACAATAAATTTGTACTGCTAAATAAATAAATAGCACCTGGGTGCAGCTCAGGCAACGACCTCTCAGTAATTGACACTGCTTAATTGTAAACTTATTCTCTCACTGCATTTGCACTGCTCCAATGAGCTGTTTCCAGGAGATCCCTAGAGAGTGGTCTGGTCCTGAGCACCAGCTGGTCTTGGAGTCAGAGGCTGGACCCAAGCCCACTTAGCAGCACAGGCAAAGTCAAATAGTCACCTTCTGTGCTGTAAATTGGGGCCTTTGTGAATATTATTCCCTCCCACTTCTGTTTTCTTGTTGAGTTAGGGTTCCTGAGCTTTCCTGAAGATAGTATAAAGAAAAGATATTTGGAGCTGGACAAAACACTTCGAATTCTTCAATTTTCCTACACATTCATAGTTCAGATGAGGCTGAAGAGTAACAGTAAAGTGCTGCAAGTAAAGCTGAAAAAGTTGTCCTGGCACTGAGGGTCATGTCACACCTCTTTACATATTTAATTCTCCAGGATTGCAATACCAACACTTTTCACCGCTACCAACTAGGAAGTAACATGCATACTGCTTTTTTTTTTAATGTAACTCTTATAAGGCATTCATTTTTGAAAGTCTGGCTCCCTTGTTGATATGTGTAATAGTATGAATACTTGGGCAACTTGGTGGCCCAGGTCCAAGGGGGTATCTTTTTCAACTGATATGGAAAGACATCCAATGGAAAAAACAAAACCCAAAGAAATGTAATCACAGAAAGTCACTGCTGCTGGTTTTGATCGAAAAAAAACCCCAGATACTCTGGTCCTAGGTCATCCCCTAACTGTTGTTGTTCCCCACGCTGGTGCAGCCCTCCTTTTCAAAGGGAAAACCCAGCATACCTCCAACTCTCACAAATGTATTTTCCAACAAAAATTACTCCTGTCAGCAGCCAACATTGCTCTTGCTGTTCTGTCCTTAACCCTGCAGCATTATGTCCTGCCCCCGCCTATGGAGGCCACCACGGCTGTCTTTCTGTCACAGAACAACCTCTGGCACCCCTCCATGACATAAGAGATGTTCCCCTACAGAAGCCAGATATAATCCTTTTTGTAGATGGGTCCTGTCCCTGTGGCTCCACGGGGCATCCAACTTCAGGGTGTGCTGTGTGTACTGCCACCAAAAGTCTAGAAGCTTATTTACTGACAACCGTCTCTTCGGTACAAATTGCAGAACCTGCTGTCCTGACTGGCAGACCTGCACTTGCACGGGAGCAATCAGCTCCCCTGAAGCAATCTGTGTTTACGCTGATTCCTGATATGCCTTTGGGGCTGTACACAGCTGTGGGCAGCTCTGGGAACAGCTCAGCTGCTTAACATCACCCGGCACTCCTATTCGACATGGCTGCTATATCAACACTCTTCTGCAAGCATTGCTATTACCATCTCTTTTAGCAATTGTGAAATGCTAAACTCCTGTTTTTCCTTATGATGATATCGCACAAGAAAATGCCTTAACTGATCAATCAGCAAGGCCAGAGGGTCTTTCTGGCCAGCACGCTCCTCAACACACTCTCATCAGCCTTTCCACAGAGCAGTCACCGCCTACTTCTCTTTCAGAACCGCCTGTTTTACAGGACCCAGCCCCAGGAGATGACAATGCTGTTTGGCTGTGCCAGGGCTGCCAGTTACACCTCAATTCCTTGTGGTAGTCCCTGGGTGGCCACCTTGTTGCAGCTCAGGCTCTCGTCCCTTACCTGGCTGGTGTGACCCACCTGGTGGCTCACACCAGCAAGCCGGGGGTGTTTGCAGCAGTACAACAAGATTGGTTTGCCCCAGATTTCTCTGTAAGGTCAAAACCAAAGTTGCAGCACACCCAAACCCATGGGCTTCCATTGTAAATTTGCACATGGATTTTACACAGCTGTCCAAATGCCATAACTACAAACATATTTCTGTAATCATAAACATTTTCTCAGGATGGGTAGAGGCCTACCCATGTAGAAACGCAGATGCTACTACTGTCACCAAGAAACTTTTGAGACAATGCCTCATTTTGGAATACCTCTTGCAGTGCACAGCAACGAAGATACTCATTTCACAGGACAAGTTGTCCAGGGGGTCTGTAAAGCCCTAGGAATCTAACAGCATTTACACCATGGAGCTGCTGAAAGGAAGAATTCTGTTTAAGAAATATACTGGCCAAAATTTGTGAAGAAACTGGCCTAAAGTGGTCAAATGCTTTACCTTTGGCTCTTATATGCATCAAGAGCACTGTGAATAAAAACCACGCACTATCCCCATATGAAGTTGTAATGGTTAAACTCGTAAGGTTACTGCATACCCCAGCTAAGCCACCACATAGAACCAAGCTACAGGTGACCTATAATGTTATGTTGAATTACTGTGAGGCTCTAAGGAAATGTGTGAGGACTATTCACTCACAAGTGAAAAAACCAATCCTTCCAGAACCTACCTGTGAACATGCCACTGTTGGGAACCTGTAGACTTGGGTCTACACTGAGGTGACGCACAGATGACTCAAGATTAACAGAATGGAACCCATAAAGACGCTCTGTCCTCCAAGAGCAGGAAGTCTTTATATCTTCACACAAAATATTAAAATACCTTTCTTCAGCTGGCCTACCGTTATGCTAAAGACTTAGATGTTTCAAAATGTTGGGTGTGTTCCCATATCCCTCATCACTCTAGTGAAGGTGTCACCATGCTTCCTATAGCATGTAATTTGTCAGTAAAAAGACCAGTCTGGAATCTCCAGATGGCAGAAATTCCTTGTCCAAGTGTCCTGGTTCCAGCTGGGATAGAGTTAATTTTCTTCTTAGTAACTGGTGCAGTGCTGCATTTTGGATTTAGTATGAGAATGATGTTGGTAACACACTGATGTTTTAGTTGTGGCCAAGTAAAGTTTATGGTAAGTCAAGTACTTTTCAGTTTCCAGTTAGCTGGAGGGGCACGGGAAATTGGGAGGGGACACAGTCAGGACAGCTGACCCGAACTGGCCAAAGGGATATTTTATACCATAGAATGTCATGCTCAGTGTACGAACTGGGGGGAGTTGGCCAGGGCTGTAATCGGTGCTTGGGGACCGGCTGGGCATCGGTCAGCGGGTGGTGAGCAGCTGTATTGTGCATCACTTGGGTTTTTCCCTTTTGATTTTATTCCTCTCTCCCTCCTTCTCATTACAATTGGTGGTGGTGGTGGTTATTATTATTATTACTATTATTATTATCAATAAAAATAACAATAGCAATACATTTTCTTTTGTTTCAATTATTAAATTGTTCTTATCTCAACCCGCAAGTTTTACCTTTTTCCCAATTCTCCTCCCTATCCCGCTGGGACAGTGGGGAGTGAGTGAGTAGCAGCATGGTACTTGGTTGCCAGCTGGGGTTAAACCATGACACCAGGGTCATCCCCACTGACAACAAATGTGAACTGATCCAAGTTGATCCAATGTGCATTTATCCAAAGTTGATAAATGTGCAAGAAGCTCCAACTCCTACCCACCTGGGATTAGTTGCCCCTGGGAACACTTGTTACTTAAAAGCAAATGCAACATGCTACATGGGACAGAATAATTACACCAACACTATCTATTTTCAGAATGATAGTAGACATTTGTTTGATAACTCACAGAACTGTGAGCTGATGTCATCTTCTGTACATTCTTCCTTGGGAGCCTATTTAATTCATGGTACTTTAACATACCTGTGGCTCCCACGGGACTGGTTTGGATCGTGTTATATTTGGTATATAACCTCAGCTGTTCAATATTTGTCATCTCTCTCCTCTGAATATTCTCAGAAAAGGCAAGCTATCTCAGAGACTGAAAAATATGGGACTATTATGCGTCCCATGTATGAGGTGGCAAGAACCATTAAAAAAATTATTAGCGATTATTTGAAGCAAATTGGTTATAACACTGCAAATTCTTCTCACCAATAACGACTGAAATGACCTCTATCTGTACAGTCACCCTTCAAAACAGGTTAACACTTGACTTTATGCTGGTTCATAAGGGTAAAACATCCACCTTAACTGGAAAATAATGTTTTATCCCTATCCCAGACAATTCTGAAACCATTTGTGATTTGAGTGAACACATTAAAAGGGGCAGGCAAAGCAAAACAACCCAATAACTGGAACCTTTTCTTAAATACATTATCACAGAGGTGCTACCAGCACCACTCAGCTCTGGCCAGTGGCAGGTCCATCTTGGAGCCAGCTGGAATTGGCTCCGTCTAACATGGGGATGGCTTCTGCTATCTTCTCACAGAAGCCACCCCTGCAGCCCCCCTCCTGCTGCCAAAACCTTGCCACATAAACCAAATACAATGCAACAACGGTGAAACTGGTTTACTTGAAAAGCTTTTGTCAAAATACCCATGAAGAGGGGTAATACATTCTGTAGTATTTACGCTTGAGAAATTGCTATTTAAGTAATATGTTGAATTCACGTAAAGTAAGATGAGAAGTCATTTATTTCCTAGCTAACAAAATGCAGTCTCACTCATCCAGAAATACTCACAATTCTGAAGGGCACATTAAGATTAAGAAAACTTTCTGTCATGGTCAAAAAGGAGGAGTTATTACTCTTACGCCCTGTGTCTCCAACAGCTCAAATCTTCACTTGTGACAGTACAAGTAAACAAGCACCCTCTTGTAACCCTTCATCCAAAAAGATGTTTAATAAATGCTGGTTTTATGGTTGCAACAACTAACTTGTAACTTGTGTCCAAGACCAATTTCATTATCCTCTGCTCTGAGCATATGCTGTAGGAAATACTACTTCTAAAATGTTTATATTGAGGAGTTTTAAGAACTGAGGAACACTGCAGGACACAATAGGATATTGCTTCTATATGTTTCTAAAGTGCTTTTAACAAAAAGAAAGGTAGTGTACCTTGATAAAGATGAAAACACTATAGTACAGTTTCACCCACCTCATCGGGAAAAAAAAAAGTTTTGTGAAATTAATGTGAGGTTTATTTTTTCGCTTCTTTCACAGTTCGAAGAATTAAGGAACACCAATCATCCCATCAATGGGCAAAAAAAGCATTTCACACTCACCACCAGTCTTTGGGGTTGTCCTGATTTTGGCTGGGATAGAGTTAATATTCTTCCTAGTAACTGGTACAGTGCTGTGTTTGGGATTTAGCATGAAAATAATGTTGATATCACACCAATATTTTAGTGGTTGCTAAGTAGTGCTTACCCTAAGTCAGGGACTTTTCAGTTTCCCGTGCTCTGCCAGTGAGCAGCTGCACAAGAAGCCGGGAGGGAGCAGAGCCAGGACAGCTGACCCGAACTAGCCAGAGGGATTTTCCATACCATAGAACGTCATGCTCAGTGTATAAACTGGGGGGAGTTGGTTGGAGGCCGCCAATTGCTGCTTGAGGACTGGCTGGGCATCAGTCAGTGGGTGGTGAGCAACTGTATTGTGCATCACTTGATTTTCTTGGGTTTCATTCCTCTCTTTTTGTTATCTCCCTTTTCATTACTACTATTATTATTATTATTATTATTATTATCATTATTAACTTTATTTCCATTATTAAACTGTTCTTATCTCAACCCATGGGTTTTACCTTTTTCTAGTTCTCCTCTCCATCCCACCAGGGGGTGTGTGTGGGGTGAGCGGGCGGCTGCGTGGTACTTAGTTGCCGGCTGGGGTTAAACCATGACAGGTTAACCTTGGCCGAGATGTACAAGTACAATAAAAGCACAAGCTTCAACTACAATACCAACTCGACAGAAAAAGCCAACAGTCATCTTTGCTTTAAAGAGGGCATGAGTTCTATGGTTCAGCTTCTGACCTTGCTTGCTTACTTCTCCTCAACATGCCATTCATTTCTGTGAGTCCTTAGAGAGAGACTGTAGAGTCTCAAGTAGCAATGCAGGATCCTCAGTTGTAGATGTCTGGCGATAAAGGAAAGGGTGCTGAGGTTCCCTAGAGGAAACTGCCACAAACATCTAAGAGGAGAAAGTTAACTGCTACTTGAGTAAGTGTGTTCCATCTGAAGTTATGTGCAGTGATTGTGTTCCTAAAAATAAAGCCTCTTCCAAAAGAAAAACACTTCTTGTATGGACTTTGGGAAAGACGGAACTCACAGAACCAGCTCTTCCATCAGACACTATTACTACCTGAGGTGGAAACCTAGAATCACATTTTAACATCTTGTGGATTTTGAAGAAGTAGCTTTTCATTAATAGTAACTAATGAAAAAGTTACTTTTTATTAGTAGTAAAAGAAAAAGAAGTAACTTTTTCATTAGTAACTGACAGGTACTGAATAATTAAACAGTCATAAAAAGGAGATTTTTCTGATCGTTGGTGTGGATGTCTGAGAGCACATCAATGTGACTAATTCATATTTTAGCATTAATTGATCATAAATACCCAAATAAAGATTACAGAATACTTTTTGATTTTAAAAGCTTTTATAGTCTTCTGCAAAATACTTCATTTTATAAGCTCCTGTTTCATATAAATACCTCATATTTATATCTTGTATTTTTAACTCATCCAAGGGAAGATTCCTTAAAGCATTTAAGATAATTTGCTCAGATCTATCTCTTGGTGAAATATTATTTGATTTTGAGCTTCTGATGAGGCAAGTATTTTGATCTATCATTGTGCAGCTCTGCCTGCTGTTTGAATGTGATTCTTCATTCTTTTTCTCTTTCTTACTGTCTCCTCTAATTTTTGCTTCATTTTACTTTCACATGTCTTTTGAAGGCATTAATTGTGTTCAGTAAGAACTTGTTTACACTTAATGTTTATTTTGAAGTTGGATGTTCCTTCTTGGATATAAACCGCTTCCCTCTTAGGAAGATTTCACAGAAGTTTCTGTTAAAAAAAGAAAAAGATGAAAAATCCAGAAGAAATTAGTTAGGAAACAGAACAACAAAGTGATGTTAAATTGTGCAACTTACATAGTGTCAAATTATGGATTAACTGAACATTGTGTGAGCTTGCACAGGCAGGATGCAGGAACAACCACAAAACCATGGCTGAAATGCAAAGAGTATATTTATTTCTGTTTTACCTCACCAACCTGGGGATCCCCAAAGCAGCACACGGGCAGAGGCACATTAGCAGGAACACTGGCACCACAGAGCTCTGGGTCCATGCTAGAGAATCAGTGAACCAGATGTTTTCACTTGTTTATTAAGGATTTACGCAGGTGTAGTTTACCACTGTGCTTTGATCTTTCCCACAGCAGGTCAGGAATCTCAAGCATGTTCAATAGGGTGCCTCTAAGTCTATCATAGACGCCTATGTTATCTAAACACAGGTGTTCTACTTTTCCAACACACAAGGCTACATACAATTAGTATGATGTATGTATTTTTTGACACCCCAGCTGCAAGTCACTTGAGTGTGTTTACAATCCTCCTCACCAATCTTCTATTATTTTCCTCCAACATAATTCTCAGAAATTCATATACAATCTATAGTGTTCAACTATTTCTGCAGAATGCCTTCATCATAAAATTTGACACCCCTGAAACCTATGAAGTGTTTCACAGTCACATACTTTGTCCTCACCATTTCCCCAAATTCAATTTTTAACCGCTTCTTTTCTTGATTAGAAAAAAATTTTCCTCATTATTTAGAGTCTATTGTATTTAAAATTATAGTTTGAATACCAAAAGAAGACAAACGAACAATCAAAAAAAAGGCATTGAAGTCTCTTAGTTCCAGAAAGGTTTATTGTAGAGCCATATAAAAGTTATTACAGTTCAACCCGTCAGAAGTTTGGGTGGAAAAAACCAGGGAGTACGAATAAGCACTAACTAGTAGCACAAGTATACATGGTACATATAGTTTATATATCCAGCTGTGCTGTGTTGGCCCTTGCCAGCAGCTGAGCACCCACACAGCCACTTGCTCACTTCCCCCCACCAGCGGGATGGGGGGTTAATAGGAGGAACAAAAGTGAGAAAACTCATGGATTGAGATAAAACCCAGGTTAATAGGTGAGGTAAAGAGAAAAAAAAAAAAAAAGCATCGCAAAGGGAATGACTTGCCACCTCCCATAAACAGACTGATGCCCAGCCAGTCTGAGCAATGGCCAGCCTAGAAGACAACTCCCCTACCATCCTTCTTCTTCCTCCACTGATTTTTATTGCTGAGCATGAGGTTACATGATTTGGAACGTCCCTTTGGCCAGTTTGGGTCAGCTGTCCTGGCTGTGTCCCCTCCCCATCTCCTGCCCACCCCCAGCCCACTCGTGGGGGCATGGGCAGGGGTGGAAAACAGAGCGAGCCCTGAGGTTGTACGGGCAGGGCTCAGCCACGGCCAAAAGAAACACTGGTGTGTTACCTAACACTGGTTTAGCCACAGACCCAAAACACGGCACCATATGGGCTGCGATGAAGAAATTCCATCTCAGCCAGACCCAATACACCAATACAAGTTTCAATTTAATGTAAAGTGAATTAAGCTCAAACTTGGCTAGATTAAGTCTTGTGTTGGTATTAGACAATCGTAATTGACACTTACAAAGCAGGAACGGAATAAAAATAATCATATAATTAGCCTCAGCCAAACATTACAGTACCTAAAGATACTGAATGACTTTTATGTTCTGAAATGTGTCCCAGTCCTTAAAGCTCAGACTGTGCTGCTGAAAAACAAGATTCCACTTTACTTGTAATCATTTAATTTATGTGGTAAACATGTTACTGATTTTCTAACTCATGCTTTGAAAATGTGATTTTTTTTAATGTTTTGTGGGCCAGAAATGAAGTCACTTAAAGCAAAAATGTCACTGAGACCACTAACTCCAATATTGTTTTTCAACTCTGCATAAAGAGCTAGAGATACACATCATGAGGGAATGAGAATATGGTAATTTTTGATGTCAGGGATATTCAGAACTTTTACAGAAATAATACTGCTAGGATTAGGATAGCTGCACTAATGGTTGTAGTTTACATTTGCAAAATATGCAGATGAGTCTTAGCTGCATTAAAGTTGTGTAACCACCCTGTGACCTTTGGTATTTGTGTTTAAATACAGAACTTGTTACCAACTGCACCAGCTGAGTCCTGAGTTGCAGGAAGAGATCTTGAAGATACCTTTTAATTCCAGGAGTCTTATCTGCTTATGTACACAAATATCAGTAATTCAAATACATCTTCACAAACATGCTATTTCTCCAGTGCCTTTTTGCCCATGTCCAGAGGTGCAAGTAATATGCAGGGAACATGATAAAGAATAAATCAAGTTCTGTGCTCCAGTATTAAGGCACATGCTTTCCTGTACTTTAAATTATTCCATTTCTACTTTACTGAAAACATATTCAGTATTTGACACAAAAATTTGTTCTCCAGCAGCAATACCATCTCTTTCAAAGGCATGAAGTCAAATGCAGCTAAGATAAAATTTTTTTGTCTTAAATTTGCACATTGCAATGAAACCTCACAAAACCCTCTTCGTCTATTACCCATGCCATAAGGAAGGAAGTTTCTTAATGTTTTCTGCTTGAATGGCAGCTCCCTCACAGTTTTTGAATGTTTATAGCCTCTTGTTCAAATGTGTAGACACCAAAATCATCAGATCAACACACTCTTTTTACACAACATTTTATTCCCTTTACAGAAGAGAATTTAACACTACTAATTTCCCTGTTTATTAACAGTGATGAATACAGTTGATGAATCCACTTCTTCCGGAAAATGTAGACATCAAATTACTTGCCTGATAACCCTAGACGAAAGAAAAAAGCAGGGAGTATCAGATGACTGAAATAAAAGAAGGGACATATGATACCATAGGATATGCAAAACCACTGGAAGATTCTCAGGATCTTCTTTTGCAGATGGTTACGTATCTCAGCTAGAAATTTATAATACAGATCATATAGCATTGTTGAATAAATCCAGCGCACTTGTTCGACAAACTGTAGGCAAACACACAGTAACAATCAATGGATTGGGAATACCCACAGCAGGCTAATTTCCTATAGAGCTGCTGCTTTTTTTGCAAATACCTTAACAGTTCTATAAGCATCTTCCTTCCCGCTTTAAAAGATGAGGATACTAATTTCCTACTTGTGTGTGAAAACGCTTAGAAATAATGGTAACTGTACAAAGGAAACTGGAACCAGATATGTGCAAAGCTCTGGGATGCCCAAGTAAGCAAATGTCTACTGAGAGCAAAATTTCTGCAGCTTAGATGTAGTGATATTGAAACTTCCTTGTAACTACAGCAGATCAGATTTCAGACACAGACAGAGACATCTAGCACTGTTTAAGAAACCTGTCTGACCTCCAGTTGCTACTTCAGAAAGTTTTCAGTAGGTTCATGTTCTCGTTTCAGCTGGGATAGAATTGATTTTCTTCTTAGTAACTGGTGCAGTGCTGCGTTTTGGATTTAGTATGAGAATAATGTTGATAACACACTGATGTTTCAGTTGTTGCTAAGTTGTTACACTAAGTCAAGGAGTTTTCAGTTTCTCAGGCCTTGCCAGTGAGAGGGCTGGAGGGGCACAAGAAATTGGGAAGGGACACAGCCAGGACAGCTGACCCAAAAGGATATTCCATACCATAGAACATAATGCTGAGTATACGAACTGGGGGGGAGTTGGCCAGGGCCTGTGATCGCTGCTCGGGGGTTGGCTGGGCATCAATTTGGTCAGTGGGTGGTGAGCAGTTGTATTGCGCATCACTTGTTGGTTTTCCTTTTGGATTTTATTCTTCTCTCTCTCTCTCTCCTTTTCATTGCAGCTGTTGTTATTATCCTTGTGTGCTGGTTTAAAAGTAAACCGGCAGGAGAAATGAACCCAACTCAAAAGAGTTTAGAAGTCAGAACTACAAT
>JAVJGI010000060.1:58285474-58360213 GCA_035590275.1 Ibycter americanus | reverse complement strand
AGAAAAGAGCAGAGGGGAGGGAGAGGGGAGAGGGTACCCACCCGCGGGGCGGGGGGGCGCGGGGGCGACCGGACCAGCCGAACTGCTGCGCCCCAGCAGCCGCGTGGGAAACCCTGGGGAAAAACCTGCTGGGGACGGGCGGGGGAGGGGGCGGAACGTCCCCGCTTGTGTCTTTCCAAGCCCCTGGGTCCAACCGACGGCGCGGCCCCCGCAGCCTCCCCGGCCTCCGAGCCCGGCGGCGGCCTCGTCAGCAGCAGGCCCTACTCGAGACGCAGGCCGCCTCCCGGCCTCCGCGGGGGCATCTCCCTGTCCTCCTCCTCCGGCCGGCCGTTCCCCCGCTCGCGGCACCAGCCCCCGCCGGAGATGGGGCACCTGCACGGCCACGGCGGGTATCGGCCCAAGGACTCGTTCCGCTCCCATCCGCCGCCCATGCCGGCGCCGCGGATGCCGTCGGGCTCGCACTCCGAGACGGGCCCCCGGCTCTCCTTCTGGGAGCGCAGCCACAATGCCCTGGACCGATTCCGCTTTCGGGGCCGGCCTTACCGGGGCGGAGGGCGCTGGGGTGGGAGCCGAGGCGGCGGCGATCGGGGAGGCAACCCTCCGGGGAGGCCGCCCGGAGGGGGAGGCGGTGCCGGATTCAGTAGCAGCCAGGGCTGGAGGGAGCTCTCGCCTCGAAAATGTATCCTTGAGACGTGAGAGGGAGCGGAGGCGGGGAGGCCGTGCTGCTGGGGTGGGCCCGGGTGTGTCAGTGCTGTGTTACGTGGCCGAAAGCCCTGGGAAGGGACGCTGTTCCCTCCTGCTCTGGCGCTGGGACGGCCGTGGGGGTAACGGAGAGGGAGGCTCCCCTCCCGGTCCCAGGGGCTGGCAGGGACAGCGGGCCCTGCTTCTCAGGGAGAGGCTGTTGGGAAGCCGGATTATTGCCGTGACCTGGCTTGCGACCTGGCTGATCTGCCCCGTGTAGGGAGAGAGAAAAAGCATAGCCTGAAACAGAGCTTTAGTCGATTGGATTCCAGGTGGCTGCTTTTTTAGCCCGAAGTGTGAATATTGTGAAGCAGGGTCAGTCTTTGGTGTGGCAGTTTTCATGTATGTAATTAGAGTGTCACAGTTGTAAAGCTAAAACCATAAGCTTGTTAATTTCCCTTATTGGGCAATGAAGGATCCGCAGTTTTTTCATTTTCGCTTTCAGCTCTTCAGGGACTGTTACACGTAGCTAAAACGAACTTTAAAGCCAAGCCTAAGTTGGATTGGGAGTGTATGCACAGAATGTGATTTGTATGAGAGTTTGGGTAACATGGGAAAGCTCTGTTTCACTACAAAGCCATACCCAGCATTCCTGGTAGGATGTTCTCTACTGATTGCGCTTAGAGTTGCTTAGATGACTTTTAATGGAGTTCTAGTATTAGCTCCTTGTAGGAGTAGGAACTGTGAAAGTGATGGAAGATGTTCTCATTTTCCAGGTTTGCTATAGAGAAACATAAAGAACGGACACCAAGTGTAACTTACAAGCAGCCTGGTACTGAAACTTGAGGTATCTGCATTGTTGCCTAACTGAAAGTGTAGGCAAGTAGAAAAAGCACTGAGTGCGAGAACTAGTGCTTAAAACCTACTCTCCAGAATCTTACAGTGTTTTATTGTCTTCCACACCGGTAGTCAAAGGATGTGTGTCGTTTGCTTGACTGTGCTGGTTGATCCCAGAAGCAGGAATTTTTCCTATTTGTGCTGGCAGTTAGGGCTTTGAAAGATACTCATTGGATCCTTGTGTTATTTTTAGATCCAAGGTTATGTATCCACATTACTATTTTTTTTTTTAAAAAAATGTGGATGGAATATGTAAGCTAGTGGTAGAGATGCTTTTATATAATCTCATCTGTTAAAGCATTACTGGAGTAAGAACTCTTCTTTCAAGGATCTTCTCTCCAGAGGCAGTAAGTGAAGATGTGTCTTGCCCAAAGTTGCAAAGTAAGGTGGTTCTAGTGCTGAGATAGGTTTTAAGTCTCTTAATTTGCAATGTTGCTCTGAGTACCAGAAAATGGTTACTTTGTGTGTAATGAGTAATTTCCAGGGCAAACGTGTTGGTCATCCTAAACAGACTTGCAGTGCTTGTTGATATGGATACAGAGTCCCCTTTGTGCTTTTAATTAAAAGAGCATTCAGAAACTGATAATTCCATTTTCAAACCAGAAACGGAAAATGAGGAAGTCTTTCCCTGATACTGTAAGATGCACTACTTGAATGTGATGGAAAAGGTTCTAATACTGTTGCTCTTTAATAAGTGGCATTCAGTGGTTTATGGGTTGTGTAGTTAAGGATGGCCCAAGGTTTTCTCTCAATCTAAGTTTTTTTTCTGTATTTTTCACATCCTTGCCACCTACAGGAGTCTGTATTACAGTATTCCTAAATACTAAGGTACCTCCATGTTGGTAATATTAATGAAGTAGGGGTGTAGTTCATGGATGTGTGACTTCAGAGGGATCTCAACAACTGGTGACAAGGAGGCTTGAGGCCTGGAGTGGTATTCCCCCAGGAAAGTGAAATGTTTAAGTGTCTACTAAGCTTTTTTTGTTTATCCTTGAATTAGTACTTTGCACAGTGCTTTGTAGAAGTATATGTATAAGTGGAGTAAATGACACAGTGGAACACTTGAATTCTTGTTACTTTCCTTTGGGTGTTAGCTTTTAATAGGCTTTTCTCTTTTAATTCCTAGCAACTTTAACATGAAGCTGTTGGATAGTCGTTCTGCAGAAATTCTTGCATAGGGAATTGTGGAATTTTTGAGTCTGAAATATGGGGCCAAAATGTGATTTTCTGTTTCCATTGAATTCTGAACTCTTCAGTGTCCATTTTTTTCTTCACTTCTAACCCCCCCAGTTTCTTCAGGTGGTCTCTTTTTGGTTGTAGGATGAATTTTCTTTTGAGCTGATTGAAGAGTAACTGTTGTTTTAATGTATATATGCTTTTCTGCTTTTCATAGTTTCATGTAGTCTTGCGTTCTGTGTGTAGAACCACATATAAAAAAATTTTCTACATATGTGAAGCACAGAATTTCTGATTAATACCGTTGTGGGAGCTCTAGGAATTGTATTATCCAGAACAAAAAACATCTCAAAGCTTTGTCTTGTTACCCAACTCTAGATGCCTTTAGTACCAAATAAGTTAGATTTATTTTTGTAAATGCTGTTAAATCACTTAATTAGCTTCAGATTTTCCTGTGACTCACAAAATCACTAATGTGGCTGTCTTGTTGGAAGCAGAAATGTGTTAGCAGTGAATTTGACAAATACGTTTATTACATAATTTGGTGTTATACTGCACACAGCCTTTAGTATTTTCAGTGTATTTATAGACTGTTTGCGTTCTGTTTTTTATGTATGTAGTTTATTTTTACTGGTTTCTGCTTTTTGTGCTGATGTCTGAGAAAGTATTGTATAGCAAAACTGGTATTACAGAAGTTGCTTTTGTAGAATACATACCAAGTTTCTTTATACTTATGTTAGAAGTTAATGTAGCAAAACGAAACATCCAAGTTGTTGATGCATCTGTGAGCAGAAGACAAATATAAAGTTAACGTCCTCTGGATTCAGTATGTCTGCGTTCAGAGGATACCTATTTTAGCTTTTAGTTTTACTCCATTTATTGTTTTAGGAGGTGACGTTGATGAAAATGCATTTCGCATAACTGGGTGTGAGTCAGCTGTTACCACAGTGGGGTTGATACTGACGGTCAAATGAATCAAACCTGACTCAGTATCCTAAAAGATTTCCCCTTGAGCATGGTTATTTTACAGGATAGTTTAGCTTTTCAAGTGTCAGGTTAAGGTAAGAGGAAGTGAATCTTTCATAGTGGTAAGTTTTACTCTGGATGTGGTTGCTTAAGAATATTTCCATTACCTGTGTTGGACAACATGTTGTCAAGAAAATCTATCCCTTGGGCATCCATAGACAACCTTTTCTGAATAATTAGTAATTCCCAATCCTCTTTTAGTGTTTTTTTAATGTTTTTATTGCAAGTCTTTTAGCCACTTTTTTTATTCCTTTCAATTGTTGATTATTCTGTGCCTTACCTCATTTGTTGAGCTACAGGTGTTGCAGCGTGTAATTGTGCTGTGGCTAGACTTAGCATTTTATGAAATGATAAAATGAATGAGAATGAATTTAACCTGTCTTTTTTTAGGATGTCAGATGGGGAGTCAGTACTTGAGTTATAAACTGTGGAACTCTGACTTGGTGTCTGTGACAGCGAACCTCTGAGCATTACAGCTGTTGTTTCTGGGAGGATGGTGTGCAAGAGACAAAACTTCTCAGCAATTCATGAAATTCTTGTCATAAGTAGCATTTTTTAAATTGCTTGTTTGAGAAAATGTTTATTTAAGCTGTCAGTATATAACAATGGATACATCTTTTGCATGCTGCTCATATTTATAAGGGATATTTTTCAAGCTAGCCTTAAGGTAAAATTAAAATATATAAGAATGATCTTCAGTTCTGTTTGTCATAATTTAGTCTTCAGTGGTAATATCACCACTGTTTTAAGGTTATACATGTTCTTGTCTTACTTTTCTTGACCAGTAATTCAGCCAAAACTTTTGGAAGGTCTCCATCTAGAAAGCAGAACTACTCTTCTAAAAATGACAATTCTGTGGAAGAAAGTTTTGAGGATCTGCTCTTGAAGTATAAACAGATACAGTTAGAGCTTGAATACATTAATAAAGATGAAAGACTGGCTTTGAGCAACAGGGAAGAAAACGAACAACAAGATGATAATAGAACAGTGGACGCTGAGGACCAAATAAATGTAGAAAATGACAGTATTACAACGGATGCTATAAAAGAAGTATCTCCTGAGGAGAAAAATCCGGTTATAGCCTTTCAGGCATTTGAACTGAAACCTCTCAGACAAAAACTGCCTACTCCAGCTGAGAGGAGCAGATTAAAAAAAGGCAAAGAAGGAACAAAACAGTCATCACAAAAATCTGAAGTCACAGAATCCGGCCAAGGTAAATACTTGTAAAGTTGTTTTAGCTTGTAACGTTATTTTTGCTTGCCATTATCTATCGTATTTTTTAGGTGTTGAGGAAAATTTTACTTTAAAATACTAATTTTAGTTAAAATGTCAAATATTTTAAGTTACAGATTTAATGTACTTAATTCCTTGAATTACATAAACATGATTGGAAGCATTTTTTGTTTATTTTTTAACTTATGTGGTTTCTTAGACTAACTGATAGTTTGGCAGAAAGCACAGAGACAAGACGTGATGGTTTTGATTGTGGTTCACAGCAGAAATCATTGGCTTTCACTGAAAGTTTTCCTGTTTTTCCCTTCTTCTATGCAGAAGCAAAATGTGGGTATTTTGTTAGATGAAAGGATAACATTTAGAGACATCTTTTTCTGCATTTTGTCATTGTTATGTGTTTTCTTCAGTGTAACAAGCCTTTATGAGATATTTTCACCAGAATTATTTTGGTTGTTATTGATATTCACAAATAGTGAAGAAATCATGGGCCAGAAACAGAAAATATTTGTAGAAGAAATGTAGGGGTAGAATAAGTATCTTGTACAGCTATTCGTGAACTGCAGGCTAAAGAGCATAATTGCTTAGATGCATGAACCAGTTAGCAAGAAACAAGTTACTGCATCCAGCTGACCTGTGGGAATAGTCCTTGAGCTTACTTTTAAGTCTGCATCAAAATAAGGCAGCCACCTTAAACTGCCTGCTCTTGAGCCTTCATCTAGTTCTAATAAGGGTTTGCGGTGATTGAGGGTGTGCTTGTAGATAGTGCTTATCTTATGTTAGCTAATTAGTCAGCGTGTATGAACTATCAATTTGAGTGGGAAGAGACAAAGTAGTAAATGGATGGATTAAGAATACAGGTGAGTAAGTAGTAGGAGTATGAAGAAAGGTAGCACTAGAGCACTCAGTCAGAATAATTTATACGTAACTTCAGAATGAGAATTTAGAAGACAAAGTCTGTAAAGAAACTGAAAGAGGAAACTGATAATTAGTAGTCAAACGACCTAATTCTAGGTATTTTTCCCCTTGTATCTTTCCCATTAATAGAAAAAAAAAAAGTTCTGGTATTGTTTAAGAGGTAATGTAGTTTTTAATGGGAGATACGAGGAAAACCAACAGATCTTGACTGTAGAAGAAAAACCAGTAGTCTGCAGGAAGATAACAGCAAGGCAGGAGTAAAAGAGGTATTTGCAAAGCAACACAGTCCCAAAGTAAATTCAACTTTGAAACTTAGAAGCACTGAAGCTGAAAATACAATTCATATGACAGTGAAATAGATGCTATAGTATGCACATTAAGAACATCTTAATTTTTGCACACCACTCAAATATATAATGTAAGGATGATCTGAAAGCAGAAATTGTGTATGAGTGGTGGTTTATGATAATGTAATACAGGCTTCCAGGGTAGAAAAACCCAGGTGATTTGAGATACTGCAGATCCATGTGTATTGAATGTATACTACTTGATTATGCATATATTGGGGAAACTAGCAAAATTTGGTTTTCCCATTATATTTATTTTTAAATGGTGTACTGGATGTTTCTCCAGACCCATTCAAGTTGAAGAACTTGTCTTAAAACTCAGGGAAGTTTTTTGTCTCTTTCTAGAACTAATTCTGTGTGGTTCAGCTGCTTTAACAGAGGCTTCACAGTATTCCCTGCTTTCCTTGTCTTGTTGCCCATTAGTCTGTTCAGCCTGTACTATCCCTTTCTCATTTGAAAGAGCGTTTTGGTTTGTGTAATATGTCCCTGCATATGTCTGCATCTCAGAAACTACTGTACCATCTGTCTCCCTACTTTCATCCTGTGGACTGAATGGTTAGGATCTTTGCTTAGTGTAAGAACTTTTTTGAATTTTCATTTAGAATAGGTGTGGTATTAGATACTATTTTTCTTCCTTTTCTATGTGTGCTTTTAAAAAATGCGTGCATGTGCAAGCAGGAAGATCTTCAGCATTTGCTACGTACCATTTTTGTGGAGGTATAAAGTTTTGGTATGTTTTAAACAGTGCCTTTCTGAATGTGGCTTTTCATGAAATGCTAGGAAGAGTGAAAGCTGTATGGAGTGCAAACTTATTTTCTACCAATTTGAATTGTGGGAAAGAATCTCTCTGAAGAAAAGGTAATATAGGAAAAGGTGTCCAAGCTTCTCACAAAATTTCCTTCCTTGGATACAGATAAACACATATATGCATGGTTATATTTAAATCATATAATTATAATTTTGCTATCAATTATGTTAATGGTTATTAGCTAGAATAATTATCATACTATTATTATCAATAAATAATCATATAATATACAACACTGTATATTAAACACTAATATTTTAATATGTATATATTTACACTATATAATAATCAGGTGGATACGGCTTTTGGGCAGTCTTAACAAATTAATATGTCAACATCTTAATGTTTAGCAGGAAAGCATTACTATTTACTACTCATCTCCATAGGATAACTCTTTTCTGTTTTCCTTTGGCATGAAATGAAGCAAGTGTGTTCTTGCTGCAGCTTTGGGCCTTTATATTTAATGCCGCAGAAGATTGACCAGTTGCTCAAAATAGCTGCAAGTGGAATCTGAGATGCTCAGGACAGTAGCTGATATGAGATGGTAGCATAAAACAGATGGCAAGAAGCCTTCTTTTCCCCCTGTCTCCAAATCTGTTTTTCTCTGCTTCTTGGGGAAGTATGGGTCAACCTTAAGACAGAGAATTAATAAAAAATGACAGGTTGTGCCTTAGGCTTATGGCATAGTGATGATATGGATTTCATCAGACATACCGAGTTTATATTAGTGTTTGTTAATGTGATCTTAAACATGTAACTGCTATTCTGTTTTATACTAGGTACCAATGATACTGATAAAATATGTTTGTGTGGATTAAATTCTGCACACTATTTTAATGTAGGTCTGTCTCATGAGAAACAGCTCCCTCAAATACAGTATTTTTCTTTTGGAAGGTACAGAAGATAAAGAACAAACATCAGGGCGAAAGCTTAGCAGTTCAGATGTAACATTTGAAAAGGTAAGAAAGTATGCCTCACCTACAGAGGAATAATTACAGTACGATACTGTGATGGCTTTTTCCAAATTGCAGTCCAGAAATGTTTCAGTAATAGAAACAGTCTGTTCTTAAGGAATGACACTTACCAGTACAATAGGATGCTTAAGCTTTCTCTTTGTGAAAATTTTGGGACTGATGTTGAAAGACTTTTAAAAAAAAATTAGTTAAATGATGTTTCTTTATTTTTTTTTTTTTTTTTTTTTTTTTTTTGTCTTATCCTTTCTTCTCTCTTCTTAAGAAGCTGCTTGATGATGAGGAGGAGATGTCTGAATTGCAACTTAGGCTTCTTGCACTTCAGTCTGCTAGTAAAAAGTGGCAGCAAAAAGAACAACAGGTGATGAAGGAAAGCAAGGAAAAATTAACAAAAATGAAAAGTGTAACACAGAAAGTCAAAGCCAGTACAAAAGCACATTCAACAAAAAAACCTAGTGCTACAGGTAATAAGTTTAATGTTACTGAAATGGCTATCAATGGCATGATCTCTGAAATGAAAAGAAACATAGTATGTTATGTGTAACGTTGGGCAATGAGCCTTTAATCTTTCTAAAACCCCATACATCTACTTAGAGCTCTTGAAGAATCTTAGGAATAGGGGGAACTATTAAGGTAGGGTGGAGTTAATCACATGTCTTTTTATTTAAAGCCAAGCAAGCATTGAGGAAACAACAGACGAAGACATCAAAGAAGATGCAGCAGCAAAAGGAACAAGACAGGCGTCAGAAAGAGGAGGACCAGAGGAAACAAGAAGAGGAAGAGGAGAGAAGAAAGAGAGAAGAAGAAATCAGAAAAATTAGGGACCTCTCAAATCAGGAAGAGCAATACAATCGATTTATGAAGCTAGTTGGAGGAAAGAGGAGATCAAGAAGCAGGGTAACAATTTCTTTTACATGGTGTTCAGGTGTTAATTTGGGGTTCATGAGTGATTTCTGTCTTGCCCCTTCTGGTTCTACATTGTGTTGTCTTCCCCCCCACTCCCGGCCCCCCAAAAAAGAAAAGCTCACAGTATTTCAGTGTTGACAGTGTTTTAATCCCATGCTTGACAGGCATCCCTTTGGGTTTGGTAAGGTTAGTTTTATCTGAGTTGTACATCTGCAAGTCATTGGTAAAGCATTTTCCTCCTAAAGGATGTTTTGAACATTGTGATGAAAAAGCAGTCTGTGATTTAACAGAAACCAATCAACCAAACTTTCTTGGCTTTCTTCTTTTAGACTGTAGTTTTGTCTCCACACTTTCAAACCTTTTGTATCTATATGACTTCAGTGGCGTGCTTCTTTCAAAATGTCATCTGAGGTTTGGTTTCTTTGTAGTGTTTTTTAATTTGTCCAGGTACAAAATATGTTCAGACATACAAGATAATTACTTCAGCCTCATTACAGGATGGCAGAATTGTGTCAAATTTATGAAGGAATAGAGTTAGTGCAGTGGTCGTCATGCTGCGCTTGTATGCTGTCTTCACTCTGTCATCTTGAAACTAGCAAAAGGCACTTGAATCACTAATGTTCTATCTCTAAAACATTGGTACACTACAGAAAAAATTACTTCAGCATTAATTCTTTCATCATGGAAGCAGTACAGCTGCTGCGGCTAGATGCTGCAAGGGCTTGGAGCTACTGATGGTGTAAGGAGAAATGAAACTACAACGAAGGGAATTGGGACTCCCTGTTTGAGGTCACATTATGGAAGTGCCCCATTTGTAATGATGAGTGGAAAATTTAGGCTAAAAGTGTTTAACAGTAGAAATTCTAAAAGCTACCAATGTCTACTGTATGCCTCTGAAAGATACAAATTGAGGAGTCTAAGAAGTCATACTTAACCTGTTCTGCATATTTTCAGTGTCTGCTGAACATTGATTGCCATCCACATCGTGTTAGCCATTCTTTAAACAATCTATTAGTTGACAGTCTCTGGCATGTTTCAGTGTGATATGTGGGTCCTTCTGGGACAATAAATGGCTCTTCCACCTGAAACATCAGCCTTAGAACAGTTGGAACACATTTCACGTAAACACCCAGTCTTTGTCATAGTGAAGGTGATCCTTGCGCAATTCTGTCTTGGTAATTGCTGTGACAGATTAACGGAAATAATAAAGCATTTAATTCTCTTTCAGTGCTTCAGAAATATATATAACCATGGCAATCTGCCAGATACATAATGATGTAAGAGTTGTTTAAAAATTGCTTCTATGTATCGTGACACCCCCCACCCCTCCTCCCCAAAGAGATCCAGTTTTCAGGCTGGCAGTTAATTTGTCAAGTCATTACCTGCAGTGGATTTGATTAAAAAGTGATCTTCGGTTTGCTCTTTTTGTACAAGTAAATCATATTTATAAAACAATTAGAAGACAAAATTGTAAGGGTGTGTTTCTAAAATTTACTTTTAATTGGCTTGCTCTAAAAGAATAACATAGGACCAGCTAAATAAAATACTTTTTTTTGTGTTTAGTCTTCAGATACAGACTTGAGATGGTCTCTGGATAAGCAGTCTACAGATAGTGCAGGAGGCATATATCAGTATGATAATTATGACGAAGTTGCTATGGATACAGATAGTGAAACTAACTCTCCAGGTAAGACTTATTAACAGTTTTCTTATGTGGTGGTTGGTAAAAATTGTTAAAAAGTAGGAAATGAGTCATCATTTTAGAAGGAAAGTCTTCCTTTTGAGATGTGGCAGTTACGGAACTAACATTTTAAGGTGAGTTAATTCTGTCTTGTTTTAATGCTGATTCTCTTTCCCATCTCTGCTGTAGTTGTATTATGAAGGTCTTTAAGGTTATACTGTTCTGAGTACAGACTTTGTTCATTTACATTACCAAGCAGCTGCGTAGAAAGTAGGGGCCCCAGGGTGTTGACTGGATAGACAGTAGCTTTGCAAAAAAGGTCTTGGGAGTCCCAATGGACATGAAGTGAAATGTGAGTCAGCAGTGTGGCTTTGGGTGGTAAAGACAAACTGCATCCTGGGTTGTAGCACTGTAACTATTAATGGGTGGATGAGGGAGTTTATTAAATACTGATGAGACTGCATCCATCTTCTGGTTTCACAGTAGGAGAAAGTACATACTAGGAGTGTAGCAAAGGACTTTCTTGACTAAGAGCAACTGGTTCAGGCCTGTTTTTCATAAAGTTAATTGGGGACTGGAGCAGTTAGTTTATGGAAAGATACTGGGAGAGCTGAGTTTGTGTTGAGAAGGCTAAGGAGGGCTTTTGCTGCTGTCTTCAACTGTCTAGTGGCCAGTTATAGAGAAGACAGAGCCAAACTCTTCTGTGGAATGTGCAACAGAAGGTCAAGGTGCAACATTTAAATAGTAGCAAAATAAATTCTAGTTAGATGTAAGGGAAGACTTTCACAGTGGATGGTCAAACACTAGAACAGATGAACTAGAAACACTGTCGAACTTCCATCCTCAAATATACTTGGAACTGGACTGGACGAGGACCTTAGCAACCTGACTTTGGGGGCAGCCCTGCTTTGAGCACCTGTGCTGGGATATATGCTGTCCAGAGGTGTCTTCCAGCCTAAATCATTTACTGACTCTGAGTTTGAGGTGCATTTAACGTATTCAGGTTTCCTTGTTCCATCTCAACATTTGAAATGCTGAGAAAGCTTCATTAAGCATACTGCTTTATTGGCCATTTTTATTCTCTTGCTTTTTATTTCCCATCTTTTTTCTTCTTTTTTTCCCTCCTTTCTTGTCAGCCTTCCTCACATTAATTTGCTAAAATACTGCACCTGCTGTTTTGGACATGTAAGCTGCATGAATCTTCTCTTGATGCAGCATCTCAAGCTTTGGTTGTTTCAGAATTCAGTGTCAGCTGTGCATTTGGTCTGTTTCTGTCCTAATTTGTATTGTATTTTTGGTAGCCAGTAATCAGGAGGTTCTGTGTTCAGATACCTAGTTTAAGAAGGTAGATTCTTGCAAATTAAATCAAGTGAGGGCTGAGTCATTACCTTAGTAGTACTGTTTGGCTGTACTTGCATTTTGTATGTAAAATAGAAAAGGACAAGTACCTACTCTTTTTATATACATGTATGTAAGAAGTAACATCAGACACGACAGTGCATTTACCTTTTGAATTAGTGCGTAGTAAAAACATTTGTCTCCTGCTGCTGCATTAAATCAGTTGGAGTATAAGCATGAGTTGCTGTTCAGTAAGAAATCTGGCAGGTAATTACACTTGTTAATTTTTTTTAATTACAGCTGCTTCTCCAGTGCAGCCTCCTTTCTTTGAGTGTCCAATAGGCTATTTTCCACCTCCAGTACCACCAATTTCCTTGCCACTGCCACCTCCAGTTCCAGTAAGTAACCTTGAAAGGAGTATGTTTTTGAAAATGTTGATAACTCTAATTTTGTATCTTATTTCTAATGCTAAAGTTAGGATTAAATTTAGATTCTGTTTTTGATACAATTCTCTATTTGGTGGTTCCGTTGAACTGATAGACTTGCGGTTGCTTTTCAAAAACTCTTTATTTCAGCTATTTCTTGGCTGATCCAATTCCTGTTTACTGGAAATTCTCCCCATTGAACTGAAATTTTCTCTTCATTTAGAGTATGCTGTTTTGTAACAGAAAGCAAAAATTGCCTGAAGCACATAAGAAAAATAATGAATTGGTATTGTTAGTGCAAGGCAAGTTTGCCTCTTGTTTCTAGGCCATGTATGCAGATATGCTTATTCTCTGACTTGTTACCTCAGTGCGGGGAAACAACCAAAACAGTAGCTCATCACAGTCCTTTTCTCGAACTTTGGAATTTTGACTATATGCTGTCTTCTCATCTAAGAGTCCACGTGGAAATTTGATTAGCATGTTTTTTTCCCACCACTTTTCTTCACTGAATGATTGTTATCCTTCTTAGTAAAGCAGTAGAAAGGTGCCACTCCCTGCCATGACATCTTCTGAATTTTTAGCTAAGGGAAAATGTAATTTTGTTAGCTAAGACAAATTCATAAAACTGTTTAAGGACTGTTTTTTTCAAGCGCTGTGAATTTATCTGGGCAGCCATATTTCTGTGGCTGGACTATCTCTGGTTCTGAATTCTCATTTATGTTTAGTTTGTATGTCTGGATTACTTTACTATCCAAATATAACCTTGTTGTTTCCATTACCATCTTTGAGTAATTACTGTTTAGCAGCAGCCTTTGACAGTGATCTAAATCCACTGCAGTTTGAATTACTTTTAAACCATGAAATAATTTAGGTCTTGTCCTCTGCTAAATAATCATAAAGTAGTAGTAATTGTCAGGTTTCAGCCCCTTGGTTGTTTTTTTTGTTTTATCTCAGCCTGTACCATCTTTGAGCCAACTTTATGTGGAGGGTATTTCTTGTGTTTCTCTTGAGCCGCCTCCACCTCTTCCACCTCTTCCCCCTGAAGAACCTGAACAGCCACCAAAACCTCCATTTGCCGATGAAGAAGAGGAAGAGGAGATGCTCTTAAGAGAAGAATTACTTAAGTCTCTGGCCAACAAACGAGCTTTCAGATCTGAGGTACTACATTGTTTTTTTAATGTAAACCTCTAGATGGCAATCTTGACCAAAACTTCAATGTGATCTTTTAAGTGAGGATTACAGGCTTTTTTAGGTTGCCTTTTGATGATTTAAAAGTCTGAGAATTTTTTTTTTCATTGCCCTCTGCCCCTGCCCCCAAAATGAAACAAAAGCTACCCTGGAATATCCTTTGAATTGTACCTTGCAGTGTCTCTTATTTCTGAAGGAATTATGAAACTTCAAGGTACTGAAAATGGAGTATGTTCAGGGGAATAGGGATTTTATTTCCTGCAGAAAAGTGTTTATCAGCTGTCAGTTAGAAAACAAGATGCTTAAATTTGTTTCAACCTTGTAGCAGAAAGTGTTAGAGGTTAACTGTTTCGTTTTTGGTTTTTTGGAGTGAGAAGCAGAGTTTGTGGTTTTGAAAATTCAGGGTGTTTTTGACCTCATTAAAAGGTTACAGATCTTTTGCAGTTGACTTGTGAATGACTGGCATATTCTTGTGTGCCTTTTTGGTAACATTGCAGAATTGCAAGATTTGTCTAATAATGTTTGGATAGTCTGCCTAAATCACAATTCCAACTTCTAAGACATGTATGGAACAACCTTATTTATGCTTATGTCTTTTAAAATAGCTGTATATAGTGTGTGTTTTTATGACTGTATCTTTGTTTTTTGTTAGGAAACTTCAAGTAACAGTGGTCCACCTTCCCCTCCTGTTCCAGATAACTTTCAGTCTGTGCCAAGAAGCAATCTGTCTGCTGTCAGTATTAATACTGTGTCTCAGCCACGGGTACAAAATACAAAGTTCGTTAGAGTACCGAGGCCTCCACGAGCAGTGATCACAGTAAGGAAATATTGGTGTTTTCTATCAATAAGACAATGAGTGTAAGTTGTCCTCGGTTCAGATGAACAGCAGACTTAAGGTTTTCTAGTGATACAGCACAGAATGGTGGAGCTTCAATTAAATATTTGAATTATTAGTAACTTTGATCATCCATATGCTCTTCTAGAAAGAATTTGATGCTAAAGTAAGAATTTACAGCTTGAAAGCATCGAAATATGCCAGCAGTAATCTGAACTAAGAGATATATAGTTCAATTAATTTCTTTTCAGATTAGCATAGACTAAAGGGTGCCGTGCAATATTAGCTGAGCCAGTCTAGTCACTGTTGCCAAAAAAGGGGTGATCTTGCTCTTTCTTCTGCCTCTGGCCAAATCTCCCTTCTTCTAAACTGGGGTCTAGAGCATCAGTCCTGTTGCTTAACTTATTTAATGTGCTAAACTGGTTAGAGAACTAACTTTGGGGGGGGGGGGGGAAGTATTTTTCCTTCTAGGGGGAGTTGAATTTTTTCAGTGAACAATGTGTGAGCATCAGAGCTAGCACAAAAGTAGTGGCAGATTCTGTGAGTGAGGGCGGAAGGCAGTATTCTCTTCAGGCAACAGCAGACTTCATTACGTTAGCTCAAGCCATATTCTGTAACTTGACCGAATGGTCATGGGAGGTATGTGCAGCTTGCATTTCATTTGTGATGGCTGCAGTCTCCTTAGATTGTTGGAAATGTGTTATAAAAACATACTTGCCTGTGTTATGGCAGACTGGAAGCCTTCCTAATCTACTGTTCTATTTATGGCAGTGAACCATACATAGGTGGCCAGTTTGTGATTAACAGTACATCTTACAAAGCTTGGTTTGTTGTAGCTCTTTGCCGTGCAGTTTCTCTAATGAATAGTATGATTGAGTCCGTACCTTTGCCTTTCTGTCAGTGGATGCTGTCTCTAATAAACTAAATTTTTGTACTAAAATTTGGGGGAATATATAGTATCTGTGACTCTATTATGTCACTATCAAATCTAGTGGTAGCTGGCTAACAGCTTTCTTGCTCATACGTACAAACTGTATGATTGCTTGGTCACCTGATGCCATAATGAAAGAAGAAAAGCTTGAGATGGTAGACATGAATGTTCCTTTTTTGGTCATTCTAAGGGCTCCTTTCCTTCCTGCAGGAAAATTGTGCTCTTAAGCTTAAAGGGGATGTATCTTTTTTCTTTTTTTTTGGTCTGTACCCATCTTCACGATCTACTTTAAATTCTAGATATAGCTGGAATTTATTGTTCAATTTTGATATACTTACATCCTTTCTATAATAATTACACGTTTACTTAAATTAAGTGTTCTTATGTTTAAATGCTAAACATATTCTGAAAAACACCTTAAATTACCACATATTCTATTGTCCTGAGACTTCATTAACTGCTGCTGCATGAATGAGGGAAAACACATGTTACTGGGGAGCTGTTGGTTTGTTTTAGTAACATAATAAATGTCTCTTACCAGCTGTGCTGTAGAAAGGCATTATGTAAATGTTAAAAAAACCTGCAACTGAAATTTACTGCCTGCTGCTAATGATAGTTAGCTTAGGTAAAGGTGGTGGATTAATACCTTGTATTTGAATTGCTTGGCTGGGCTAGTGTCTCTTTTTACAAGAATGGTTATAGAAACAAAGCATTTTGCATTTGTTAATAATTTTTTAATAATAGAATATTTATATGTAAAATAAGTGTGTGTTGTAAGGAACTTATGGCCAAATAATCTTCACAGAAGACTAGTCACAACTATTTCTGTCCTCTGTGAAAGCAATTTGATGTGAAAACAATACCAATTACTCCTATTAGTTTAAGCTTTTAGAAACAATTTGTATTGAAAGCGTAGGTTTTCTTTTAACTTCTGTAGTATTTTTTCTTACTAGAGCCTAAAAAAAGTGAACTCAGAATTAAATTTTGAGTTTAAGAACTGATAGTTTTTTTGTGAGCATTGTTGAATATATCCAGAAATTTTAAAATCACAAATGCCTAATAAATGCAAATTCCTGAGGTTTTTGGGGGCTTGGTAGCTTTTGAATGTTTGAGTGTGCTGTACTATATTTCAGAAGAGGTTTTAAATTTACAAACCCAGGGATTTCTTCTGTGGAGTTGAGGACCTCTGCATAGTGAAATAGCCTACAGATATTGGTTTGGTTTTTCAATGACATCTTGTAACCCTTTTTCAAAGTAGTCATGGACACTCAGGGGTCTGTCTGTTCATCACAGCTGGGAAATTAGTCTTGGAACATTATGGGGAGATCCTGTGTTACACCTGAGTCTATGGTTCCCCTGCAGTAGCAGCTGATCTTATTGAAGGCAGTGCGATGTTAGTCTGGTGTTACTTTACTGATTGTTAAGTATTTTGCTGAACCACATAAAAAAAACCCAAACCACCTAGGGAAAAACACCTGGAGAAGAGCTGACTGACCCTTCCCATTATCAGCTTTTCTCCTAGATGAAAAACGGGGAAGACAGTTAGAGAGACTTGTTTATCCTACAGAACTGTGCCAGCAGCGGCTTTGGCCTTTTAATACCAAGAGCCAGTGATAGGCAAGGGTTGTATCTGAAGGTGAGAAGGGTGGGGTGCCTTGCCTGATTAATTCAGGTTTCCATGGAGCTACAGCCAGAGAATATTTGTGAGGCAAAGACCAGTGCCTCGTTTTGTTTTCTTGCACCCATATAAATTGGAGTTTCACCTGCCTGTGCTATGGTGGTGCAAAAATAATGCATCTGTAGTATGTTCAGAAATAGCAGATACAATCTTTATTTTAAGAACTCTCCAGAAAGAGAATAACAAAAAGAAATGATTGTAGAAATTAGGTATTTTTAACTTTAAAAAGTAGGGGATTTTAGTAGGGTGTGCTCTAAAAGACGCTTAGAGCATTGAAGAGGTCCTGTCCTGAGGTAAAGGTTAAATGTGTAACTGTAGTTGTCCAGGCCTAAACTGGGAGATGGGAAGAGCAGTCCTGGAAATGTGAACTAAGCTGCTGCTTTTTGAGCTGTTAACTCCAGAGCGTTTGAGGTTAATGTCAATTGTCTGCTTGTTTCTGCATCTTTCTTTGTGCTGGAATTGGCAGTCATCTGATCTTCAGTGAGCTGTTTCAGTTAGTGATGTTGGCAAAAAGTGGTTAACGTTTCACTTGCTTTTTATGTACTGTTGGTGTTCTGCCAATTTAACTGCCTAAGCAACTCATTGTAAGGTCAGCTAAGTATAACTGTGGGACAAGAGGCATCGCGATTGTGTGCCTTTGTCTGCCACAGCATTTCTAATGCAGACTTGATTGATTGTTACCTCAGTTACTTAAAAAAAATGCTTGCAAATGACACATAATTTTCATTACAATTGAAATAATTCATGAAGTATAGGAATAAAGGGTTTGAGATTTGTCTGCTGTGACCATGGAAATGTAAATATGCTGCAGATACTTGGGAATAGGTTGAAAATATTGGAGTACCTTTCGTGTTACAGTATCAAGAATGGGTACGGTATCTCTGTCTTGTAGTGGAGGTGCACAAATGCTTAGGTGTTTTTTTTCTTACAGTGTGGAATTGGTGTGCCATGATAACAAAAGGAGTTAGCCTCCTTTTTCTCTTCTAGTAAATACATGCTCAGTTGTATCTGTCTTTAACTTTCTCTTGCTATAAAACTTTTTGCATTCTCCCCACAGCTTCCAAAACACAAGTCTGTTGTGGTTACATTAAATGACTCGGATGATAGCGAGTCTGATGGAGAGCCATCTAATTCAACTAGCAGTGTGTTTGGAGGACTAGAATCTATGATAAAAGAAGCAAGAAGAAATGTTGAGGTAAACACTATCAGCATTTAATAGGTTTCTTTTATAATGATTTTGCTTTGTATATGGAATTTAAACTTCAGAATTTGGTCAAGAAATACTGGATTACATCACAAATGGACACGAGTGAGTAGGTTACTCCTGTGTTGACCATCACATTGTAATTTGGATTGCACAGCCTAATTCAAATGATTTTTTTGGTTAAGAAGGCATCCTGAAGACAGAATTTTAATATGTTTTGGTTTAATTTTTTCAGTTAAAATTCAGTGCATCTTTAATTACTAGCAAAAAAATATTGGTGTAAAAGATCTCACTAGCCTTGAACAGCTTTAAGTTTGTGCTGAAATGGCTCTTAAAAATAGTCGTTAGTAGCTGTATTTTAAACTAGTGTGAGTAGTATTGACTTGAACCTCATTGTAACAGGCATCAAAAATCAAAGCCCCTCCAAAATCAGAAAAAGAAAATGATCCAATGAGAACTCCAGAGGCTCTACCAGAAGATAAGAAGATAGAGTATAGACTCTTAAAAGAAGAGATTGCCAGGTACAACTGAGTTTAATTGTTAATGTAAAATGTATGTTCTTTGTAGTCCTTCACTAGCCTGTTTTCATAACTGGAAGGAAAATCTGAGTTTGAAAATCTTGCCATTACTTTCAGGTTTTTCCCCCACTCAGTTTGTAGGAAGACAACGTAGGAGTCTCTCTTAGAGAAAGTCTTTGGATTTGAACTGACTTACACTAATTGATAGCAGTTGTGCAGAGTTCTTTTTCTTTTAACTTGAAATGTTGTCCTGCTACTTTTTTGAAGATTTTAAGACTGTTGGGAGTATACATCAAAATGAATGTTGAAGCTACTGAGTGTCTTTGCTTTTGACATCTGTGTTTTAGTCGTGAGAAGCAACGCTTAATTAAGTCTGATCCACTGAAGAACAATTCATCTCCTGCAAATTCTGATGGTGAAGTTGATGGAATTGGGAGAATAGCAGTAGTGACAAAGCAAGTCACAGAAGCAGAAGCAAAGCTTAAGAAAAACAGGTATGTATTTTACTGTTGTAAGTCTTGCCTTGTTTGCTTAGTAGGATGAAAATAGGAAATAATCTTGTTGAATGTGTAGTATTTAAAGTTCAGCAAATGATTGGTTTTCTGTTGTCTGTAACTATTCAGTCTTGAATTCTATTGCTGTTCAGAAGGAATTGTGTTGTAGTGCCACTGTGGTGTTCAGTAACTTAAGTATTTGTCATGCTGACTGTTTTCAGCTGTGTTTGTTCAGTGACTAGAATATCATCTGTGTTGCCTAACATATCTTAAGTATGAAAAAATGAGTATGCTTTTCACTACTCGGTACACTTTGAGGGTAGCATGTTTCAGTGGGATATGCCTGATACACATAAATGAATGAGTGCTTCTGCAGAATAGATATGCTGTTTGAAGCTTTTCCTGTATGCCTTTCCTCTTTCAGCATGCCTCTTCCCTGTTTCTCACCCTTCCTTCTAGTTACTGTGGAAAATACAAGGGCTTTCCATCCTTCTTCTCTGCTTTTGTTGCCACGTAATTATTTCTGTGTGGTCTTGTGATCAAACTGGTTCATGGTCAGGCAGAAGGTCAGGTCTGACCTTCAGGTCAGAAGGACATTCTTCTCCACATCTGTTTATTCATACTCATCTAAGTCTTTATCTTGCTTCCTTTTAATGTATAGCTTTTTATATTTAAGTAACTCTGCTATTGTGCCATAATGTTATGGCTCGTCTGCTAGTTTGTGTATGCGCTGTAAGGAAGAATTGAGTTGTTGCTTAACAGAAAGCAAGAACATATGTGTTTTGGATGTCTTAACGTTAAAAACAGTATTAAAGATACACCACTTGTTTACCTTCCTTCCCGTGTCCTCATGACTAGAGTGTTTTCATTTGCTTTATACTGACATGCTGAACTTGGGATACTGAAATCTGCTGTATGTACTACCGGTATTTATTGTCTCGTGGATGTTAAGACTATCTGGAGAAACAGAATATTGTTTGTTGATAAGTGAAAAAGAGCTGGATTCTTAAATAACTAGGGTTTCAGAAGAGCAGCGATAGCTCTGAGAAACTTCCCTTTGGAAAAGGTTTCATTATATGGCTTTTCTACTTCTAGACTTCTGTTGATGAAGGATGAATCTGTCTTGAAACATTTGTTGCAACAAGAGGCCAAGAAGAGAGAGAATGTTCGAATTGCTGAAAATAAAATTAACAAACTGGCTGAACAGCTACAAGCAACAGAGAAGATACTGAATGCTAACAAGATGTTTCTCAAGAAGCTTCAGGAACAAGTAACTTTAATTTTGAAATGTTTCTGTTTCCTGGAGCTGGAAATCTTGAAATGGGAAGCCTGATTTTTGGAGGCCGTAGGCTTTCTTTGAGTTAATCATTAACTAATTCCCATGTCTTTTGTGATCATATTCTACTGTGTGGCCATATTTGAAAATTTGTATCTTACTGTAGTATTTCTTTTTCTTTAGATTCATAAAGTTCAACAACGAGTTACAGTAAAAAAAGCTCTGGCATTAAAATATGGGGAAGAACTTGCTCGGGCAAAAGCAGTAGCGAGTAAAGAAATTGGGAAACGAAAACTGGAGCAAGATCATCTTGGAGTAAGTCTGCATGCTTTTAAACCATGCTGTACTTGAAAAGCAGTAGTAATTTTGATTAGGAAACTTAGTTCAAATGGGATTTCAGGAAAATATGAAAAGCACTGCAGGAATCTTTCTATTGATTTCCTATATTTTTGAGAATTCAACAGAAAAAGCATTTATTTAAAACAAGAAAACTGTTCAAAGCCTGCATTTCTGTGCCAGGGGAATGCAATTAATAGATAAATAATAAGAGGGAGCTATATGCCTGTGAATGAATGAAGGAACTTAATTTACTGTCTGTAGACACAGGTGATCTTGTTAAAACTACCTAGCAAAGATGCTGAAGAGGGAGTCTGATCTTGCTTTGAAAAACAAAATAGAGAAAAACAAGGCCAAAATATTTTTGTAAATTATTCTTCCCTGTGCCCCATGCCTCCCAATACTATTGTGTACACTTGTTGTATAACTCGCCTTTTAAAACCAGCCAGAACTTCTGTTGAAGCCCTGTACATTATGTAGGGTAATTTTTATCAAAAAACCTGCCATCTGAATTATGGCAAACGCTTGTGGGTTTCCTGCTGTTTGTTGAAAATTTCTGGCAAGAGTTTAAAATGTGTTTTCATAAACTCTGAATTAAATATCTTGCCCATGTTTCATTTACTTCTTGTCAATAGATCAGTAAATGTGAAAATGAAATAAAGGGAATTTTTTTCTTTCCAGCCAAGCAAAATGTTGAAATTGGAGAACTCCCCTGCATCAAGTCCAAAAAAGCATTCAGCAGAATTGATTGCACTAGAGAAAAAACGACTACAGCAACTAGAGTATGAATATGCTCTAAAGATTCAGAAATTGAAAGAGGCCCGCGCACTTCAAACCAAGGAACAATCAAATGTTGCACCTCACACAGAAGAGGAATCTGAGTTTTCATTACCTCAGCCATCACTTCATGATCTTACACAGGATAAATTGTCTTTGGACAGTGAAGAAAACTACTTTGATGATGAAGTTCTGTCTAATTCAAACCGAGAACGAAGGAGATCTTTCAGAGAATCTAATTCTTTCACTAAACCAAATCTTAAACACATGGACACTCCAAAACAAGAAACTATAAACAAACTTTCTAAAAAGGCGTCAGAGGAGCCTGAGCTGTTCCTTGGGTTGAATATCGATGAACTGAAAAAACTTTATGCTAAAGCTGACAGCTTGAAAGAGCTGCTAGTGAAAAGTACTGCCTTTGTAGTACCTAAGGAAGATCTGTTGTGTGGTCAGGTAAAAGTTTTAAAACTAAATATGAAGATGGTCTTTATTAGCTGGTATTGCAGTTACTGTACATCTGTTTATCTGTTTCCTAGGAAATTTCAGTGGACATGGATTTTGTTACATCTCAAAATAAACAAAGTGAAGTGAAACCATTTCCATTTGGACCGTATCATAGTCCTCTTCTAGTATTTAAATCTTACAGGTATGAAGACTGTAGCAGCTCTTTGACTTCTGCGTATGTGTGGTGTTGTTCAAGTGTTCTTTACCGCTCTTCTTTGGTATCCAGGCGTGTACAGAAAGACAGGTTCCACTGAGAATCTTGATTATCCTGAAACAGTTTTGGCTAGTGTAGGGAACGAAACAATTTTAGTTACTTTTTCTGGTATGCACGAGTCCCTTGCTTTTATGCAGTTTGCCGCTTTTACATTGTATTGCAGACTGTTCCCTGCAACTTGATTGTTGTTCAGTATAATTAATATAAAAAACAATAGTTAAGCATTTGAAAACAGGATTTTTATATCCAATATTAAGCAATCCAAAATGCAGGAAAAAATGAGTATAAGTGTATATCAATTATGCAGTCTTTAAACTTGGTTAGGATTTACATTGTCTTGAGTTGAGATGGAGCCAGTCTACCTGTTTTTTTTGGATTCCTGCTCAGTGGAAAGAGGCATGACCACAGTGATTCATCTTAAAGGAGGCAGCTGCAAGTCTAATCAGTTTGACACATCTGTCTGTTGACTAGAGAGCTTTGTTCCTACCCATTAAAATTTTAGAAGACAAAAGTCTGGAATTTAAACTGGAGCAGTTGAATCCTACCATGTGCTTTGGGGTTTTTTATTTCTATACTGTTAAGTAGCAAAAGATTGAGGATGCTAGCTTTACAGGAGTATTCATTTTAACTGCTTGTAGGTTATGACTTCAATTCCTTAGGGAGCTAGAAATTCCAAGATTGATATAGTCAAACTTTAGCTAAAGATTTAAAACAAGTATTGGTCTGCTCTGCTCAGACTGGGTTTTGTTTGTTTACACATTCTAAGACCTGTTGTGAATTTTTTCACTGTGGTTTTCAGGTTAATCTTTAATGGTTCTCTTCATAACTTTGACATTAATCCTATGCTGACTAGGGCATGAGTGCAGTTTTTCTAGAAAGAAACAAATTCAGTTTCAGTAGTTTGCTTTCCCTACTGAATTGTTACTACACTTCCTGTTTTTATATGAATGAAGTTCTGCACTTAAGGCAGAAGAGAATGCTAGAACAGAATCTGTTGAGATTGAGGCCTACTGTTTTATTCCCTCCCTCTGTCACTGTTTTCACCTTCCTCTTAAGTCATAGGTCAGTGATGGTTTTGGAAATAATGAGATTTAAGACAGAAGTAGTGATCACTTTATAGAAAGTTTTGTTTAGTAAAACTGATGTCTCTTACCTTGTACGCTCTGTCTTCATAATTCACTGTTTCATTTTAGGTTTAGTCCGTATTTTCGAACCAAGGAAAAACTGTACCTCAGTTCAGTAACGTATAGCAATATGATTGAGCCAAAACAGTGTTTCTGCCGTTTTGATTTAACAGGCACATGTAATGATGATGACTGTCAGTGGTGAGTTTTTAAAATTTTGTTCATTTGAACTAAACCTCTCTTCTAGATGTCTGATTCAAAGCTGAAACTACGTATGTTTTTAATTTCTTTAATAAAAGTTCTGGGTTTATGATCCTATGCGCAAATTCTAGAAAAAGTTATTTTTAATACCTTATTGCAGATATTTAGTTGGCAGTAAAAAAACCCCTTTAATCTAAGCCACAAAGAAAGGAGGCTCTTCAGATGTAAGTTTAGAAAAGCAGTATGGACTCTTAAAGAATATTTCACCTTTTGGTTGCCTTGTAATTCAGATGGGACTCCTCTTGCTTTATAGCATCAGCGTAACTTCAGACCATTGTACCTCAGGTAGTGGTTGATACTGTTAAGCACACTGAAGATGTATCACACTGCTAACTGAGATAAAGCATATACCAAATACTATGTGATTATGTAAAAAAACCAAAAACAACCCCCCCCAAAAACCCAACCTTCCACTACTGTAGTAGTGGAATTCTGGTGTTCTGGGAAAATACTGGCTAAACTTTGTTACTTTGAAGCCTGGTGTTGAGTTACATTAAAAATAGTTTGTTAAACAACATTGCACAGTATATTTAAAAAGTGGGTATAAGAGCAAATGCATATGAATAGGTCAGGAATAAACTCAGTTTGGAAACCTAACTACCAGAAAAATGTAATAGGAGTGGACTTTAGCTCCTTTTTTTTTTTTGCGTTTTTCAGTGACAGACAGCTTATTGGGTCAGCTTTTAGCTGTTATCGTCAAATCATAGTTTGAATCTTTTAAGTGCAAGGTGATACCTAATTCTAACTACGTTGTTTGAACTGGAAAGTTCTAAATACTGTGTTTTTGTGTTTAATGTGAAATGAGTGTGTAAAGGTTTATTTTAAAGAGTAAGGCCATAGTGAAATAATGAAGACTAGGATTAAGTTACTGATGCAAGAGTAAGTTTAGAGAAGACCCAGACATATTTAGCAGAAATTTCAAAGCGGGCTATAGTGTTTTCTTTGGGTATAATTTTCTTCATGTTTCATCTGAGTGTGTACTAAAACCAGCTTTCTAGTTACAAGCCTTATTAAATTGTTGCTGTGATAAATACATTAATTGCTTGTTTGTTTGTTTTAGGCAGCACATGAAAGATTGTACTCTTAGCCGTAAGCAGCTGTTCCAGGATATTCTGTCTTACAATTTAGAACTGATTGGCTGTTCAGAAAAAAGCACTGATGAGGAAATCAGCACTGCCACAGGTTTTTGAGCCTTTTGTTCGCTTTTGTATGCAAAGATTCATTTCTGAAGGGAATGGCTTTTCTTAAAAGCTCTGGGTGCAAGGACTTCTATGTAAAGCAATGTGTAAGATACAGCTATATGAAAAAATAGGTTTCCACAGTTGTCCAGTTCAGTCCTTTGTAGTGGGTAGTTACCTTGGTGTCTTTACAGAAAGGAAAAAAATCATTGATCTGTGGAATATTTCACTCAGATGTTTTCCTGGATTCAGGGAATTGGGGAGCAATGAGCATTAAATCTTACCCTCTCACCTTCCTCACTTCGGTTTATAACTACTGGTCTGGTCTGTTTCAGTGGAGCTGGAATTTTATAACAACACTATTGCCATATAAGCAAGTTGCCAAACAGAATGTTTTGAGTTTTTAATTTCTTTGTTCCAGTATGTTAAATTACCATACCTCTTGAAGCAGTCATGTTTCATGAGTTCGGCATAGGTTGTGCTAAATTGCTGTTAAGGTACCTATCCATTTTCACGTAGGTGTTTACCTAAGGTACAAATATTCTTGTTTCAGAAAAATACGTTGAAAAGCTTTTTGGTATAAACAGAGACCGTATGTCAGTGGATCAGATGGCTGTTCTTCTGGCCAGCAATGTCAATGAGAGTAAAAGTCACAGTAAGTAACTTGGTAGATTAAATACAATATAAACTTCTTCAGTTATATAAGTACCTTGATGATTTTTGTAAACCAAGAATTTAATTTTTTTTTTAGTTTATTTATCTCAGTATTATAAATTCTGCTTATGGTAAATTTAAGGCAGCAGAGTTTGTTTTAAGGCAGTAATATAATAGTTTTGGAGTCCAATCTGGAAAAGTGACATGTACTTGAGCACAATAGATTTTAAATAAGTAGCATTGAAACTTATACGTTTGTGTTGCACTCACAGTATGTTTTTAGCTGAAATCTTCATTAGCAAAGATGTTTTAATCTTGAATACAGAAAAGTAAAAGAATTTCTACTACTTTGCTTGTTTACAGCACCTCCATTTACAACATGGAAAGATAAAAGGAAATGGAGACCAAAGTACTGGAGAAAACCTCTGTTAGACAGTAGCAGCGGTGAAGAGGAACAGTTGATTGGACCTATTAAATATGGTAATCTGCATGTGTGACATCCATTAAAGTACTGGGGGGAAATACCTACCAACCTCTTCCCAAGACCTAATTTTTAAAGTGGTTCTTAGGAAGACCAATGCTTTTAATAGCTCTCTTGGCTTCGTATTTCCTGCATGAAAACTTTATTTTGCATAAATTTTTGGATAAATTTTGATTTGAATTTGTTGCATTAAAAGGAGTGTGGAAAAAACCCACGCTAGTATAATGTGTGACTGGACGTTAAGGTGGAATTTCTACTTACCTGTTTCTGAAAGGAGCATAAGGAACTATTTTCGTAGAATGTTTCAGCTTTGCCCATAGATCACTAGGATTTTTTTAATTTTAATTTTTCCCTTGCAGAACTACTAGTAGTAAAACTTCATGTGTTTGGTTGTCTCAAATTTGTACAGTTACTATTTGGTGTTGAGGTCAGGAGTTAAAAAAAGCTGCTGTTAAATGGCATTTGAGACTTGGAAGCTTGCTGGAGTATGGGTAACCCGACAGTGTTTCACATGTGACTCATGCAGTTGGGAGCTTTAGGATCTGTTAGCAAACCCAGTAAAAAGGACTTTCAGAGACTCAGAATTGAGATAAATTTTCCGTTGTCAGATATGTCTATTTCCTAATACCACCTAATGTACTGCCTTAATTGGTGTCCGTTGATCAAAGCAGCCTTTTACTGCTATTTATGTCTTGCCTTTGCATTTGAAATGTAACCAGTGTTCTACAGACTACATGGTTCTAACTTTTAGAGGATGTTGAAATAACTGTATTTTGCTCTGGTCGGTGGCTATACTTGAAATATATAACACACTATGTGAGTTCTGAGCTTATGGTCACTTATGTTTTGAAAAGAAACACTTAAATTATTTTTTTTTTTTGTTTTGTTTGCAGCTCATCCCACAGAACATAAAAAAAGAGTTCCTGCTCTTGATGCTGTGGTGACTCCAGATGATATCCGGTATTTTACAAGTGAGACTGATGACATTTCCAACTTGGAGGCAAGTGTTCAAGAAAACCCATGTGATGTCCAACTTTGGATTAAACTTGCATACAAATACTTGAATCAAAATGAAGGGTAAGTCTGCTACATTTTAGATTTGATTTTGTGCTTTACCTATGCTGCTGTGATCAAGTTTCCTTTCTGATTTTGTTTCTTCAACAATGCCACAAATAATTTATTACTTTGAAAGCAAGTTAAAAAATAAATTAGACTTCCTACTGTATGCAGTATAGTACGAGTACGTGAGTAGTAAATTACAATGACAATTTATCTTTAGGTAGGTTCTGATTCAGAATGGATGTTCATGGAAAGTAGTGTGGGAGAAACTGTGTTTGAAAAGTGCACGGCCTAATGCATTACCAAGATTACAATGGAATGTTGTACTTCCACTGATACAGTGGACTGGTAAACTTAAATCAGTTTCTCCTATACAGAGTGAATGGTTGGAATTATGTTTGAAATTACTCTCATCAAAAAGCTTTCTTTTAAGAATGGCTTTGCGATGTGGTTTTATCTCTGTAGAAATGGTCCAGTTGAGCACTGTTTCTTGTTTTGTAGTTTTTTAACTCTTGGATTTCTCAGTTTCTCCAGTTTCTGTTCCTTTAAATTATTCTGCAGGGTACCATGTTTTTATTGGCAATCAGGTAATTTCAGTAGGAATTCTGTCATGATGGTACTGGCTTAAGCAGCTGCAGCAGTGAGAAATGAGAATGGGGAGGAGCAGGTTTCTTTTAAAAGCCTTGTGTAAGCTGTGGTTAATGGAAAATATAGCAAAAAGTAAGTTTAGCTCTATCAGCAGCTGCCTGAACACTAGGAGGTATAGAACTAGAAAGACCAGTACTCAAAAGAAAATGCTACCAGCAAGTGGCAGGGTGAGAAGAGCACATTTTCTAAATATAAACGTACTTGGAAAAAGACCAAGAGAAGAAGGGAGAAACCCTAAAGGAATACAATGCATCCTATTCTTAAAACAGCCACCTCCCCTCCCCATCCCCAGTACTCTGAAGTAACTGAGTGGTTTAGTAGGTGGCAGTGGTGATAAAGGGGTTGGGAAGGCATTAGACTTCTGCATGGTTAACTGTGTTAGTTTTTTGGGACATGTGTTTTTTCCTCTCATAAATATCTATACAATTTCTAAAGATGTTCCCAAGATAGATGTGACCTCAGAAGCTTTCTATGGTTTTATCAAAGTTTATGAATTAAAGCTCAGCTCTGTGGTTTGCAATATAGTCGGCTGTTTGAGCTAATCTTGTATTACTTTGCTAGTATTCTGTCATGACAGTTACCTCAAAAAGTGAAATAGCCTTTTTTTAATGGGTTAGAGGCAGAGAAAACCTGCATGACATGCACAGAATCCTGAAATAAAAGCTTATATTTAGTGATTGCAGAAAGTAAATTTAATATGTAACAAAAATATTCCAACTTTACTAAGCTTTTGAAATTTCTGCCTAAGTTTTTGCATTTGATGTAAGTGCCTTGTATGATGGCAGCTTGAGACTTTTGCTTACAGATGAATCTTACCCATTTTCAATTAAAATGAAATCTTATTTGAATTGACACTCTTTCCCTAGAAAACTTGTTTTTCCATGCACTATGATGATTGCACCTAATAATGACCTTTGAAGGATGAAAACTTACTGAAACTTTGAAACTTTCATAGTAAAGGTCAGCATATGTTAAAAAAAAAAAAAGACTGTATGTCACTTGTCACTTCCATGCTAGTTATAAGCATCCATTTTCATATTTGATACTGTGTGATAATACTAACACAGTTGATGTGACTACTTTTTTAATTTTTACAGCTCATCGTCTGAGTGTTTAGATTCTACTTTAAATGTTTTGGCTCGAGCCCTTGAGAACAACAAAGAAAATCCTGAAATTTGGTGTCATTACCTCAGACTCTTCTCAAAAAGAGGAACCAAGGAGGAGATACAGGAAATGTGTGAAACAGCAGTGGAATACGCTCCCTCTTATCAAATCTGGTGGACTGTAAGTAAAAAAAAAAATAATTATGTGAAATGTGCGTTTTTACTGTTGAAAACCAGTACATGTGATAGGGAAAGTGTGAAATTAAAAACCCTATAGCTTTTTGAAAAAATCCTAAGTTGATCAGAAAATGAAGCCATTCAAAGTTCTGTGTGCAGGATATTTGTAGAAATCATCGCTTTTCCTCAGGTAATAAAAGTTAGTGAAAATCAAGATGCTACATTTCTTATTTTTTGTTACTTAAACTTGCAAAATTTAACTTCAACTATTTGATCTTTAATATTTAAGCAGTGGATTTTGAGGTTTAGTTTGAAAAATTGGTGTGAGGGAAGGAAATACAGTTCCTAAAGTGGTGAAAGGTGTTATCCAAAGTTTGTGATTCTAAGCTTGACTAGTATTATTATTATTAATATAAATTATTTCTCTCTAGTTTTTGAATTTGGAGAATTCCTTTGATGGAAAAGACTACATATGTGGGAGGATGCTACAGTTCCTAATGAAAGTGACAGAAGGAGAGGAAAATCCAAATCTCCTGTCTTTTCAGCTGCTGGAGACTCTCCTGTACAGGGTTCACTTAAGCCTGTTCACTGGAAGATGTCAGAATGCTCTTGTTCTGCTGCAGGTAACTTCCAGGTTACCACCCCAGGAATTTTCTTCATACCGTCACTTTTCTAATACCTGTGACTCTGATAGTGTCAACTTTAGAATAACTGTTCCTTCCTTTATTTGCTGAAGGAATTCTCCTGGAGACTTCTGTTTTGAGATATGATGCCATTGTAAAATTTGGATATACTCTGGGGGGCTTGTTACCTTGTTTTGCTTTGCTTGCGTGGCTAATAGCCTAGACCACTACATGTCAAAATAATTCCAAGAGAATTGCTGTACTACTTTTTCTGGCAAGCTGTATAACACTACTCACAGGCCCTTCATTGCAGAAGAATGTATTGCCTTAGGAATGTTTATTGCTACAGAAATTATCAACCGGTAGTTCTTGGGAAAGGACATAGCATGTTATTTATCTAGCAGTGTTGCCCTCTTCCAAAATCTGGAAGACTGATAAATCAGACTGTATTTATCCCATCAGACTGTATTGATCCCATGAACTCCAAAGTCATGGAGTTATCTCGGGCTTTTGTTGCAACTGGAGCAAGAATTTAGGTCACCGTTACTGTTCTGTAAACGATAGAAGTGGTGGATGAAGGTGAGAGAAATGGAGTGCCGAGTGCTGCTGTAGTTTGAATTACAGGTTTGTTCATTCCTACCAGCAGGTGGCACCTGTTGCTTGTGACACCCTAAAACATTTTTCTCAGTTGTGTTGTTCAAGGCTGTAATGCTTTTTTTTCTAGCTCCAGTTTAAATAGAAAAATGTAATACTGCGTTGACTTCCTCCAAAATCTATTCTAAACACAGCAGTACATATAACTCTGAATGTTTGAATGAACAAAAAGACAGGGAGAAAAAACAAAATTTGTGTCAAATTGACATGGAAATCGAGTGTATATGGGAGATTAACATGGATTGGTTTCCCTTACTTTCCCCAAATCATCACCATAAAACCAAACATTTTCTTAGTTTTTAATATTAATCTAAAATGTGTAGTTGAAAAGAATGTCTTGGTGAGAGATTATTTAACCATATTTAAGAGAAGATAATTTCTAAGTAAATGCTAATTCAGAGTAACAGCAACGTATCACTCAGAAAACTTGCTTTCAAGTTTTCAGAAGCAAATATTTTGAAGGGTGAATAAGTGTCATTTTTGAAAATTCAGGTTTTGCCTGTTATAGGACAAACGTCCTGCTGAATTTTGCCTAACTTTGCAAGTACTTTCATTCCTTGGAAAGTGCATTCTTTGATTGTACTGCATTTATCCAGAAAAATGTTGGCACATCATTAGCCATGAGATTCTGTTCTGTTTTAGGAGCGGTTGTATTTAGGCTTTGTCTAATTGTATGCTCTAATGATTTTATTTGGGATCTGCCAATTTAACTGGGCTATTGTAGTTTTGTATATGACTGGTAGGAAAATTTGAAGCAGTATCCTTGTTCTCAGTAGTGCTTCCAACATTTTTTTAAACAAGATGTCTAGAGATGGTGGTGCTTTCAATAGACCTGGATAGCCGTAACTTAGTAGCTGTATAACTAAACTTAATAAAAAAAACCAAAACCCAACAAACAAAAAAACCCCAAAACCACAAAACCCAGTAGGATAGAGCAAGTTGAATCCAGCTTGTTAATGAGTTGTCTCTAGAGCTAACCTATTATTTCTATGCAACTGGAAGTAATTGCCCAAGAATTAAGCAGAAAAATGGAACACATGTTGGGAGATGCATGTCTTCAAAGTCTTATCTCTGTTCACTTTTCCAAATAAAAATATTCTACAGTTTTTCTAAACCCGTTTACTAGAAATTACGAATATGATTTGAAAACAGTCACACACTTACATAAGGCAAAATATAATAATGATTGATGTAAAGAATTAGTTCCTGTTCTTTCTATGGAAAAGATTTGAGAACATTGAAACTTACTCTTCCTGTTTCCTTTTCTCATTGTTAGATCTTAAAGATTTTATGGTTGAAATACAATGTGTATTTTTTGACCTTTACAGAATGCTTTAAAATCAGCAAATGAAGAGATAATATCAGAACGCCTTACTGCAAGTGACCGTTGCTTGGCTTGGCTGGCTTACATACATCTAACTGAATTTGGCATTCTCCCAGTCAAGTTCTATGATCCAGCTAATGTCAGTCCTTCAAGGATTGTGAACAAAGAGCCATTTTTAATACCGTGGCAGACAGTTCAAGATGTGAAGACCGATCCTGATACGCTGTTAGCTATGTTTGAAGGTAAGATGAAGGGGGTAAACTACTTACTAAGTTACTTGCTTTTAGAATTTCAAGGCAGTGCAGTATTGCCGATGACTTTGTTAAGCCATTGGGATTAATCCAGTGAATATTTCACCTTTATTTCAACAGAGCAGTGCAGAAAGTCCATGATCTTGGGTACTTAATACACACACTGAGTTTTTCATCTATGGTTCAAAGCCATAGCTTTTTCTTTGAACTGTGATATTCTATTAAGATAAAGACCAGTGGCTTGTGACAGTATGACATTGCTAGTTTTCTCGGGTTTATGGAATCATAAAGCCAAGCTTCTGTTGTCATTCTCTCCCTTATCCTCCCCCCCTCAATGGGGTATATCTATTGGAAAGGTTCTTTCCTGGAAGATTAGTGTGTTTCCTTAGAGGCAGGAAAATCCATGTGTTTGTCTTCATTCAAAGTTTAAGTAAACTGAGTAATTTTTTTAAACACATAAAATGAAGATACTAGAAGAAACTGAATTCTTGACTTGTGGTGCTGCTAGAGGTGGACTTCATAATAGCATTGTATAAATGTCAGTAGTTGGTGTGTTAGCCAGCAGTAATGTTGAATTGCCGCTGAGACTATATCTATGCTGCAAGTGGTAATGCAGTGTGGAAATATTCAAGGATAGACTGAGTAGCCCAACTGTGGGAGTGAAGGCAGTCTAGCCATGATAATGGGGTGTTCATTGTTGGGTAGCTTTTTATTATGCTGAGAAGAAATATAATACCCTATACTAGCTTTTGCCTCAATAGCTTTCAGCAGCTGTGCTGGAAATTCTGAAATGTAGTTTTAAATATAGTGATATGCTGCTATTTGTAACGTGGCTTTAACATTTCATTGGTAGGATGTTTTCTGTTTTTTAAATGAACGAAGAATGAAACTTGTGGAAGATTTTTTTTGTTTGCACTGTGGTGATAAGTGTTAAGAAAGCTTTTCCAAAGATGATAATCTTCCTTTTTTTAATAATTTGCAAAAGCAGCACTCTCAAATATCTGTCCACACTTAAATATTTTCATTGTTTTAAATGAGACTTTTTATTATGTTAAGTCTTCAAATAACTTCGACATTGCTTCAGGTATGAAGGTATTGATTTTATACTTTTGTTTTGAAGATGCAGTCAAAACATGTAGTGATGAAAGCCTTGAGGCTGACAAAAGAATAGCTATCTGCTTTCCTCTCTACAGAAACATGATAGCTTTGCTGAAACTTCTTGAAAGGTAAGTTGTTTCAAGACACTTTTAATTTGAGTACTCAGTTCTGCTGTTTTGAAAACTTACCTTTACTTTTCTTTAAGGTGGGAGTCTGCTACAGAACTTTGTAGATCTTTATTGGAGCTCTGCCCTAACAACTGTCAGCTCTTGGAGAGTTTGGCCACCTTGTATTTGCAGATGGAGCAGAGTGACAATGCCTACAAAGTGTGGATTGGAGCTTTTGAGAAGAATCCTCAGAATGCAGAAATTTTTTATCAGTTCTGTAAATTCCTTGTTTCACAGGTAATACTCCACTCCAAAACTCACTTTGTTGGTCTATTGGCTTTATAAAGTTTGGAGTTTGTGTGTTGTTTCAAACACTTATCAAATTGATTAATCTTTTTGATATTTTTGTAATATCTAGTACTCCTTTATATAGATGGGAAAAGTAGAATTGGCCAGATTAGCGACATGACTAAAGATAATCACTGGAATTAGATAATATCATAAATTTATAGTTCAGATTGTTCTACTCCACTGTTAATATCCTTAAGCAAGAATAAGAGACGTTAACAGTAAACCTTTAATATGTTTACAGCTTTTTTCTGCTACCTGCTGACTGACCCAATGAATCTTCATTCTTTCAAAAATGAAGACAATGGAGCACTGCAGAGATAGACACACCACTTGTTATTTATTGTGCTTAAATTGTTCTTGTCATTTTCAGGTTGATGTTTAATTTTTATTTTGTTTTTAAAAAATAAAACCCCAAAACAGGAAAGGTCAAGCAGTATTCTTCCACTGTTGCAAGATTTTGTGGCAGCTTTCTTTGAGAATACATGCCAACAGCATGGTCCTATGGATCTCTTAAGGTACATCTAGAATATTTTTTTTCTATTTAAATTTTGATAATACTGGGATTTTCTTGGAAAAGAGAGTCTAAAAGTTTTGAACTCATCTATTTTTAGCTTGGCATGTTTTGCTAAAACTTCAGTGAATTATGATTTGGTAGTTTATAACGTTTATACTTGTTGTTTGTTCATATACACTAAATTGTAAAACCAGAAGGATTTAAAGATGAAACAGCCAGCAGGTTTAATGTCTGGATTTGGGCAATGAAAATCAATCATGTGTGTGCCAAAGTTGTGTTGTGGTGTTTTGTTTTGTCTTCCAAAGCTGTGAGCCTAAAATTGCATCCCTAAAATACCATATTTGGGCACTTCCAAAAGACCTCAATCCAGAAGTTGAGCATGCTATTAATCAGCAGATTATTATTATTGCTGAAAAGGCACAGGTTTGTAATTAGCCAGCTGATTTTCCACTTGAATTTTAGCACCTAATTGAGAGACTTACTGAAGTTTTGAAATATGCAAGTTCCCTATAGTCACAACAGATGCCTCTGAAGGCCTTCAAAGGGACACCTTCTTTGCTAAAGCTTATGCAGATGTTGGAAATGTTTTTATTTCCAAGTTAGGTGGTAGATTTTATTTGTGTGTAACATTTGTTTACATTAAATTTAGTACTAGCAATGCAGCTTAGCTGACTGTATATAGATGATTGTACTTGATGTATTTTATGTGAAGTTGAGGAAGCCTGAGATATAAAGCAACATTTAACTTTGTACATAATGAGGAACTACGTGCTTTCCGTATTAAACTATTTCTATATTTCAGTGTAATGCTTTCTATATAAATTGTATCTGGATGGAGTTACAAGAAAATCTAGGAAAAGTGCATGTTTTTTTAATGTCCCATGACCTGGACTTCAGAACTAAATGTTGCATTCGCACAGGACTCTTCCACGTAGAGGGATATTCTCATTTACTACTACTACTTTCTTTTGTAGATATCTCTTGAATTTTCCAATGCCAATTGAATTTACATCACCTCTCTATAAAGAACATCTTACAGATGATGTTGTAAACCAGCAAATCCCATTTCTGTGGCAGATCTACTGGTGAGACTTTCTGAAGTATTTCTGAGAAACAGCTATTAGGTCTTAGTAAACTGCATTTTCAAAAGCAGAACATTCGTTATTTGCCTAAGGGTATATCACTTTGGGTTCTTTCAATAAATGATCTGCCATTCCTTAGAGAACCTACCTGCCTGCTGCACAACAGAGACAATTTTATGGAACTGTGAATTGCACATAAACTTAAATTTTCCACTTGAGAAATCTTTCAGAAATTCTGCCTTATGGGAACAGTAATAGGTGTGTTCATCTTGCAAAATTTTCTTTGTTGTTTTTTTTACTTTTGTTTTAGGTTGCTACTGCTACTAGTGTTCTTTTTTTCTCCCGGCTTTCAGTTGTTTCCCTTTTATTTTACAACAGTTTCCCCCACTCTGTTTAACTTTGTTTAGCCCTGGTCTCCCCACCTTTGCTGACCCACTCTTTCAGCTGTTTGTGGAGCTACTATTAACAGACTATAAAAGTTGGAACTAGCCACAGATGCCTGCCCCTCTGTAGCAAATACAGCGAAGAGACCTTTTCCTTTGCAAGGGACTGCAAAGGTGACAGATCTCTGTCAGGTATATGCAGTCTTTTTTTTTTCTTTTCTGTTTCTCCCACCATTCCTTTTGATAGCAGCAGTATCCAGGATTGGCAAGCACCAAAGTATTGGCCATCTGTAACTTACAGTAGTATAACTGTGGTTGCTGAGATGTTGACTTAAGCTGTTTAAGAAGTTTGACACTGTGGTCTGGGTTTGTCCATCTTCACAAGTAGCTATTTGGCTTTTCAGATCAGTAAAAGGGCAAAGATGCTAATACTACAGATACTGAGTGAGGATTCCTCAGAACTCCTTCAACACTGTTGCTTATAGGTTTTAATTGGTGGACAACTTCAAACAGGTAAAATGTGTGGTTTTCAAGAATCTTTATATAAGGTTTAGATCAAGCTATCTTAATGTTTTCTTTTTATATTGTCCACTAATACAAATTTAAATGAATTTTTTTATAGAAAATACTTCTTCGCAAGTTCAGTTTTAGGTTTTGTGCTTGCACAGTAGAAACATTGTTAGAAAGACACTTGAGGTCACTGTTTAGTCATTGGGGACCTTAACTTAAGCTCAAATACTCTTGTGTTTTAGTATGTGCTTCTAAGGAAAATTAGTGCTTTTGAAATAAATGCCTAAATTACTTTCAGAGCTAATAATTGAATGTCTTTTGTGGTTGAGTTTTGCTACAGTGAGTGCCTGGGTATTTGGGCCTATGTATCTGTCTTTCATTTTTTCAGCTACAGAGGACAAAAGACTTAAGTTCACTTTTACCAAGTGAAAATAGAATGAAATCAGCAGAGCCTCAAAGCTCAAGGAGCGATGTTTTACTTGAAAAGATCACTGTGTGTCTTTTCATGTGTGTATGTGTGTGCACAAACATATGCGCACACACTGTTCTAGAAACAGTAGCAAATTGGTGATATGGCTTGTGTTTTTGGGGAAAGTGGGAGTAGAATCAGGCAGTCTGATTATGTGACCATAGCCATGGAGGATTCTGTAGCCATGTAGCAACATTGGCCCTTTCTTACTTTATATTCATGTAGTCTTCCTCTCATGAGGTGTCTTTTTCTCTATGACTTACTGAAAGTCTTACCTTTTTTTTCGCTGTTACCTTACACTTTGAAATAGGGATTATTTGCTGAATCTTGGTCAAACAATGTGTCTACTTCTGTCTTTGAGGTCCTGTATGTTGGTCTGACTGTATGTTTCTTTGAGGAAATGTGGAACAAAATTAAGGTTGTATTTTTTTTTTTTTTAATAATTATTGTCAGGGTTTTTTCCCTAACATGATTAGCATAGTTCTACCCCAGATCTCCAGTAGTATTTGTTTCAGAACACTTATTTTCTTGCAACAGTTTCTGATACCATTTCTCAAGTGGTTTTAATCCAGCTTTGAAATTTATTGTTCTGGAGCTTTCCAAACAGAAACTCAAGAGTTGTCTCCATTCTGTAGCAGTCAGAGCATCCCTATTAAAAGGCTTAGTAAAAAGGTACTCTACAAGAATAGAGGACAACTCATAATATTTCATTTCCATTTAAGTTGAGTTGCATTTTAAATTGTATGGTTTCTGTATTACTCCTTACTATCTGCGGTTGAGACTTACCCATTTTAAGAAGTTAACTGATAACAGTCCATAATGCTGCTAAACTGAAAACGTTTTTTCTTGCATCTCAAAATGGGGAAGCTCTTCATTGTTTCTTACTCTTAATATGTAAGAACATCCATTGTTTTTGACATAACAATTTTCAACTTTTAATATTAACAGTTTGTGCCAGTCTCTTCACGCGAGTGTTAGTGAAGCACTGGATGCTTATGAAGCAGCTCTGGGGGCAGTGATGCAGCAGGAGACTGTTCAGAACATCTGGCTTGAGTAAGTTCTTAAGGGAGGAAAGTAAATTAATTTCAAAACTATTAAGTGAAGGCTACCAGAACCATCTTTTCTCTTTTTTTTTTTTTTTTTTACTTCCAGTTACCTTGTTTTTATCAATAGCAAAGTTGTTGGATCCAACAACAAAGTTCAAGAATTCAAGCTTTTCACTGACCTAGTGAACAGATGTCTGGTTACAGTCCCCACACGATATCCAATTCCTTTTAGTACTGCTGATTATTGGACCAATTACGAGTTTCATAATAAGGTAAAAAATGTGTCTGTGGACACTTTTAATTAAAAGTGATGACCTTTTAGCAGGTACCTGTAATTTACCTGTTCAAATACAGCACCAGTAGTATATGAACACTGAGAGACAGGAATTATTACAAAAAGAAAAAAGTATAGGAGAGTGGTGTTCTGAGCAGAAGAGTGTCTAGCAGTGACCTTTTGAATAAAGGGTGTGTAAGGCAAAAAAACTTTATTATGGTATATTTTATTACTGTGAATACAGCTGTTAATGAAAAGAGAAAATGTGTAAGGGGGGGAAGAGGTGGTTGAGCAAGATGGGTCTGCAGAGCTATAACACTAGCAGATGGAAAACAGTATTTAAGCTGTCAGTTTTGATCATAGAGACTACAGTGGTTGAGAAACAGAAGAAATAAAGTAGAAGTAAAACCCAGTTGTACTGCACTTATACAGACAGAATAAAATTTTAAGAAATCCTGGGTCCCATTTTGCTAACATCCAGTGCATTTCTCTTACTAAATGCAGGCTAGAAGGACTAAAATACGTGGTGTTAGCAACTTGACACTAACTTTTTATTACACAAATTGATTTCTGTACCCTTGAGGGATAAGGTTAGTACTTGGTAAGGTTTGTAGGTAGTAACTTACTTTAGTCATAATGTTTATGGTTTGTCATTCCATTATTCTTAGCAAAATCAGACAGCGATGAAGTAGATTAATGTTTATAATTCAAATTCTACAGGTAATTCTCTTTTATTTGAGCTGCATTCCAAAATCTCAACATTCCAAAACCTTGGAACGGTTTTGTTCTACCATGCCTGCTAATCCTGGACTTGCACTGAGGTATGTAAAAATACTTGTAATAAAGACAAACAGCTGGTTAACATAACTACTGGTTTTTTTATGCAAGACATGCATGATTTGCTTTCTACTGCAAAAGTAAAAGTTCCTCTATTACTGCATGTGGCTTGAGGCACATCGTGCCTTCTGACACCATCTCAGTCTTTCTTGTATTTGACAGGGTTCTGTTCTATTTACAGAACGGTTATAATTACACAGGAATTAACTCTGCATTGTACATGATGAGTACAGATGGTCAAAATTTCAAGTGTGTAGAGAAATGTCTTACATATATTAAAATCTTTTTGTTACTCAGTGATGTATTAAAAGTATAGTTCCAGCATAGAACAAATAAAAACGGATGCACCAGTACTACCTTAAGGCTTAACTTGACATTCATTTAGCAGAGAGAAACCATTCTTAATTTTGAAAAAAAATCTTACAGGAAACAAAGAGTTAATGTAAGCATCACATTGATTCTTACTTGAATGGTATGTTAAAATGTACTCTTCCAGGATTAGAGAGTCCATGTTTTACTGTATTCAGCTGCAGTGAACTCATGAACATTTGATTGAATACTTTTGAAAAGTCCCCAAACACTTACTGCTCGTCATCAACAATGACCCCAAAGAATTCCAAGCAAGACTTGAAATAAGTGTGTGTGGCTGGGGGCATGGGGAGAGTATGACACACCTGCCTTTGGTACATGAAGTTGAATGGCTGCATTTTAAACCAAGTTGCGATTCTGTCTAGATGGAACTTGCAGCTTCCTTAGACAGTGTTGATACTACATGAAATGGGTGAGCAGAACTGACTGAACAGTATCTTCTAGCCACATGACTATAAAACTAGTTAGCCTCCTTTCAAATATACAGTTACCTTGTGCGTGCTGAAAATGGATCTTGTAATGTGCCAAGATGATATTTCCTCTAATTTCACACTTCTTATTCTTTGAAATATATCTTTGTTTTGTTCTGAGAGCATGTTCAGTTAATATTGTATATGGTGGCTTGTTTTTTTTCCTACTTGCAACTCTTGGCTCAGATTAGGTATAATATACTTTGCGTAGTGTGTTTATATCTTTGGATTGCTTTTGTGTTCCCAGTGATTAGAGCAGTGTTCCTTTCTCATGAATGCCTTTTACAGACTGCTTCTGCGATACTGGGAGGAGAGCAATGTTCAAATTCTGAAACTGCAAGCCAAGATGTTTACATATAATATCCCAACATGCCTGGCCATCTGGAAAATGTAATGCAACAGTCATACATCTGTTTTCATAGATATTGCTTTTGTTTATAAGGTTTACATCACAAAGGTAAATCTGAAACATCCTTCCAATTGGGCTTGTACTGGAAGTCTCTCTTTCATTAGCTTATTATTTAAACAGTAACTGTTACAACAGACAGAGGGACTGTCACTTCTTTAAAATGAGAAATTAAATTCCCTCTTGGGGAAACTTACATGAATGGATATTATGCAGATATATATGAATGATGTATTTACAAGTTGCCTTTTTAATTCAACTATTGACTTCTGTCTCCCCTCTCTACCCCCCCCTTTATATATCACAATAGCAGTAATCTTCATTATCCAGTGATGCTGAACTGATCTTTTTCTTCAGTGTTTGTTCATAATGGGGAACCACTGAAATGTCTTGCTCATGTAAGGTTGTCTTTAAAAAATGGCTATTTTTATCTTTTCACTGTAGATTAACATCATTGGAAGTTAGTCAGTTTCTTAAGGAATTTGTAATTCCATTCCACAGTCAGTGTTCTGCCAGTAATGGCATTTAAAGTAATTCAAGAATAAATATTTTTATATATTTCTTTTCCTCAGAGCCATTGCTGCCGAATGCTTTCTAATGGGACAAAGAGAAGTAAGTCAACACAGCTTACTAAAATGAATAATTATAAAATTTTGTAAAACTTTTCATACCTTGGCTTTATCTGAAGCAATGGTCATCTCTTAAACCCAAGATTTCTAGACAGTTGTAATACTCTATGTATAAACACTGAAACATTTGCATCAAGTGTAAGAAATGTCTTTGGCAATCAAGGTAGAATGGATTATATCGTGAGTAATTGTGCGCACTGTTTGTATGTATCTTTCCCTTACTGGGGGGACCTGTATTCTTCTCCCACTTCATTTTTCTTTTTACCTGGAGGAGATTGCTAGCACTTTAAAAATACAGTAGAGGGAAGGAAGGATTGTTGTGCTGGAAGATGCTAACGACTGTTTTTACAACTAATTGGAAGGGTGGGTCTATCAAGCCAATGTATGTAGAGAGCTTGAGCAGTTCCTGACCTCAGCAAAGACATCAGTTCGTTTTCTCCAAAACATAACAGGCTTGTTCCTTGGTACTTTGTGGAGAGAAATATTTTTATCACTCTATGTACAAATACAAGAGGTTTGTGGCACAGCAACTGAGTCACTTTTCAGTTCAAACAGAATGGATCTTCCTGATATTGTTGCTGTCACCTTCAAAATATTCTTCTGCTGGTGGAAAGATGCTGTGTATTGGGGGGATCACAAGGCCCTGGGTTTGTGACTCACCACTTGCTTGTGGTGTTTCTGAGCTGCTACTTTGCTGTATTTTGTTTTGTGTCATTCCTGTAGTGGCTGATTCTCAGCATCCTTCTCTTCTGTCAGTAGTCTTTTCTTTTGAAACAATATTAAAGCTTTAACTGATCCATAATGGGTAGCATGGCTATTGTTAGACTCACATATGAAATCTTTTCTGTCCTTTTTTACTGTCTCCTAGAATGTTTAAAAAGAACACCACCCAAGCAGACAGTTATTTGGTTTGTAAGATCAAATAGTTCAAAGTCAGGAGATATCAAAGGCATGGTTGCCTATTCAACCTTAATTCTGTCTCTGTGTTGATGGTTTGGTGTAATCTGTAATTAGTCACAGATCCCTGCTTCAGTCATTGTATTAGATGGACTACATTTTAAGGCACTGCCTATAGTGAGGCTGGTGACTTAAAAGATCCCTGCTTTGTTTGGTTAGAAAGTTAGCAAAATACATTTCAAATGAATCAGAAAGAGGGTCCTTAAAATGAACAATTAGGATGAAGGCATATGTAGTACATTGTAGCTGGATTACACCCAGAAGAAATCTTGCAGTTTTCTTCTGCAACCACCTGACTAACTATACAGTGTGGAATAAAATCACCGAAGTAGGCACACACAGTGCAGTTGGTTGGGTTTTTTTGGTGGCAGTTTAGTTTGGGATGTAGTGAGCACTTACAGCTGTTTACACAAATCGGTGACTGCTTCAGATAACTGGATTTTCTAGTAAACAAGTAGGATATTGTTTAAAAATTTACTTGTGATTCAGATTCTGGATTTCCTGTTCCCGGAGAACCCATCATTTATTCCCTGCAGAGGTCATGTAAAGGTTTGCTAAAAGAATATAAAAATGGGTATGAGTATTTTAAATGCCGACAAATAGCTCCCCTAATGACTTTTTGATTAAAGTTGGTACTTCAGTAGTTGAAGGAGACTTGAGTCTTGCATTAAACATTTTAGTCCTCTGTTTCTAACCGTAAAGTAGTAAAACCATTTTTTCTTTTTAGGAAGTTGCAAAGACACGTGATGATTGTTAAAGCACAGATAGTTAGATGCCAAAGGAGAAAAGCCTATGAAACAGTTATTTTCATTGCAGGGTTGGGATGGTAAGCAATAAGCAAGACCTTGAGACTACATAATGAGTGGTGAAAGGAAAATACTCAATAAGCTGCTTCATTCCCTGAGCGTGTTCCATCCTGTGCAATGAATGAGGCAAGAATCTTGTGAAGAAAAATAGAATGTCCTCGTGTAGTTAATCATGTGCATACAAGGGTCAGAATTAAGGTCAGACATAAACTTGCCTTTGCTTTTAGTAGCAATTTAATGCTTGACTCTTAAACTTTTTTAAAAAAAGATTTTTAAAACTATTGCAAGAGATTATTGTGCTTCAGAATACTTATTTTGAGTGCATGAAATTGTGCTGACTTTTAATACTTCTTTTTATTTTACAGGTCCATCATTTATATCAGAGAGCCCTTCAGAAGTTACCTCTATGTGCAACACTGTGGAAAGATGTAATGTTTTCTCCTTATGATTTAGTTTGAGGTTTCATATAAATTTTCTGCATATCCCATATCCATAGATGTGGTGATGCCCAAGCTTTGGCTAAATCTTATGTCTGCTTCCCCATCTCTTACAGCAACTCTTGTTTGAAGCATCAGGAGGAGGTAAAACTGATAACCTGAGAAAACTAGTTTCCAAGTGCCAAGAGGTTGGAGTCAGCCTAGATGAGCTTTTAAATTTAAACACTTACAGAACAGAAAGCAAGAATCACTGAACGCTGGGTACGGTCAGCCATAAGTCCTATTAAATGCCAAAATCAGTTGAATGATTCTTCAGGCTGATCCATGCCTAAGATCTGCGTAAGGCAGATGAGTATTGCTGACCATATCAAGTCTCCAATCTGCTTTCCTTGAACCTGGAAACAATTAACATGACCCTCCTCTGGAAAAATGAACTCCCTCTCTGGCCTTGCTTCTGGGCCCTGCCAGATTCTCATAACGTCATCTACGTAAGTATAGTTAATCAAAATGACAGACATTATTTTTTTTTATGTTTTCTTTTTATTTTCTGTTTTCTTTGTTTTGCTGTTCCTGATTCACTTGACACTCTCGCTGATGCCTGAGAGATCTGTGTTTGGGATTAATTTACTGGGCTGTGTTTACAGTAAAAAGCAAGTAGTCCATTTTGGGTTTTTCCTTTTTTAAACCTTTTTTGAGACTTTTTCATTACAGGATTTAAAACAAAAGCAGCCGCTCTTAAGGAAAATGTAACTGCCGTGGCCACAAGTATGCTTCTTGCACTTGAAGGCTCTAAGAGGGTTGCTTACTGCCCTTTTCTGCATTGGACTCACGGCAGAGACTATTAAACTTGAAGATTAAAGAAACTATTGCAAATGCCAGTGCATCAGAACCTAAGAGTGGTCAATTATGTGCAATTTTTTGTAAAGAAATTTTAATTTATAATAAAGTTTAACAGTTTAAAGAAAGCTAAGATTGATCTGTTTTGTATTGGTACTAACTTACAGTATTACAGGTGTTTTTTACAGAGAGATTTTCAATACAAGCTGACCTTTTTTTTAAAAAAAAAAAAAAAATAAAAAAAAAAAATCTGTGTTTTGTTATTTTGACCAAAAGGTGGGTGAATGTGGTTGGGCTACTTATTGTGGATGCAGAAAAACAATGACTGCATCTCAGTGGGTTTCTTCCTCCCCTTGCCTCATGTACACCAATGTTTGTCCTGTAACTACTATTCCTGTTGGTAATACCACTTCCGTAATGGAAAGTACATTTTACATTTTGGCCTTTTCACCTTTAGTGAAATGAGGCCCGCTTCCCAAAGTCACTGTGTGTACATTGCAGAGAGATACTGCCAGCCTGCTGAGCTGGTGATGGGGTGGTTCACATCAGGTTGGTTTTCCATCTCCTTTTTCTACCTGGGTGAAATCATATCAAAAGATGGTTATAGTACGTTTTGCATAGATTTATGAGGATGCTACAAAGACAGGGAACAAGTGGTCTTCATGTTTGAGAATGAGGCAAAGTAGCTTGTGACATACGATTTGCAGTATCTTTCAAACCCCTTACTTTAGCTGAAGTTACACATGACAGAGCTGTCTTACACCAAAGTGGGAAATACTGGTTTTCACCTAGGGGAATGGAAGGTGATTCTGCTGGTGCTGCCTGCAGTGCTCGTTAACTACTACTCAAAGGAGTAGCTAACCTCAAAGTGAGAATTTTGTCAGGAACCAAGCATTAGCATTCACATCATCTTCAGATGAGCTAAGTGAAAAGGGCAGTGAAAACTTCCACATCTTCCAGCTTTCCAGAAAAGCACAATATGACTCAAGCCCCTATACATCCATTGGTCTGTGGTACTGTCCTGTGTGTGTACCATGTCCAGCTGGATGCTTGGAAGCAGTTCCACAATACTCAGTGTTGAGACTGTGTTGCTAATGAAAGACCAGGTGCGTTTCTGTCTAATCAGGAAGAATTACTCCCTTTTTCCCCCCCAGACTTTGACTATAAATGTCACCAAAAATCTTACCCAGCCTTGAAGGTTCTCTATAATTATCACCCCAAGGGCCTGGGATTAAAATCCTTTGAAGGATTGTTTTCCAGTCCTAAAGATCTGAACAACAGCTACATGGTGAGAAACATGAGAAGCAAATCCAATGAGAAATAGCAGAGGTCTTCCTTGCTGCCATTTCTTCCTCATTCTGCCCGTTGCTCATCTGCTGATGATAACTTTTTGCTCTAGCATTTGATAAACATAATGGCCAAGTCTCTGTAAGTAGATGTCAAAACAGCCTGAAACTTTTGCCTGTTTTTCAGCCCTTACTGCTGGAAAGACCATCCGTGCCAGACAAAAATTGCTGGAATTTCCATGCCACCTGTTGCTGATGGCATAATCTGCATTTATCTGAGAAAACTGATGAACTACCTAGCATTCTTCTATTTTTTTAAAAGAACATATCCTCATCTATATTTTGCTTACTAACCGTAGCAAATTGAACATTCCCCCTTCACCCCCTCACCCCAAGCTCTAGGTACGTAGCCAGTGTCAAAGGAAGCCTTCCTGGGACAAGCAGAAGTGATCAGACATGGTGCACTCTGGAGTGGGACTGTTTTAAAATTGCAAACGACGATGACTGTTACAGAGGTGAAATTATCCCGGTAGAGTTAATGATCATGAGCATGTTGCTCCTAGCAATGTATGGATAGCGATGTATGGATGACTTAAAATGTCCTTGATCAAGGAAAATTCACTTGTAACGTGTTTGAGGAAGCAATTGATGGTCCTGATGTGGCTTTAAGATAGATAAACTCTTCATTGTCACTGCAGTTGCTGTGATGGTGGTACTCTTCAAAATCTGGAAGCTGCAAATCTCCAGAGAAATTCTCCCTTCTGTGATCTTCACTCACACGATGATTAAAATGGAGGAGCCCTTCACCCAGAAAGAACTGCCAGAGACTGGCCTTTAGTGAGGAGGCACGATAGGAAACATGCACAGCAGGGAGCAGTCACAGAAAGCTGCCCCATGGAAGCAGGTACATCATCAATGAAGGAAGAAAATTATCACAAAATAAAAATCTCTTCCTTGCAGAAGCTGGGTTCTCTGTTCCTCAGAACCGCTCTGTTAGTTCTTCTGCTTTTTTCTAGCAATTTTGGACGTTGCCCAGTTTTGGTTTTCCTTTAGTCCATAAAGAAGACCACCTCAAGATTTTGGAAATCATCAAAATAGATTGTATTTATCAAGTAGAGTATTTAATAGGATAGACTTGAATTGCGTTTTCTGATAGAAGAAAAAACCTAATTCTTGACTTGCCCATCGCTAGATCTTTGGGATGGGTTCGTGTCCCTGAGGCTCCAGCACGCTCATCAACCTGCATCTCTCTTTGAGCTGGTCAGACCCTGACTGAGCCCCTTCCATCTCACAGGTAATTTGAGTTCATGTCCCATGAAATGTCACTCAGGATTACAGGGCAAGAAGGTTTCTGTTTTATGTGAATAAATGAGACGTCTGATCACCCAGATTTAAATCATGGAACAATTCAGCCGAGGGATGAGAGCACTGGTCATCTGATCAGCTTTTTAGGATTATGAGCAGACTCCTTCCATATGAACATGGAAACACAAGCTGATTAATAACATCATTTCTCCCCACTAGTAATATTTCTATGAATTTCAAATATAGGGTTCCCAAGTGATGGTCAGCTAGTCAAACCAATTGCAAACCCATTTCCCTTTGCAGTTTTGTGTTGACTGACTCTGGTCATATCTCCGCTAGCTAGCTTTCTGTGCTTTGGTTCTGCCTTTTTTTTTCACCCTGACAGCCATTAGCTTCCTGAACTGTTGTGGAACAAACAGAACTCCATCCTCTTGGTTTGAAGGACATAATTTGCGTATCACAGAAAAGCACAGGCTGTTTTACTGACACTGGTTTTGGTGGGATAGGGAGAATGCATGCTATTTACATTGTTTTAGGAACGCAGATGTTTTTAACAAACTGCATGTAATCAAGCCCATTTATGTTTATGGAATTTCCTTGTAAGTTGTTGCTTAAAACCTACCTTTCACCACCTGGCTAATAAAGTAATGTATTTCCTTGGTGCTGAGAATCTCAAAAGGAAATAATCTGAATAATTTTCCCAGATGCCGTGTCACATATTTGCACCTGAAAGATTTCAAAGATAGTTTCTAAGTGAGTTGAATGTAGGCATCTCGGTCTTGGTGGTATTTAGTTACAAGATAATAAATATGTGGGTTATGTATCCAATGAAGAGGCTGTTGGTTGACTATCTCTACCTCCTTTATCTAACGTATAAGAGATACTAGTTATATATCTATCCCACTGTGGGAGTGTAACTGTAGATGTGGTGATGCTCCTAACTAGCCTGGGTAAAGTACAAACAAAGATGTAGCAGCACTGACTTCAAAATTTTTCCGCATCTTTCAAGTCCTTTAGAAATGTGAAGTAGGTTACTGAGGTAGTTACAGTGCACAGAAATAGATGGAGCTGTACCTTTCCTGAGGAGTCGAGACTAAAACCAGCAGATGTCCTTACATGTCCTGCCGTTTCACCTGGGACTCGGGATCATCCTACCGTTGGTCTCAGGGAGTGGTCAGGAATGAGATGACAGCAGAAAAGGTCTGTTTTCCAGAATCGGCCAGTATTTCATGCCAGGGGATATCTGTTGCTTTGAAGAACAGAGCAGGGGTGTTAGCTTATCCTTATCTGTAAGATGGCTTAACGTTTGCAAGGAAACCAAGATCGAAATTTGCCTTAAAAGAGGATATAGACGTTAACTGCTACTTTTCTTTTTTATTGCATGCTATTATTTGTTGTCGTCCTACCTGAGTAGCAGATAATAAAACAGAATATGGCTTGTAACTGAAACTTAACCTTGTAAAATTGTTGGCAATGAATTACCTATGTGTCTGTTTGCTCTCTGTTAATGGGAGCATAAAATCCAATCATAAAGTTTGCAGTGCTGCACCTGGGGTACTGGCAGAAGTGACCATGTCATGGCTCAGTAAAATGTTGGCAGAGAGTAAATGGGAAGAAGCCTTTCAGTGCAGGCAGCAGGGCCTGGTCTAGCAGAAAATAGCACAGAAATTACAGGGATGCTGTTGTGTAAGTGACTTGCTTCAAAGAGTCTGAGCTAGGGAAAACTCTGCAACTTTGAAAAAGGGAATGATTTTAAACTAATTGCTCACTGTTACTACATCATGTGATGGCCATAGGTGATCTGTGAAGAATATTCGCTCTTTGAAATGATAATCCTCATTGATTTCTATATCTGCTTTTTATTTTTGTGACAACTGTCAATCTGTCCCCCATTTGTGATACTTACAGTTAGGTCAGTCCCTCTTCTGGTCAGTTTGAGAAAACTGTGTGGCTGACGAAAGGAGCTTGGGGAGCTCCTCAGTACAGGTCTTGTGGGCAACAATGTTTTCCCTTGTGTTGACCAGAGCTAATGCAGCATGAGAAGGCAGGCAGAAGAGCTGCTCCTACAAGCTTGTGTCAGGAAGTTTCAGTTATGACAATGTGATGTGGGAACAGCCCCTGTTTTTCAGCCCATCCCCTGTAATCACATCTGCCCTTCCCATCTGCTTTCACCTTTCCTTCCCGAGGCTTCCTTCTCCCTCTGAAACCTTCTGTGCACTCCCTTTCTCTTCTAGAAGAGACATTAAGGCACCTTTTTCTGCCAGGAGTGGTTGGACAGATTTTGGTAGGAAGGTCGCCACCAAGACCTGCGCTGGTCAGATCTCTGTACAGTCAAGAAAAGCCAAACTTTCTCTAATATCTCCTGCTGAGACAGCAGGAAAGGGTGGCAGTGTATTCCTTATGTGGCCCTAGACAGACCAACAAGACTGAAGTGTGCTTTGAAAAGGGCAGTGGCTCTAAATGGTGTGGTTACAGATATGATACCATCGTTCCTGTGAAGTGATTGAGGGAGGATCGGCTAAAAGAGTGCCTACACAGAGGACAAGCTCAGTGGTTTACAAAATTATATGCCCCAAAGTCTTAAGATAGCTGAGGCTATGCCTAAAGACACCAGCGCAGGGTATGCTGAAGGTGTGATGATGGATGCAGGACGTGGTGTACAGCAAGACCAGATTCTGTGGCAGTTGCATACTCCAGTTCTGTGCAGACAGCACAGACGCCTCTTTGCCTCCTAAGCCAGTCTTCAATAGAAGGGAGCAGGCAGAGGACTCTGATGTTCCTGGGTACTCTGAGGCACCTATTAAAGAATAAGAATTGGGCTTCCTACTGAAATGATTCTCTTAGAGGAGCCTATGTCTCTCTGTTACTAGAGAATGAGCCTGGAGAGGTCAGCATCTGTGCCTCAAACTAGCTTTTGGTGTCACCAGTCAGTAGGACATTCTGTGCCGTCTTTGAGAGGAGCACGCGGTATGGACTCAGAAACCTATGATAAACTTCATAGTATATAGACTAGCATTTTCAGATACACGTGCAACACTGGGAACAGTCATTCACACCAGCCTTCAGCTTTCCCTCTCCACCGGCAAGGGCTCAGCCTATTTGCAGAAGATAATGTGCTTTTTATTATCCAGAGGATTTTGTTGGTCTTTGTGGTGCATTCATTCCCTGTCAGTCTGAAACCAAAGGTTTTCATGGTGTGTTACTGTGCTCCCTACAGCACAAATATATGATAAAAGCATTGTTGGCTATACAAGGCACTAAACTGGAAGAGCATTGTGAAGACGCGTATTTAAGCAGAAGTTGGACAACATCATAAAAGCAAGCATGGGTTGATGACAGTAATTCTCTCTGAGAAAGGGTTAGGCTCTTCCCCCCTGCCCCCTTCCTTCCTAGATACAGAAAAAAGAGAGGACTCTTGCCCTTGAACCATTTTTCAGCCAGCCAGCCATGGCATATTTTCTGCTAAATTGTCAGAAGCCAAATGTGAGAGACCTGGATAAAGCTGAAGACTGAATTATGGGCAACAATCTTGTTTAGACTGCAAAGAACTTCTGCTCCTTGTTTTTGTAGTGGGTCTGTTTGCTCCAGCTGAGCAATGTCTAGGGACATGGCATCTGGCACTCATACACCAACTCTGAACGGAGGAGTTTTGACTCAGTAAATAGGAAGTCCTGCTTCCACATGTGTTCTGGTTGTAAAGCCCCAGTATAATCTGATGGATCGTCTGGAGAACAGCGTGGAGAGAGAAAGTTATTGCACCATGAATAATGTAAGTGGATTTATAATTGCATGATGGGAGACAGGAAAATGACCAGTGGAATTCATCTGGCAGGCAAAAAGTCAATGTTTTTGTCTGAAATGAGCATGTGAGTGGCCCCGTGTTTGTAAAGTGCCAATGAACACAAAGTCTGTGCTTTTATCATTTGTTCAGCATAATCCTTCCCGAGTGCCATGTTGAGTTATTTTTGAAGGCCCTGTGCCAGGGCTTTATCAGATAGACCTCAGTCAAAGGTTAGGCTTGATTGTTATATTTGTATGCCTTTCTGCCTTTTTTTCTGTCCAGTCCTACTAAGCAGTCCAGAGGCTTTCAGTGTTTTTTGAAATGGAGCAGTGAGAACCGTTTCAGCCTGACCTTTTCTCACCCAACATGTGGATGGGTGGAGAACATGGAGGTACAACGCCGGGACCCAAGCTCACTCCTGGCATTGTACACACTCTGATTTCTGATGTAGTGGAAGTCCTAAATCATGACTGGGACAAATGGCTCCATAGGAATCATTCATAGAAACTTGGAGTCAAGAAGCCTTGATCCAGCCACAGAGCACCCACTGATGGGCTACTGGGCCTTATCCAGAAATGTTTTTTGTGTTTGCTAGCTTGCAGGCAATTGGACAATGGAGCAACTGGAGTCTCTAAGCAAAGTCAGAAATCCACCCAGCTGCCTGGGATATAGTTCTTCCAGATCTGCTGGACACACTGATAGAATGCTAATCCTAAACCCTGGCCCCTATCACTCTGTACCATCTGATTTGTGCCAGAAACTCCAGAAACATTGGTTGTATTAATGGGATTGGGCAAGACAGGGACTCAAGCGCAGGCTAACAGTTCATCATACTGTTAGCAGGCTCCCTGGCATGGTTTTGGCTCATACAGCATCTGTCCTGGTTATTGTTTGGTGAATTAATGTAGATCAGACACTGTTCCCAATCCATTTTATGGACAAGTGAAAGGCAGCAAGAGGCAGCAGCTGGGCCCCTGGCACTGCCTGAGTCTCTTCCAGCTGCAGCCCCCCAGTGCAGCTCACAACCTTTTCCTTCAGGTCCCCTGAGCTAGCATGAAATGTCAACCTTCTCAGGACTGTCGTGGTTAAAGGGCAAGTATATAAAGCTACGCGGAGTGAAAGAGGGGATGCTTTCCTAATAAAGTGATTATTTTTCCATATGGCTTATAGAAACTGTGGTGGTGATGGTAATGAAGATCCCAATTTGACTGAGCAGTCAAATGTGTGCAGACTGTGGTATTTGCTAGGACATTTTCACTTTTGAGGAGTGCAAGTCTCTTGTCATACATCTCTGCTGTAATCTGCACACCTGCACACTCGCTGGGCTGCAGCGTTCAGGTTGCGCACACGGGCTGTCAGAGCGGGCTGTTGTGCTGACCGTTTTCTTGGCTTCTCCAGCACACGTTCTAATGTCCCACCTGCCTTCAGGTTTTGGAATCGGGAACTGTAACACTTTAACAGGTTCAGGACATCCCTGTCCCATCTCTAGCCTTCCAAATACTCTGGGTTTAAAGCTTACCTTTACATAGCTGAAGCAAAATGAAACATGTGCTTTTTGTAGAATAATAAATGCATAGATATGAACAAAAGTAAGTTCCAATACACGTAATTTCCTTGATTTCCTGACTGTTCTTCTGCACAGACATGAGAGTCCTCTGTACAGGTTTCCCTAGTCCCCATTTCCCCAGATCTGCTTGGTTGGGGTCTGTTTTCTGTGCCTTTGTTTTTCCTGCCATAATTTTCCTCAGCATGGCTGAGGAGATCCTTTTCTCTTGTAATGCTGGAGCCCTTTGATCACTTTTATCAGTTGATCTCTTCATTGATTATTTCCTTTCTGCAGTTGCAAGTATTTTGCCATGACTGGCAACTATCTTGCTGATCAAGGATGCTGTGTTTTGGGTGGAAAACCACCGAAGCCAAAGGGCTCCCATTGCCAGCCTTGTGCCCATCTCTACCACCACCAACGATGGAGAGCCTGGGAGCGTTCCTCCCGCCAGAATTCCCAAAATCTGCACTGGGAGTTTCCTCAAATTATCCTTCTGAGTCCTCCGGAAGAGGGATGACTCACTGAACCAGAAACTGAAAAGAGAAATAAATGTTCTACAAGGGCAGTGAGGCGCGTTTGGGCACATGGTGGCACTAGGTGCCTGGTGGAACAGGACCAACTTTCCCCGGCTGGCCTTGGCTGCCCGCTACCTCAGTGACGGAAAAGGCAAAAGCCTGAGTATCACACGGCAAGACGAAGTAAGAAATCTAGGTTTCCAATAGGATGTCTGGGAATACTCTTTTAGCAAGTGTCTTCCTCCGTCTGTCATCTGTCACATGGATTCTGCTTCTGGTCATATTACACCCGCAAATCCCTTGGGGCAAGCTTTTCCTGTAATGCTTTCTCATGCTTCCCCTGCAAATAAACCCAGGGTACATTCCTGCTCCCTTATTAAAAGATCTATGACATAGTTATCAAAAATCTTGCTCACATTAAAAAAATTATTAGTTTTTTAAAAGGTGATGGCTTAATTTTTAGTCTGGGTCCTTCAGAATCTTTTAATGGCTGGTTAACATCACATTGGCAGCCTAAACTTCTGAGCCATAAAATGTGAAACTTTTAAATTTTTTCCTTATGACAGAGGTATTTCATTTGGGGTAGAATATCTGAACGACACGAAAGGAGAAATTTGCCAGGGAGCTCTAAGGGGGAAATAGAGCTGAACAATCTTTTTCTAATTATCCTAATAGAGTGCCATTATCAGAAATGCTCTGTGCTCCATTGGGAAGGAAAGTTATGTTAATAGGAAACAAAGACATTTGATCCTTCGTAGATCAAAGCACTTTTATGATGCTGCTGTCATTATGAAGGGCTCTTGGTGTAAGAATGGTACTTAGTGGACAATGGCTCTATTGTTTGTCACTTATTTACCTTCTAAAAAAGAAATGAATCAGACCTAGCATATCATTTATGAGGTCTCAGATTTGGTGAGAAATGCTTCACTCTACCATGAAGCCACAGTTTTTAGGACTATGCTGTAGTTCACTGCCTACAAACATAAGAAGTTCAGCTGTGCAAAAAAGGAATATTTGGCATGGAAACGAAAGCTTGCTGAAGTCCACTGAAGTACAGAAGGTCCTTGCAAAGCCTCTGAATTCCACACTGGAAAGGCCTGTGGGCTTTCTTACCCATTTCCCCCCCTTCTCTTTATGCTTACTTGCATTCAGAGTTTAGCTCTCAGAGCTTTCAAGCCTTTTTCCTTTTGTATTTATGTAGCACTTAGAGCGGTGGGATGCTGGTCCATGACCAAAGCTCCAAAGTGGTCTCCTAACACAGATAATAATAAAAGTAGAGAGAGATCGATACTGAGAACAGTTCACCTATGGCTCATAAAATGGATTTCTTACTGCTGTAACACCCTCCGAGGAGGAAAAAGTGCTTAAAGACCTGGAAATGCCTTTGTACACCAGCAGTGTTGTGTAAAGGAGTGTCAAGAGTATGGGGAGAGAGAATGTTTTTCAAGGAAAAGCCTATCAGTTCTTGTAGGTAGAAAAGCAGTATACAGGGACAGAACTAAATAATTAATGCTAGTAATTTACTTTGACCTGTATTTCAGTTCTGTACAAGCTAGTATCACTCATTCCTGTGTAAGTGGAGTGATTAAAAGAAAAAAAAGTATTTGAATTTTGAATAGCTTATCAGTTCACTGAACTTAACACTTGATGAACCCAATAAAACACACCGATTTATTGTTTTGTTCATTTTCTACTGGCCCTTGTATAAAGGTGAGTGTTTTAATGATTTTTTTTCATGGAAATGCTCTGTTTCTGCATGAGAATCTTTACCCCCTTTCTTTGACCGATCCTCCACGAATAGTCTCAGACTGTGGGTGCACGTACATGTCTTTATCTAAGACTGGAGCTCTTTCTCCCGCCTTCTGCAGTAGCAGTGGAGGGTGCTGCACAGCCCTGCCCTGCGCCCAGCACAGGGGTGCACACGCGGTTTGCCCACTGCCATTTCAGTTTGCTGTTTTTTGGAATGAGGCACTTGGTGACTATGAGATTTTTAACATGCTTTTTCTCCAGTTTCTTCAAAGGTTATCTTTTCTTGTGTCTCTTCCAAATTCCACCTGCCAACCTCTATAGAACCTCTCTGTGTCTGCTGTCTTAAAGACGGGCAAATTTCTATGTGCTCCGCTTGTGGTACTTTGAAGCCTGGAGCAAGGCGGGCTCAGGCCTTTCAGTTGTGAAACTGCTTGTTCAGGAAGCCAGGGGGGCTGCAGCCAGGTGCCTATATGTAGTAATAATAATAATAATAATAAGGCTGTGTATCACGTCACTCAAGTCTGCCAATTTTCAGGTAGATAAACCAAGTACTTCTGTATCATACCTGAGATCTGCTCCCATATTCACACATGGCCCTTTTGGGAGCAGGATCGGTTTAATGCAGACCTCACTGCTTCCCTCCTCAACAGGGCGCACCATTGCTTTTTTGGCATAGGCATCATTGCTTGAGGTTTCCTCCAGATATTCCCTTCATACCACATCTGCACAGCCGGGCAGCTATAGTTCCCTCGATGTCTTTGTTGGAAAGTGCTCTGGTGAAAGCAAGAGAAGGGCCTGCTCATTGCACATGGCTAAGGAAGTGTTGGTGTCAGGTCTTTGTTCCTTGGTAAGATCTTCAAGACTGCTGTCATTCCCAGATCAGCTCAGTGACAACTGAGACATCTGGCTCCCTCTGCTTTTGAAGTGCTTGGCTTCACAAGGTAGGCATCGGAGGGCTCTCTTTCCTAGTTACACCTCCAATAAGAGAGGAATAATTCCTCACAAAGGGTAGAAATGAAGTATTAGTTTGCAGTTACCCTACTATGTGATGTAGCCCCTAGACTGATAACCTATCTCCCTTTCAAAGTAATCAGTTTGGCATTTCAAGATGGGGGTGTTTAACCCATGCAGGGGACTCCATGTTTCTGCAATATTTGACCCTGTGCTGTGCATCCGTGTGGATCCCTACTGGCTCGCTTCATTTTCCTATTAAGATGGTTTTCTCAACTGTAATGGTCTTTGCTAGAAGAGTGAGAAAATTATGACTGTCTTCTTTACACCTTATTCTTCAAAACCAGGGTGGCAGAGAGACGTAGTTGAATAATTGTCACACTGTGCACAGGCAAAATTAAAATTCTTAAAATGAACGGAATGAGAAAGGTCTTCATCTCCTTGGAGTACGTGGCTCCCTGAAATGGTTTTAGACTGGCTTTGCAGGTAGCAATGCAAACTTGCCCACAAAAGCAGGTGAAAAATTTTCAGTTGACTGCCCTGTGACTGCAGTTGTTATATATTAGTGCAATGTATGACTGGGTAACTCCTGTCACTGCTTCTGCATCAGCCTGTTCTGAATTGATGATGGTACCATTTCCATGTGTGCAGGACACCAAGGCTTACAGCCTATACCATCAATAGGTCTGGTAATTCATATCATTATTCTGCAGTTTGGGAAGAAAGTTTCTTGAAACTAGGAGGTCTTAGAGACTCCCCCTCACCGGGATAAATGCAAGCAAGAGCACACGTTCCCAAAACTGCAAAGCTTTCTGGAATCTAAACCGATGTGTGGGAAGCATATCTTGGGTAATGCTCGGCCAGAAGCACAAGAGGAATGGGACAGAGGAGGCAGAAGTGGCAGTGAGGAAGTAGCAGCGTCACCCAGAGCAGCAGATTTTGTATGAACAGGAGGGTAACGGTGTTCGGGTGAATCTGTGGCTGAACAGAGAAATTGTCCAGTTGCCTTCAAGGCAACAGCATTTTGGAGTGCGCCACAAATGAACGGAATAGTGCCAAAAAGGTATCCTTACTCTCTGAGGATGTCCCCTCCACACTGGGCTTACACAGTCAGCGTATTTCACCATATCAGGACATTTAAAAATATGAACAGGAGTTTCTGCACAGGCACATGGGGATTCCTGTTCTCCAACAGGACAATCTGATTGACTTCAGTTGTCGCTGGAGTTAAGACTATACTGTAAATGAAGTTCCTAAACCCTGCCCATGGTGGAGAGAACTAGGCTTTGGCTTTAAGAAATTCATACTTAAGTTGCATGACATTAAATGGACTCTCATGAATGTAGTCCTCTTTTTGCCTTTTAAAATATTAAGTTAGCAAATTGGGTCAGAATGAGAAGTGCTAGATTAAAGACTGTTCCTGCAAGTTGTGAAATGAGATACTTTCTTGCAGGGTAGGTCTTGCAAACTTTGGCCTGCTATATGGTCTTGTATTTTGGGATAGGACCTAGCGTGATGGATTTTAGATCTTCAGGTGTGAACATAAGCGATGACCGTTCTGGCAGCTGGAGCATCTCAAGCCTCTTTGTATTCCACAGACTGGAGATAGATGTGGGCTGGTGTTAAATTTACTTGCAAAATGGAGACAAGTCCAGTGGAAAATTTGATGTTTATTGTTTTCTTCAAGCTTCCTACAATTTTCAAGCAGCTGTAGGTGAAACTTGAGGTAAGTATATAAACCCCATTTTTAAAGAAATGGTTTTCTGTCTCATTCAGTTCTACGAATGAGCCTTCCACTTTGCTCATCGATCACACTGAATTTAACAGGTATCAAATATGCCATGTCATCACCGAATAAAAGAGCAAACGTAGAACTATGGCTACCTTTTTTCTTAGAAGGCCAGGAGAGCTCCTTCTTGCAGGAAAAGGTCAGTTCATGAACTGGAAATGCTGATAATAAATGCAGTGACATCTATAGATAGTCCTGAGAAGACATTGTTATGCATGGAACCAAATTAATAACTGCAGACACCTGTCAAAACAGTGATTACATACCAAGAACGACACCAGACGATAAAGGAGATGTTTGAAACTTCCTTGAAGTATTAGTTTTGGAGTCCTGAGACTTTTAAGGCCAGTTGGAGAAGACTCTTAGTATGTGCATGCATAATACTTAGTGGAAGTCTTTAAATTCACAATGGGCAGTTTTTTCCCTTGTTAATGAAGCATATTTTTTGCTTGACAAGTGGAAAATGTTGCCACCTGTAAAAAGATTAAATAGGGATTTTGAGTCGACTCTTTTGTGACTCGAGTTTTTTAGAAATCCTGGCTGTGGGCCAGCTCTCAAGAGGATTATTCTTAATGTTTGTTTTTTCCTGTGACTGAGATCGGATCCTTAGATAATTTTGACAATGCCACAACAAATTGTTTTATGGGGGGAACATACTCATATTTCCTATGTCTCCAGAGTCACTGGAGCACAAGTCTGTGATTCTCATTATGTGAACAAGATGTTCTTAATGTTGGTGCTGCCTTTTCTTTCCAGTATGCTTGCAAGTGTTAGGTATAACGCATGGAATTCCTTCTACTTTATTTATTAGCATGGGTAAATTTGCAATTTTCTCTAAAACTTCTGATCTCATGTAGCTGGGATGCTGTTCAAGCAAAGACAGATAAAGAGTTGAATCAATGTCCTAGGCTTAGTTCAGATAATATACAATAATACCCACATTATTTTTTTACAATAACAATGCTGCAGAATGAGAGATCTGTCCACTGGTTGGCATTTTATGGAAAGAGAACATGAGGCGCTTATTTTGTTTGGTGGAGATGCTGGTCTATACATTGCTGGCAGAAGCAGTGCAGCTCTGCTGGAGTTTGAGAGCTGTGTTCTCCTGCAGCACCTGAGCATCTGCACAATTACTGTGCCTCATGGGTCTGGAAAGGATTTTTTAACACTGTTGCTGCTGCTGTGATCCTAGTTCTGGTCTTATGTTGTTAGCTTTCCCATACTCATGTTCTTACTCTTCTGTCTCCACTTTCTTGTCTTCCAATGCTTTCCTGAAGAAAGAACATTAATTTTGCTACAAACATTTTTAATTACTTGAGCTTTTCATAAGTGGTTGAGTAATGAGGTTTTCAGCAAGACCTTGACTTCCATACAGCAACCTAAACTGATGACAGAGAAATGGCTGATTATGAGATTATCAGTCCAGTGTTTCATACAACAGCCAGAAGAAATAAGCGGTGCTCAAGACTGTAAAGCTGGAATTCCTATTACAGAGCATATGGATAGGAGATAGTTTGATACTTTGTGTGGTGGCAGCAGCTTTCTTGCTGTCTAGTATATGTAGGCCACTAAGGCATAAAGCAAACATGGAGATGCAGCAACAGCAAGGAAGTGGTTGGTCTCAATTCAAGATATGTATGACCACCAGGTTACCCAGGGATGTTTTCCCCATCCTGGCAATGAGGTCTGAAGCTGCATGCCCAGCTGATGCAGCATTTCTTGTGCAGCATCGTTCTCTGTGCTTCTCTGCTTGTGTCTGCTAAGGCTTGGCCTTTATCCCCATCCACCTTTCTTACAGGTGATCCCATTTTCTTTATGGCTTTCACTTGTATCTCTGACTAGCTCTTTTTCCGTGCCCATTCACGTATCTCCAACTTCCCTGAGGACCAAGTTCCCAGATAAAACTCAGTAATGTACCTAGTGTGCCAGAGCAGTGAGCTGGTGACTTGCTCTGTCTGCTCCACCTAAACAACCCATCACATGAGCCTGCAGTAAACTCTCCTACAGTTGTTATTGCAGATAACGCTATGTCTGTGGCATGAGTGCTTTAAGGAAGAAGTCACCCGTACTTATGTGTGATAGTACATTGCCCAGAACATCCAAGTTGTGACCACAGGCACTACTGCTCACTATTTGGTACATAATAAAAATCTTTCTTCCACGTACCAAGATGTATAACCTTAATGCCTCTTTTTCCTTTCTGCAGTGAGGCTTTCTCTAACCAGCCCATTCTTCCTTTGTAGTTAATTCTTTTTCCCTTCTATGTTCAAGCCACAGTATTTCCCTTCTCAAATAACACAACTTCGTTCTTCTCCTTTATGGCCCCCAGCTCTAATATTGCTTATGCTGTTTGGTGCAAGTAAGTGCATGTGAAAGCATCTTTACTGTCTGTTTTCTTACCATTTAAGCCTTCTCAGCCATCACACTGCTTCCATCCTTTTCTAGCCTCTCTGAGCTCTTCTCCTTCACAAAACTTCACCACCCTCCTTAATATCCCATAAAACTGCCTACTGTATCTTGTGTTGAAGCCTCCTCTCTTCCCTGGCTTATGCACTCCCCTATGCTATCTTTGTCATGCTTCTGTTTTTTTCCTCCTAAAGATAATTAACGCCTTTCTCATCCCCATTCACTGCTGGTTCTGTCCCACCTCAGTAAGGCTATTCTGAAACTAACCCACCAAAATTCTTCTCCACTGGCCCTTCTGGCTGAAATGACCCCATCCACTCTAACCTCCTCATGTACGCTGAGAACCTACACACTCCCTGCTAATTTACATCTAGGATTATTTTACTTACTTTTTAAAAATCTTTGTAATTTGTTACTTACCATATGGAATGAATTCCTGACTAAACAACTGCTTTCTCAAGAGTTTTTATGTCATTGGTGCTTTACCTTTTTCTCTCAAGTACTTCACAGAGATGACTTACAAACAGTCTCTGAAAAAACAAGCACATATAACTGTCCTGTGCTGCAGTCCCTCCTAACAGGAATGCATCCACTGTCGTGCCTTTCCATGATGCCTGGATGATGACATGACTGTGCTTAGCTGCTGCTTGTCTTTAATTCAACTGAGCTATAACTTCCAGTGCAGCCCGAGCAACCCGACTCTTGCCAAGTCCTGTGCTTTAGGCCCCACCTTTCACTGGCCCTTAGCATCTGCGTCCTATGGATTTCATATGTGATGGTGCTACTGCCTCTCTCCATGTATCAGATGAACTTTTCCAGCTGTTTGGCAATCCCCTGTCCCGCGTTGTCTGCCACATAAGGGATAGGGGAGAAAATAAGGAAGCATGTGGGAGATGTGCTGTCTCACTAGAAGCAGCAGCCTAGTGCAGCAGAATCTCATGTCTCACGTGGTTCAGCGTGGTCTGAAGCCTGCTGTTAACCCATGCGTGTTCATCGCCTGACCTGGTGCATGCCCGTGTCACACGGTCGGAGGTGCCAGTCTCGCAGGTGGCAATGGTGAGCGGCCGCCACTGAGATACGGACAGCGGCTGCACAGGGAGCAGGATCTGTTCATAAGGGTCTGTGAGCGAAGTTGTGGTGAAAGACTTAGTCTGTGTTGAAATTAAACACTATTCTTTCTTTTTTTTTGTTCCCTGGGCACCTAATGGAGCATGCAACCTGTAATTTATACTTCACCAAGAATTCTGGACACCTAGGGAGGTTAGTGTAGGTATTACAATAACTGTGGAAGGAGTAATTGAAGATACACGCCATTTTGTGGGTTGTTAGGTCCTGATTAAATGCACTTTACTGTGTAGTCACATTTTATTACAACTTATGTATGTTTGGAACACTGATAGAAAAGAAAGCATGTCACCTATTTACAATCACTACACATTTACATTATATTATTTACAGATAATGAATTTAGTAATATATATGAGCAGAAAATATAGCAAATATCAATACGAAACTGTACAGGGCTTAATCTCATGTCCTTTACTGTGGTTGCATTTCACTGTTATAATAAATACAGTTCTATATTTACACATTTTACTTTAAAAATCTATTAAATGATTTTAACAATTTCAAGTTTACAATATCTGATCAAAATATTTCAAACATGCTTACAAAAATAAGACACAAAGCCTTTAGGACTTTCTGCAAGCTAAAAAAGTTCTGATAAAAGAGGCTTTCTTTAACTAGTCTTTAGAATTATAACATTATTTTGCTTCTCAAATCACTTTACAAACTTCTTAAATATAGCGAGCTGAAAGGAATTTCACTGACATAAGCAGTGCAGCACAGATGGACCCCAGTTAAATTAAAGCTAAGTAAACATGGTAATAGCTATTGTGCAATGGTTGACTGATCGTCTGTTTAATCCAAAGTGGTTTCAGGCATTGTTCTACAGCTGTACGCTGCACCGCTTAAAAAGCCACAGGAGATAAAGGATTAAGATAAGCACTCAGCTGACTTTATCATACATAATTTCGGCACCGGTTCATTTTTTTTTCCTGAAGGATGAACATGTCAGCCAAAGTCAACTGATGCCATCTGTAACTGCAAAACTAAAAATATGCCAGTGTGAATGGACAAGAAAATCAAGGCATATCTATTGTTGGCAACAAGTTCTTCATTGTGAAAATCCATCCTGAGTCCCAGGAAGTTTTATATACAGTAACAGATGAACAACAGAGATCATCTGTAACTGATTACCTTAATTACTGGGCTAGCCTAATCTTGGTAATGTTAAAAAATTAGTCTCATTCACCTGGAGGTTGAATGGCCATTAACTGAGCAGTGAGGACTGGGCTATTAAATGTTACTCCTCAGGGAGCTATTTTTAACAACAAAAAAAAAGGAAATTTGTGCACTTTCATGTCTTAAATGATCAGCTTACTTGAGCAAAAGCTGCCAGGTCTGAGAAAAGGATACTGGAATATCCCCCGATGGCCTGGCCAAGGTCAAAGACTGATATTCTAGGGAAGTGAAGATGGCTGTGTTGTCTGAGATATTTTGACTTGACAAAGACCTGAAGTCTCTTCTCTCTAACTGGGATGCTTCTGATGTGTAAACATACATGCGTTGATTCAGCAAAGTATTAACAGATCTAAAGCCAGAGAGGAACTCTGTGCTAATCTAACCTAAACCAAAGCCATTAGAAGGCCCTGAATTCCAATAGCTGCTCCAATACATTTTTTGGCAGTATAGCCAGTTTGAATTTAGAGATTTTTGATGACAGAGAGTTCCACTAGCTAATGACCATCACTGCCCACAATTCACACCTTTATTTCTATGCTGCATATCCCTAATGTCAAATTCCAATCTGTTTTACCAGATTCTTCTCCTTTTGAATGAGTAGTCCTCTGCTCTCAAACTTCTGTTTCTCAAAGTAGCTGCTTATAAACTGTGATCAAATCACTTCTTTCTTAAGCTGTTTTAAGTTTATGATATTCACATCCTTTTCAATGTCACAATGTTCTTTACAGCATGTGAATGCAAGAACTGTTTGAAATATCCCAGTAGTGCTTGCATCAGTGCTAAGAACACAGATCATACAGTCTCTTCACTCCTTGATACTGCCTCGGCTAAGGATATTGGCTATCCTTAGCCAAAAGAACACAGTGGCCTCTAAATCTTCAACTGGCTAGTGACCATGAACTAGAAGGTTTCTAGAATCACTGTTTCACAGGACAGAGATCATGCCATGAACAGGACATTTTTTGTTCCTAGACAAATTACCTTAAGTGAATGTTTCTATGTGAGTGCCTTTAGTATCCTTTAATTGCCCTCAGCATGCCAGTCTTTTTGTATTGATGACTTTCTGTTAGTATTTTCCACCCTCAAATTCTATGAGTCATCTGACAATTTTATCAGCAGTAATTCTGGGAGTAATTCTATGGGCATGGTAGCAATTCAGGACCAAACTGTGCAGAACCTCACTAGAAAAATATCCACATGACAATGGCTTGCCATTTACAATTACATTTTAAGCACTTAACAGGATCTTAATTAACTTCTTTCACACCATGTTAATTCTGTAGGTTTAGCTGACAAGTAAAGATGCTTTGTCAAGTCAGATGGCTTCTAAAAACCAAACCCAATGTCAGTTGAACTACTAAATCAGTTTTATCAAACATGGAACTTCATCAAAGTCTATTCTGCAGAAACCTTTAGGACTTGAACCAGACTACTCTTCCATTTAGACACCTTGCTGAATGCAGGCCATACATAAATGCTTATAAAAACAATCATGGCACTGAAAAACTATTATTAAAACCAAATTACAATAAACAGGACCCCCCCCCCCAGTGCCTGAAAACAAACTGTATCAGGTGATGCTTTGAAAAAAAAGCTATTTTTGCTCTTCACCAACTGATGCCCTTTCTGAGTAGTTCTACTTTAAAAGAGAGCAGCTGATAGAACTGAACAAACTGCAGCAGCTTTCAGTTTCTCTCTTCATCCCAGCATTTCCGAAGCAGGCTGAGAAGGCTCAAGTATTGGATTTTCAGCCTGCTGCAAGTTTTGTCATTGTCTGTTTTCTGATGTGTGTACCAATAATTCAGAAGCACTCTCTAGCTTATATGCACACATCGATACTTGCTTTCAGGATTAAAAAATTTGTAAACAGGTGTTTTCTGTACTGCCACTGAAACTAGCGACATGGAACAAACGCGACTGATGAAAGATTGCAGCTTTCTGTCATTTGGTAAGACGATGGCATTAGTGAATTGCTGGTAGGCATATCATATGATATGCTGGCACTTGTGAAGGTTACCAATGCTTGTGTGGAGTCACAAGATTGTTTTTCTATGTCTTCTGAATTCACAGAGATCAGGCTGGCATGTTTTGATCTCCTCCATAACAAAGTTTGCTTTCGCAGACTTCCCAAGTCCTCCTTAAAGTGTGGATTGAAAAGTATATAAAGGAGTGGGTTTAGACATGCAGGCAGTGGGACAATCACTAGCAGTATTGACTTAATCACTTCTGGGCTGATAAAAGTGAGGTTTAGTAAGGAGGAAAAAGATAAGAAGGCCACAGGGCAATAAAGAATGCAATTAGTGAAAAGTAGCAAGGCTATATGTTTGACCATAGAGCAATCCCAAATGCTGTCTAGTTCTCCCTTTTCTAAACTACAGTAGAGCTTCGTGTAAGCAATAGTCATTACCAGAAAACAAAGGGAGTTCAGCAATACCAGTGCTACCATGTAGCCCATAGCAGTGGGTTCTCCAAATGGTAGGGGCAAACAAAGCGGAGAAACCCCATACTCACTCCTAGTGAGGAGTGGTATCACTGCAATGATTAGTGCCAACATAAAGCAAAAGAAAACGGCAATTTTTACGCTAGCAATGGAGGATTTTGTTTCAAACTTTGTAGCGTGCTTTACAGAAAATGCACGTTCAAGTGCAGCTAGGGTAAGGAGGAAAATGGAAGCCTCTGAAGCAAAAATGGAGAGAAGGCCAGTTATTTGGCAACCAATTCCACTTTCCCACCACGCTCCGTACTGAGCAAAGCTACCAAAAGTTGATGCATCCACGCTAGCCAGTACTCCGCTGGCCAGACCCATCAAGGCATTTACAATAGCTATTAAACCAATCAGAAGTTTTATGGAGGACATATACAGTGGAGATCTGAAAACTGTAGCAGACACCAGTGCATTGCAAATAAAGGTCAAACCCACTATGGTCCACACTCCGATTCTGATCAGCCAGCTACCAAACAGATGGTCACATGGTTTGAAGGGACCTGAAATGACAAAATAGAAAGGGCAAGGGAAACCCGTGTAAACTAAAAAATAATTTTGTGCTTTCTAAGACATTAAATTTCATGCTTTTTGCAGGTTCTCAGCATAGCCAAGCAGTGAATTTCAGTCCAAAAGGGGAGCTGGAAATTTGCTTTTCCTTTGGAGTAATCTGAGACCTTGATAACATGCAGCTAAATGCATGCTGCATGTTGCACTACTGGTGCACATGAGTCTTTGTTCCTCAACTCGAACAATCTATGGGTTTCTTTTTGTGCCTAGCAGTACAAGTGCAATGTGAACTTTCTGCAGTTCCCAGAAATTCTGTGATGTTTCTCAGTGTGTGAAAAAAGCTGAAAAAAATACCTCTCAATAAATTAGGTCAAGTTGCTAATGAGTTCTGGTGAAGTGTGATGTAATGGATATGGACAGATGCACTGCGGCTACCTTTTAACATGTCATTACACAGTCCAAGAAAATTGATGCTGTCTTTGCGTTTGGAAGTGCTGTCTTTTGGAAGGTCTCCTGATGACTTGTGGCTAAAGTCAAGTCATTATGATTGAAGCCTGCTGGGTAATCTCATAGAATTGAGGTGCATATGCTGTGCCATTGAAGCTGAACACTGCAGTCTGAGAAACATTATTTATCTTGGTATGAGCCAGCTATACTCCTTCAAAGCAAAACCTTCACAGTGGTCTGTGCTTCTCCCTGAAGACACAAACTCCTCAGCTGAGATGCACTCCATATGACTGCAGCTGTTGCCATCAAGTAGGCTTCTATTGTGTCAGTTTGCATGTTTTTCTAAGATACCATCTGAAAGATCAGCATGGAAGCTAAATTTTCTCTTGGGTCTGGTGATAACCCACCTTGGAGACAGCAATGTTTTTGTGAACTCAGTAGTTATATTTAGGCCATAGAAGAATATATGATGGTCAAATCATTCTAAATTCTTTGGCTTCCTGCCTCTTCTATTCCTCTTTACATAACTTTAAAAAAATTTGCTATTATTTGCTGTTACAAACAAGGATCTTGGCTTGGAATGAATGCTGAATTATTAGTTGTCACTTGGGGTTTTTTGTTCATGTTTCACAATGAAAGAGTGGCTAGGGAAAATGTTTGCTGAATCAAGCAAGTGAAACTTATGACCATGGCTGGTAAAGCTAGAAGTGACCTTTCAAAGACATGTTTCTTTCCTTGCCTTAAAGGAAAGTTTCAGTGGAATTGGTGGCTTGTAGCTTTGCAATTCAATCAATGCATTTCTTTTTCCTTTCTGCCACACTGTGAAGCCAGGGATGCACTATTCTGTAAGAAAAATGACAGTGCTGGGGGTCCTTTGTGATGGACTGTGTACACCAGTACAGTAGTGCTTCGTATTTCCTAGACATTGAACTAACTGTGTGTTGGTCAGGAAGCTCAGTTATAGAATAACTCAGTGAAGTTCACAAGAATTACTTTAGGTTTGCCAAAGATTGAGCAGATTCTGCTCCCCTTTATCATCTGTGTCTTGGTAGAACAGTCTTTGCTCTCTCATTCCCTTGATAAGGGGATCAGTTCCTGTCAAAAGGGGCCCAGAGTGAGGATCTGCTTCAGGACTGGGTAAAATTTTTTTTACGCTCCTATACGGATTTAGTAGCTGCATAGTGTTCTGGACTTCGATGCAAAATGTTATGTTATTGTGCCAAATATTTGTATTAATCTCATCAAATTATTGCAAAACATTGTGTTACAATCCTAGTATCAGATTCAGAGTTTGTGCTGCATCTAGAATATCTGGTAATACTGTGCTTCGATTCCTATCTGTCTGGCAGTTTCATACCTGGAGAAGGTGAGCATTGCACTGAATGATGAGCTTTCAAATCTTCTTCAAAGTCAAGAAAAAAATCTTCAAAGTCACGTTCATCTGTGGGGGAGAAAATACCCAGATTTGATATTGCAATTTTCAGGAAAACTTCTTTTAGTACAAATTGCAAAAATGTCTGTGGTATTTAAGGCCTGGTCTTGTCCCTTTGCCTGCCAAACTGCGAGCAGAAGCAGATGTATGCCTACTTGGTTTTGAAATACTGTACTCAGGATTATTTAAAAAGTTGGCACCATTACTTCTCTGAAAATAATCACTTAACAGATACCGTCTCAATTACCTAATTTGCAGTGTGACGACTGCCTAGGAAGGAGTTCAAAATATGAATTCTGCTGTTGTGCCAGGCTACTAAGAATTAACACAAGTTTTTCGGTGTTTCTCATGTCATCGCTTTACCATATATTCTTGGCTCTATTTTTGCTGGGGCTAGCCCTGAACTCTGAGACTTAGTGGTTCACAGGAGCAGAGATGGCACAGAAAGCAGCAGGATGGTATAACATGTATAAGTGTGCCTACATAACGGGTAACAGGTCAATTAACAGACCTTGTGCTGAAGGGGAAGAAAAATATAGTAGTCATCTGTCCTGGAGAGCAGATGCCCTCTCTGGTACCCAGGAAGTGCTGGGAAGAAAAATATCAACAGCTGTGCCAAAGTAGCCACGTAAGCTCCATGACTCATCCTGAAGCATGTGGGCAGCAGGAGAGCCAAGGATGCACTGCTGTTTCCAAGACTGGTGAGAAACTAGATCTTTGCTGGCCTGCTCTTGTATGGGGTTACATACCAGCACCACTTCCCTGTCTCTCACATAAAGGGAAGATTTCACTTCCCACATTATGATAGTTATTATTTGGATGGAAAGATGAGCGAGTGAGATTTCTGAAGAAAAGGCAGACTTGAAAAACTGAGTTTGCTAAGCATAAGAATGCTTGAATAACATATTGTCGGCCAAGAGAGAGGGAAACGCTGCCTCTGTGACTGTAAAAGAATATTGGATTTGTTTAACATCCCAGGCTGCTCACAGCCTTCAGGTAGATTTAAAAGCCAATGATGACAATTACCTTGAATTTGTAACAACCCAGCATCCTTTCTGTGAAAATCGTCAATGCTGCTATTCTCATCTTTGTTCCATTGGCTGGAAATTTTGTAGTGGTTCTCACAAACTCCAAAGGCACAGCACTGATAAGCATAAGGCATTTCCATGACCCTGTAGAAGAAAAAGGAAGCATGCCATGATACTGGTTTAGCACCAGAGTTACTGGACAGTAGTACTCCTCCACTGTTAGCACAAAGGAACTTGGTGAAATAACCATGACTGAAAGTAAAAATATCTATGGGTAAAAATCAGTCATGATAATACAAAATGAGGACTCAGGAATAAAACTCCACATCAGAAATGCAGATGATTTCTAGGCTAATTTTAGTAAAGGCACAATGAAGTTTTCTTATGCATTTTCATGGGAGTTATGAAAGTGGGAGACATGCCTTGCTGTTAAGCAAATGTTTCTCTTAGAGCTGTGTTTCTATTATTTGATTTTGAATGATTTTACAGTGTAACTCACCAGCTTCTCTCTGTTACTTTCTCAATGTTTTCTTTTAAAAAAGCAGATCCAAAGATCACAACTGCATCTACCTGCCTAACAGGCAAAACCAAAACATCACTTCCCAAATGGAGTTTCTCCAGTTTTGGGAGAATGAGATCTTTTGGAATTCAAACTTTATCCACATCTTTCCACATCCAGCTCTTCTCACAGTAAGGTGGCACAAAGGAGATTGTCTCTTGTGCATGGATCAAGAAAGCAGTGTTCTAAACCAAAAGGTGAATGCATCAGGCACTGCGTGTGAAAACAGATGTCACTGAGGAAAAGGTTTTACTTTATTAATTGTCTTAGAAATGAACATGGTCATTGCAGGACACTGGATGCTCATTCCTAACTCTTTTAAGATTGTTGTTATTCCTAAGACATAGCTGAGTATAGGTCAGTGAGTTTCAATGATTTTGAGGGTTTCTGTTGTCAGAAAATTGCTCATTTCTGGTATATTTGGAATTTAATTCCTTTGGAGATGTGCAAATTCTGAGGTAGCACGAAAGAACTACTTATATTCAAGTTCTGTGGAGCACTACTTCTATTCCTTAAAAATATTTTATGCTTTGGAAGCAGAGATACTTAATTTGCAGAGTTCACCAATAGTACATAGTAAAACCTAACAACTCACCTTAATTCCAAAGCACAATAAACCAAAAAATTAAAAGATAAAGAAATGGTTAGAAGTTATTTTGACTTAAAAGGAATAAAGTAGAACTAGATCCTCCTATCAGATTACTTTCAACAGGTTAATCATATACATTAACATAATGAGCATCGCAAGCAACTTCTAATCCCCTGAAATATCCCCAAAGAAATCAGTCTGAATCAGGCCCAGCGCCAACAGGACTTAAAACTTGCGTGCCAGTCAAAAGCTTGGTACAAAGGGAAACAAACGGAACCCTCAGCTCTGAAATGATTTTTAAATTAGTGCATTCTGGGGTATTTAGATTCTATATACCTACATTATTGTTGCTAATTCCCAACAGAAATACAAAAGGTATAGACACAGTACCCAATACAAAAAGCTACATAAGGTATTTTTAAGGTACTCAGTCTAATAAAAGTTCAAGATAACCAAGATCTAACTATCAAGCAACCTCATGCCAGCAGATTTAAATATTTAATTTCTAACTCATTTCTGTGTGTGCCATCTTTGAAAATAAGGAATTATCTTGATTAAACATTTTGAACATATTTCCCAGAAGCCACTCTTAAATAAATAATTATTAAACCCATAGGTTACTAGACTAACAACAATCTTGATCCCCAACTAGAAATGCCACTTTTCTGAAAAAAAGTCCCCACAAACAAACAAAATAAATTTATCAGAAGAAACACTGATAATTCTGGAAGGTGATCACTGTCGCTTGTGGCTTCAGACCTTTTGGAAGACATTGACACAGCTGGGGCTATTTTAGGCTGAAGGGACTAACAGATGTATTCCCTGGTTATTCCAACAGCCCTCTGTGCTTAATAATGACAGATGTCCAGATGCCACTGCACTTCTACCAGCCTGCTGGACTGTCATACGCTGGAAGTGAGGACCTTTCACATTGTACTGGTCCACTACTTCAAGGAAATAGCCAAAAAAGCCCCTACTGCTTTTAAATTATCTTGAAAGAGGAAGACTCCCATTTCTTCACCTCTCTCTAGATCTTTCCAGCACCCTTTCTTAAAACTGAACACTTTGGGTTTCTTTCCCCTGAGTTACTAGGAATGCTTCTGAATCTGTGTGGAAAGTGTAACTGCACAGAATGACTGGGACCCAGAACACAGAGGACAAAACATACTTTGCAGTGCAGAAAAAATAGTATCAGCATTTCTTGGTGACAAAGCAATTTCTTTCTTGCAAAAGATACATTTAACAACAACAACCAAAAAAACCCCCCCAAAACCCCCAAGCGCAACTCTCAGCTATCCAGTGCTGGAAGCAGTCCTTTTTATGGGTGATGCTTATTTGATGTGGGTGATTAGATTTAGACTTTGTCAAATTAAACTCTTTCAGAAACACTGGCTGAATTTATTTTTATATTCTGCTTATCTTACTGATGATATCTGTATCCTTGAGAATTTTTTCCTGCAGCAAGTAATGCCTCTTTTTTCTGTTTTTAGATTAAGCAGCAGAGAACACAAGCTCATTTTCCACCTCACAGAGGTGTGGGGTTGATGGTGAATGGGAAGGCACAGTTATGATGAATGGAGCCAATCACTGAGTTCTTTACGGTGCTGAGTCAAAGCATCAGATAAAGAAGGAAGGAGTGGCTGGCAGCCTGACTTTACTTCCCCAAAGCTTGCCACAGCAGGCTCAGCTCAGCTCTGTAGAGCATTCTCATGCCATTGCTGAAGGTGGGGCAGAGGATGCTCAGTTCTTTGATGTGTCTGTGTATTGAACAGCAATGACCCCTTTAGATGAGCAGGAAGCTTTTACACAGGAATTTGTCTTTAATGTTGTAATCCCTGTCCAGTTCCAACAATTACAAAGGGTGAAATTTCATTTTGTTTTAGATCTCTCTTCAAGTTTGGGGCTTCATGCATTGCCTGTGCAGTGATCCTGTATGAAGTCCTGGCCTCATTTTGATTTATGGTCCAAGCCCTGTAGACTCCAGGTCAGGATTTTACCCCGTTCTCTCCTGACTGGCTATAATTGGTTCTTACGGATGTTACTCAACTCTAGATAAATTAATCATGCTTTTTATACCTTTTTAAAAGACTTAAGCTACTGTCTGACACATCCTTGTTAACTACTTACCCAGATTAATGACACTAGTTGCATTTCAGCAATGTACATAATTTTACTGGTGGAAATGTCATATAAAGTATAATTTTGATAAAAGAATTAAAAAATCTTAATTGTACATAATTCAGTTGAATAGTGGATTATTCTAGGACTACTGCAGCACCTCTCATGCCTCTAGGCCATGGTATATACATCACTATATATTTGCTAGGTTGGAGTAATCTATTTTCTTGTGTTTATATTCTTTTAAAGAACCTTCAGATATTTTAGAGTTATCACCTGCCTCAACATGTGGGCAAAGTCAGTAAGAGAAGAAAAATTATGGCAGAAGCTCAGTCTTAACCATTCATGATTTCTTATGGTATGTGCTTCTGAGACCAATCTCAAGGTCTCTAGTGTAAAAGAGGTGTGAGGCCTCTACTACTTTGAATGTTCATGTTATAAAGTAGTTCCATACACTGTGATGAAGTTATTGCCCAATCTGTTCTCTGACAAACTGAAAATACTGGGTTTAAGACTTTTAAGGCATTGTTTTGCAACCTTGGAATCACTTTTTGCAGCTCCTGTCTCAGTTTATATCAACATCCCATCACAGAAGTGTTCTAGTGTGGATCCCTCCAGTACTGTACACAGAGGTTCAATCAGCTCTGCACTTCTGCTGATGATTCCCTTATTGATAACTGAAAACACTCCAGGCCTTTTCATTAGTGGTAATGTCTTCTTGAGTTGTCTCCCTGCTAAGACTCATGGGACTTTTCCAGTGCAAAGGGCAAATCTAGTGAAGACATAAAGATAGAACCTCCATCCTTGGAGATATTCAAAAACTGTCTGGACATGGTCCTGGGCAACTGCTCCAGATGACTCTGCTTTACCAGGGGTGGCTGGACAAGATGACCTCCAGAAGTCCCTTCCAACCCCAACCATTCTATGATTCTGAAATTATGTGCACATTTTAATTGTTTCAAATTCTATGATTTCAAACCTTTTACAGTAAAACATGGGGAAAAAAATGTATGCTGCACTTGACATCCTCTAATTAAAATATAAAAATCAAGGCAGAGTTAGCACTCCCAAGTACCCTGAAGTCAGAGGCAAAACTCTCTTTACTGTGATTTCTCTATGGTCATCCAGTGACTGGCAGAGCTGCAAATGATGTCTAGAGAACATTTCCTTCCTGTATCACAGAGCATCCAGCAGAAAATTACCACCATCAAAATGTTTTAGTAATCATGGCAAAGTATTATCTGAATCTTAATCAAAAGATTACAGAAAAAAACATGTTCAAACAAAAGAGGTCAAATGTTTTGGAACTTCAAGAGTATATTCTTCCCTTGGTATTTGCTGTGTTCCATTAAAAATAATGGAAGTTCTGTAAGCACAATCCAGTAGAAGAAGGACATATCACTAAGCTTCTAGCAATATTGCTTTAACAGCTTTTGAAACATATCACTAGGAAGCAGATGTGGCTCGTATTAAGAAAGTACTGGAGTTAATATTTCAAACCGCTTCATAGTTCCTTCAGTTAGAAGTGAGCATAATAAAAAAGTTATCATTTTTGTCATATTTGCTTTAGTTTTAATAGCACAGATCAAAGACTGACAATACGAAGTAACATGCATTACACACTGACACACCTTCCATTGCACATGAACACAAATGTGGCTTATAAGTTTTAATGATATACTCACTTGAGTTCTGGAAAATTTTCAGATGATATCAAACTTTGTAGGGCATGATTTCCTGTTAATTTTAAATGAGTTAAACCATGTAGCCCCGTCACAGGAAAAGAGGACAAAAGGTTGGATGACACATCCCTGCATAACAGCAAATAAAAATCAGCTTACAGGTTTTAATTTTTTTTCCTTCAGCACTAGAAGTGTCATGTTGGAAAAACAGGTTAGACTTTTCTAACTCAACCAAAAGTGACTGCATTAAACAGAGGCCCCGGTCAGCAGAGCAAAGCTGCAGCACCACTCAGGAGTATGCACCTACGTGCCTAGCAGAAAGCTAACAGTAATATCTAGCAGTTAGCTAAGTCTCTGTTGTCAAATTTTGACTCCAAACATTCATAGTGCCAGTTTTGAGACTGGCAAGCGAATTTAAAATCTGTTAATTAGATTGTTTGAATTAAAGAGAGCCAGTACCAGAACAGCTTCCCACAGTTCAAAAGATCCAGTGGGATGCTAGATGGCATGGCTGCCACGAAAGCTGCACAGGGAGCAGATCAGGTGTATGGGGAAGACGTGTTACAGGGTAGGACAGGTCTGGGCTGGAGCAGGTTCAGGTGACAGTTCTAAGCTGAGCTTTGTCTGAGGAGCTGAGGGAAGACAGCACAGATGGACGCAGATACAGAACTTGGTGAAGGTAAAACAGGTGAACAAAAAAGTGACAGTGATCGAGGAGATATGGTAAAGTAGTCAGAATGGGAAGTCCAGAGGTATTCTGTTCTCTATTTCTCCCTCTCTCTTCCATTTATTCTATGAACCTTTTCAGTTCTCTTCACAATTATCTACACTGCAATACTTAAGTGTATATATACATATACATATATATATATATAAATAAGGTCAACAGTCAATAAGGAGGAAGAAGGGGAGTCTAATGCTGCTGAAATGCTTTTATGCCCAAGGCTGAACAGCAAAGTTCCTGTCTCTTGGACTATCTACTGAAATCTAAGGGCTAGACAAGATAAGGTATGTTGATGGACTGGTCTTCTATCTGTCTGGTTTAGCGTGTGTCCTCTTGCTCCCAACACAATTAACTACCAAAGGTGAAATTCTGGTTCTACCGCAATGGTAGAAATGACCACCGACTCTGGCCAGACCACGGTTAGAGACTAGCATTTCAGGGAACACTGGCACACTGTGTTACTGTGTGTGTGTTAAAGGGCTTTTTTCTTTAACCCTCTCTGACTGTTCTATGCTACTGATGAAATGTACAATTTATTGCTTACCTCACAAAGTAGGAAAGTTCAGACGGTGGCCCCAAAAGGGATATCATGGGCAATACTGTCTTTATGGACATTTTTCCATGCACCATTCAGAGGGCTTTGCACACAGAAAGAAATTAATATCCCTTTCCAAATTCAGGCACCTGCCTGCCAATGGGAAGTAGTGAATGAATTCCTTGCTTTGTTTTGCTTGTGTGCACGGCTTTTGCTTTACCTGTTAAACTGTCCTCATCTCAATCCAAGAGTTTTCTCACCTTTACTCTTCCAACTCTCTCCCCCATGCCACTGTGGGGTAATGAGTGAGCAGCTGTGTGGGGCTTAGTCACCAGCCAGGGTTAAACCATGACAACCTTGAAGAGGCATTAAAATGACAGTGGGAAGTAGGAAAAAGTGAGTAAGGACTGAGAAGTGCTTGTGAACAAGGCCTGCAAAATAGGCTGCTGATGTCTTGATCATTAACTACTCTGGCTGAACTTACAAAAGAAGAAAAACTATTCTGTCAAATGAGGAGCAATGAAATAAAGATGCATACTGGAAAATGCTTTTTATTTAATTTTTAATCCAGTTCCTCAGTCCTGAAACACACCTAACAGGAAATACTCCCCACTGCTACAATAGACTGAACTAACAAATTGAATGAAGAAAGGCACGTGCACTGATATTCTTCATGGACCTCAAATGACTCTGATTACATAGTGTTATATGCAGCTTTGCCATAATACCTACGGGAACTGGTGAAGAACAAGAAAGCAGGCATTTAGACATGGATTCAACAGACTAGAATAGAAAAATCTTCAGTTTCTGCTGGGACAGCAAGTTATTAAATTTTTGTATGCTCTTGCAAGAAAAATGTGAAAATTGGAATGTAAAAGATATACAAATACTTACAGTTTGATCAGAGATGGTAAAGAGGAGAAGGCATTGGGGTGAATAATTTTAATTTTGTTCCAAGCTAAATCCCTACAAGAAAAGTGAGTGGAAAATTACATACCCACTGAGTGAATATGGAAGTTTTCATACACTTGATTAGGAGGCCTAAATATAAAAAAGGTATTAATTACATGCAAATATATGCAATAAGCTTCTGCATATCTCATAGTGCAAAATCTTTTTTCCATTTTAAAATTATGTTAGTTAGTTAATGGTGTTAGTTATTAAACTGACAAACTTTCTTAAAATGTCTTAATGCCTTCTACAGTCTAAGGCAGTTATTTTCAGTCTGCTTCACAGCTTCCTAAGGCAGCAGAAAGAAGGGTGGGGTATATGGGCCGCTTCTAAGAGGTCCTCATGATGTGACTAAGAACAGCAAATCCATTGTCAGTAAGGTTAACTTCCTAATCTCAATCTTCACTGCCCCTGAAAAATCAGAAAGATTGAAAGCAACTCTTCAAAAAATGTACAGGTTTGATCCTGTGAAAACTTACAATCATGAGTAATTTCTTGACAAAATTACTCTGCTCGCACATGTGTCTGTGTGAAAACTAGAAGCCTGCACATGACTGGACTCTTATTTCTTA
>JAVJGI010000060.1:58230354-58285464 GCA_035590275.1 Ibycter americanus | reverse complement strand
CTGTTCTCTATAAAAACATTTCATGTTCCCTAAGGCTGATTATTATGTGAACCTGCCAACAGATATCAGCTCTGGCTCAGTGTCTTTCTCCACCTCCATCAGAAACATTTAGAAGTAACAGCTTTTATAGCTATAAGTTTGCCTCTGAATTAATTGCTGCAGATGCTAAACTTCACAATGTTTGTTCTCCATTCACAGTTATAACATAATGGGTGAAAGATCAAAGTGAGGAAAAACAGAAACAAGGTTGTTTTGGGGCATATAGTGAGCAAACAGTATATACCCCATGTGTTTTGGAACCTGGGTGAATGGCTGTTAAGGCTGTACTCACAGAGATCGAAGAGCAGCCAGCTGCCGAAACGTGTCTGCTTTGATTTCACCAATTTCATTGTGATGCAAGTCACTGAAATAGCAATAAGAATCTCCTCAGTTTCAAAAGCACTTGGAGGACACTTTGGGATGTTTTAGATTGTTTATGATCCACTTCAACACAGTGTAAGGGTATATATTTGGGATAAGTCAAACCATCCAGCAATAACCAAGCTAATGATGCTCAACCACATTTGTATATAGATTCTTCTTTTTAGGCTTTTTAGGGTAGTTTGATGCTTACATTTTTTGGAGTTTTTTACATGCTGTAAAACAGGGTAAATCTTCCAGCAGGTTATAAGACAGATCCCTGTAATACATAAGAAAAGAAAAGATTAACATCAAAGTAACATTAAAAGAAAAAGATCTTTCATTGTCTACCTTCATGCTCAATTTAAAATAACTTTGTTTTATCCACACTCACAGAAGAATAGAAATGTGCAAACTCATTTATCATCTCTTATCTGTCAGATTTTGATTTCTAACTGAGGAGGACAGAAGAGGGGAAAAGACAAGATGTATTAACTCCATATCCTACTTTTGCAAATTCCTTGCATTGTCTGAACATTTCCTGCCTGAAGTGCAGACTTCTGCTGAGCATTTTACAGTAATGATACTGGCCATCTGTATAAGGAATATTGGATTTACATCACAGACTTCATATTCATCATGTTTAAATTCTGACAAATATCTAAACATTTAAAATAATCTACAAAATACATATACCTATATTTTTTTCAGGGAAGACCCTGTATTTCTCTGGTAATGATCACAATGGACTGTAATCAGCTTTCCATTCTACACTTTTAATTAAGTACTATTGCCTCTGATCCTTAGACTGTTATAACTGAGGGAAATGGTTAAAAAAATATTGGAACGAGCTTTGAAATCAATCACTACATCAGGGAAAAAAAACTTAAAAAGACTTGAGCCAAAACTCAACAAATTACAGAATAACTGAAACATCTGGACTGATTTATAGTATAATATAACTAATCAAAACCAAGCCCAGGCAATTTGCAGAAATTGAAGGGGAAAAAAAAAAGGAACCAAACACCCACCCCCACCACCCAACAGTCTCATCCTATGTTGCTCAGGGAAAACTGAATGGGAAATTTGCTAGTAAAAGAATACAGGAAAATAGCTTATGCCTATAATTAGGAAAAATGTCCTGTTCCACAGTTATCCAATATTATCATGTAAAAGAGTAATCTCTTTTCACTCCTGTTTCAAATTCTTTAAAACTGGTTCATCTTCACCCATTTAATTCCTTGGTAAAAATTTATTTTCACTGTTACTATTCCAACAGGGGCATTTAGACTATTATGTATTTGATCTGTGGAAGTGGTGCAAGTAATGACCGTGTGTGTTTTTAAGGTAGCTATTCTACTCTGCTTTTACTATGTACAAAGTCTATCATCAACATATGTATATTTTTTGTTACAGCAGGGCAGATTATGGCCTCTGTTTTTCTAGTTTTCACAGGTACTCTGTGGTCCGAATCAGGCATGACAGAGCAGAATTCAAGTGAGCTGGAGGCTTTAGGGCCAAGGTAGAAAATGTTTGGTATGTCTGGTGGACTGTGGCTATTCTGTCATGCACAGATTTGTGACTTAGGTCTTCTTAAAAGTATGTTATCAGCTTAAATTTTGTATGTACTGACACTCCCTCTTCACACACAGGAAAAAGAAAACAACAAAACCGAAACCCTTCTCCCCTCTAGATTCTGTTAAGAGCTCCAGGAAATATTTCACTTGTTTAAGGATTTTTTCCCACTCTGTTAATACATGAGGCTCTTGGCAGCACCAGAGGGCAAGTGGCTTTGGTTCCCGTGCTGAGCTGCATACCCAGCTGTGCTGAGGGCAGTCTCTTGAGGACTGCTGGGACCGCGTTCTCACATACACCTTTACTGCAGGTGTGCAGACACTCAGGAAGCCTCTGTGCCCATTCACTCACATTTGGAACTACTGGTGGCTAGGTAGGACGCACAAATTGTCTTTCAAAGCAGTGTTTGTGCTTGTAGTGTTTGTGCACGTATTTGAGCCAGGAAGACCCTTCAAGATCTCAGTGTCCAAGAAACTTGTGGAGTTCAGTGCACTGTTATGCTTCACGGCACCAAAAAAACTCATGTGCAAACCGAAATGGGGGCTTGGCAGGCTCATTCCAATCTGGTGGGAATGGGGAAAGAGCAACTGAGTACATGAAATTGCTGTTAAATTGGTTCCTCAACCTTTTAAATATCAGCTCTAATAATACAGGGTGATACCAAAAAAAAAAAGTGAATTTCCAATGGACAGTCCTAGTCTACTATGAACTGTACAATTTATTAATTACTATAGTATTTATTTGCCTTCTGTCTTGATATTATTTATTGTTTTTTAATAATACAGGACATATTTAAACAAGTCTGTGTGCAGACTTTCTTCTGGCAACACACTTTGTTTCTGTCTTTTATCATTCTGGAAATGATTATATCAAGTCAACTAAAACTTAATTTTTTTCTGGAAATGTTCATGACATCCATGCTGGTATTCAAATAATGTGTTATAATTAGTGCTATTTCAATGTTGGCCAGAGAACTAATACCAAATACATTCCTAGTGATGTAATACATAGAGGAAAGTGCTGTTGGCTCATTCTCAAAGAAGCAGACACAATGATTACTTTTGTTGGTGATTAAGCAAACTCCAAGGAAATTTCCAAGCTAAAATAGTATCGGATATTTAGTATTAAAACTATTCCCCAACTATGCTAAGGAATAGTCTATTAAAATTTCAGTCAGCTACTTATGTCTGGTTGGAAAAGAAACTAAAAGAGGAGCATAAGGACACAAAACTGCACTCCCTACCCAGTTATGTTTTCCATCACTTCACTGAATTATCTGCCTCAGTGAGGAAAAAAACCCCAGACTACTGCAGGAGAGACAGAATGAATGAAAATAAGTCAGTTCTGCTGTTTTTTGAACAAAATGTTTTTTGAACAAGAACTGTTTTACCCTTTCCTAAAAATATGCAAAGTAATTCTCTTTTTCAGTAACATATGGGAAATCCGGACTGATAAGTGGGTTGTGAACATTTTGAGTAACATGGCAGCACACTCCCTGAGGTGAATTTCTAAGTAACGTGACACACAGAAATGGCAGTAATTGGGTAATTTTGAAATCATAATGATTTCATTTGTCCATTAATCTCTTGCATTAGTGTAATGTTAATGATCTTACTGAAACGTACAGCACTTGGAGGTTAGGTAACTGGTCACAAGCTGATCTGGGGAGAGAGGTGATCTGTGCTCCTGTGAGTGTCCTGTTGAAAGTATTTATTAAAAGAAAAAAAAAAAGTAACTTTTTAAAGATTGCAAAACAAGTATATATTTTTTAGGACATTATACATTCTTTAGAATAAGTCAGACTCCGAAAAAATAAAAATAAGCAAAAATACTTCTCTAGCACTTACAAACTCTCCAGACTTGTAGTCCCTGTCAGATCAGGAAACTCTGTTATCTGTGAAGCGCCATTTAAAGTCCTAGAATTTAAAAACACCATTTCAATACAATTGGTGTGAGGGAAGTGTGGGAAAACTCTAATATTGCAATGTATAAAGACAATTAGAATAAAAAAATAAACACATACAGAGTTCTGAGTTCTGGTAAGTGTTGAAAAGCAGATTTTCCAACAAGCTGGATAGGGTTATCATAAAAATGTCTGCAAAAAGAGGATAAAAAGACATTTTATGAAAAATATTTTAGACAATTCTAAATATATTACATGATTATACTATAAGCAAATGAGTAAACTCTCTATGATGAATCACAGACTGTGCACCTCTGGTTATAGCAGAGGTACACCTTAGGGCTTTTCTCACCCACTAATCTATATCCATCAACCACATTTCGCATTTTAAATATGCAAGTAGTAACTGTTTTCTTGATTTTAAAGCCAGAAGCCAGAAGCCAGTCAACAAATTATTCCCTCTTCCTCCCAGGGTTTGCAAAGATAGAAATCCAAATATGAAGAACTTTGTTATGACCTTAGACAAATTTAAGGTTAGCAGGTGAAGAAGTCAGAACTTCACCTAGTCAGAAGAGATTCTCTTGCACTGTTGAAGCTATGCTGCTTTTGCTCATAGATGAGTCACTATTTTTCTTACATTTATTTTACAATTTCTTATTTTGAGGTTTGCCCATTGAATGCATCCTCATGTATGACAATGGGAACTCAGACTGGAATCCATCAAGAGTAATTTTTTGCTAGTTTCTACATTGCCAGTAACGCTAGAAGACTTAGAAGAAATAGTTCAAATAAAAGGTCAAAGCCCAGAGACCACTACTCACTTCCCTTAAACACAGCATGCAAACTGCCGTTCTTCCCATGAAGTTGGAAAGACATAAGCCTGTTTGCTTGTATAATGATGTGCTACACAGTGTGCTCACAAGAAGAGCTATTTGACAATTAGCCACAAATATGATACTTAGTTCCACGTTCTCTAATAAGAAGAGTCATTGAAAAGACTCTTATCACTTACATTGTAATAAGTGATGGATTACCCACAAATGCACGCTCAGGTATTGACTTGATGTTATTGCTATGAAATCCCCTACAAAAGGAAAAATGGTTTACACATTAAGAAAAAGAAAGTGAAGGCACAATCTGTATTCCCAATGCACCATAATTTTTTTTGTCTGTGATAAAAGTGTCTGTATGTAAGGTATGTCCTGGTTTACTGGAATAAGAACTGAAAAAAGCAAAAGAAAAGAAAAGCAATGAAAAAGCTGGAATTCTCCACTTTTCTAAATGAAGAAAACCATTCAGATGAAGTAAACTGCAAAATGGCAATTTAAAATTCAGCCCTCAGTAGGAAACTGCTTTGTAGCTGTATGTCATGTACCTACGAATCTATGTGAGTATGTATATAGATATAACGTAAACACACACACACATATATGAACTAATAACATTAATAGTTAAATATTAATAATTAACTACATAACAATAAAATAGTATATATATTTCCCCCTGTACTTGTTAAACTGTAACTATTACTTTTGTTGGGATAACAATGGATTGCGCAAGTTTATCAAGTAAATGATTTTATACATTATATTGTAATATGTTGAGTCTCCCACAACCACCTTTTCGTTGAAATGTTTTAAATGTGGACATGAATAAACTATCCAATGTAGTTGTGCCTGCTGGATAGAAGGCCAAATCTTTGTCTCATCATTAATTACTGGACTTTATTTATATGAGTAATTCACCATTGTGAAAAACAAAAGCAACAACTAAGATTTCAAAAGAACAATGATGATTTGTGTGGGAAACTCTCATTAGTTCAGTCGGGTATGAAAAAGGCTTCCCAGCTTAAATTTATGCATTTAGAAAGCCTCAAATTGTTCACTGATGCAAGCACACTCAGCCATTACTTGAACAGGTCGCACATTATTGGTTTTACTTGTTTAGGCATCGTGCTACTGCTGATGAGCTACAGAGCAAGGCTCTAAATTCCTAGCTCTTTTGCATGCAATAAAAACTGCATCCATGCAGATGCAGACTCTAAGCGATATGAGGATCCCATTTAATCTAGAATCAGTAACAGACCGGTTTTGTGGCTGTATGGAATGGGTTTCCTTGCATGGCAGAAAAGCTAAGAAAACGGCATGACTGCTTCCCAGGGCGGTATCTGGCCCCTCATCACCCAAGAGCTGACTCCAGTGCATTTATGCACAGAGAGCCTGAAGCACTTCTGAGCTGGTCAGAAGAGAGCATGCTCATGGCTGCAGCCTGTGTCCCGGGGCACTGTACCCAAGTGATACACCCCATCTGAACTGAAGGCATTTTATGCCTGTCAGTTCACATACCAAGCAAAAGAGCAGTAAAATCTGTCTGCACCCCTGGGTAAAAAGACTATATTAAGGCCACACTGGGAAAAATGCTTCTACAGGTATCTTCAAAATTAGTCTAGAAAACGCTGTGTAAACATTAAGTAACAGCTACACCCACTTACTTTGGAGAGATAACTACTTCTACAGCTGAGACCTTAAAGTACAGAGCATTGGGGACAATGGTGTCCCTGTAGCATCAAACAGATATGGCCCTGACTCGCTGGCCACTTGTCAGCAGTCCTCCAACTCTGACTGGCTGCCGTGGATGCTTCCAAGCTGTAGACAAAAAGTCAGCCTGTGTTTTCAGCCCAGGCACAAATTCTGAGAGACAAATGAGGTCTCACCCAGAAACACCCTTACTATGGTGGTCCTGCAGTGAGATGAATCTCTGTGGGCCTGGGCTCCCACTTGGATGAGAACAGCAGGGCATGCACAACCTCGTGGGAGACACCTCGTACTTATGAGATCAGCCCAAACAAAGCACTGACGCACATGGTCTCATGGCCTGCGCTGGATTTGGGATGTCAGGTTGAAATTTCACACTCTAAAGATTTCTTGCACCCAGGAGCTTATCTAAAACAATAACTTTGATACTTACAGGTGAAGCCCTATGGGGGCCAGTAAGTAATTTCAAGCACATCAGGCACTTTGCTGGACTGGGCAAGGCGCATTTACTGCAAACCAGGTTATCCATGTTTGGCTACTGACTCCAGAGGTCAGCAAAAAGGCAATCCTTTGAAGCCACTAGATTTCATACCAACTATTTTAGCCAAAAGATGGCAAAACAGCAGCTGAGATCGGATGGGCTGAGAAACTCATAGCCCCACTCCCTCCTCCAGAGCCACCGTCTGACAACACTGGAGGTGCTGAGCTGGAGTCAACACTACCTGGGGATCCCTGCTTTGGAAAAAATCCTAGGTAGCTACTTAAAGCATCTTTAAGATCAGTTTGTGACGTAGCAGGAGTACAACCATGTCCAAATAGTATATAATTACCTATTTAAAAAAAGATAAATGCTGATGGAACCAGGAACATGGTAAGTCATTCAAATGGAAATAATTCTGAACATATGCATCGATGTGTACACTGTGTGTATGATGTGTGAATATAATTTCATTCATTTTTTTATAACTGAAACTTAGCTCTTTTCTTTTCATTGCTCTCTGCATCCAGAAGTGTTTTATTTACAGCATAAAAAGGACTACTTATATTGGAAAGAAACTGCCAGAGTTTAATAGGAGAGAGGGAGGGAAGAAGGTAAAGACATATAAACCTGTTGGACTAATAAAGGGTGCCACACCTTCTTCTTCTTAGACCAGAAGACTGTGATAGTTTGGATTGTTTGCAAAATTCAACTGTTGTGTTTGGGACTTAAAGTAAATTAATTGTGTTTATTATTTACTGTATTCCAAGGATGAAGTTCCTGGAAAAAAACCCACTGCACAATGCAGTATAAAAGCAAAAGTTGTCAGAACTTGAATGCTCTAAGCTGAATGTTGAAAATTATCTTTTATACATGTTGGCATGTTTATTAGTTTTTCCTAGGACATCAGTTTTTAAGGATTACTGATAAAATCACCAGCATTAAAAAAAATAATCACAGACTAGACAAAACATCCTCCTTCCTAATATCAGCTCTGTACTTACAGTTCTTTCAGGTTGGTTAGTGTCCTGATAGCAGTGGGGAACTCGTCCAGACTGTTGTAATTTAAATCTCTGTGTGAAAATAGATTTCATTATTTAGGTTATTCACTGCATAACGGATAACACAGAATTGTTGGCATTTGTAATGAAATATCATCTTCCATGCGTTGAATAAATACATACAGCCCAAAGCCAGGAAATCCTCAAAAGTGCATGGATGTTTTCCAACAAACTCTATTTAGGGCACATTGTCATTCCTATTTTTTATCAGCATCCTATTTTTAGTTATATCTTAGCTATTCTGCAATAAAGAAAACTTAAGTGGATTCAGATACTACTAAGGGATTTGCTGTTTTGTAAATCGCCCATCCTTGTTATTTCTTGAAAGTATTAACGGGGAAAAAAAATCATACAGACTATTCAACAACTTGGTATGGTGAGCTGCATTTTACATGGCTAATACATCCCACTGTAAAGGCTTCATTTGCCTCTGACTCACTGTCTAGCTGTATTAGTCTTTCTTTTTTCCTTTTTGCTGACGAAAAAAATCTCTGAAGAGATTTTTCCCAATAGTGAAGTGGTAAAAATAAGAGATACTGGGGCTTGGAGGGTAAAAATGATTGGCAGAAATCTTCCTTGCGCTAAAACAAGTGTGAAAACATACAGTAAGTTCATTAAATTACCGTTAACTGTATTGTTAATTTTAAGATTCATCAATATTCATACGGAGAATGTTTCTAACCACACAAATTGTAAAAACAGTAGTTTAGCTAGGGTAGTGACCTCTGCTTTAAGAACTGCTTGTGCTACAGGTAATTAGACTTTATTCTGGTAGGCTGAAATGGACTATAAGCCTGCTTCTGCCCTCAGCATGAGCATCCTTCAGCACTCAGCAGACACTGAAAATAAAATCGAGGTATGCCAGCTTACTGTGACGCTCTCTGGCACTGCTTTGTGAAGAATATAGTCTGAAAAACTTGAGCAAAAGCCCTTCTGAACAGGCAAAACACAAATCACAGTTTACAATAGATTGAAATTGAAATAGTATCGGGCTGAAGTAATGCAGGCAGGAAACTGCTGTCTGAACTCAACAAGGCTTTCCTTCCTGCTTGTAAATCTCTCTCTCTCCTGCTTATTGACAAAAAGAGATTACAGGCATGTACAGTTTGGTTTTGCCCTCCAGTGATATGTGATTTCCAGACCTATGCATTGATGCAAACAAATGATCTTAAAGCTGGCATCCAACATTTATACCAAGATCTCTTTAGATTATCTTGAAACTATCTGGAAACTGGTCTATACAGTATGGAATTACTGTGCTTGAGGCAAGTGCTGCATTCTCTTATTGCAGTGAAGTGGCTACACCTACACTTATCCCCAGCTTCCTGACTGTCCTTTATGTTTTCATCTCTCTCATGCCAGGTGGCTGGGACTGGGTTTGCAATTACTTATTCCATTGTTCTGTTTTTCCCCATTTTTGACCAAGTGCCATGTGAATCTCACTTAAAAAAACAAAACAAAACAATTACATTTTCCTTCTCCCTTTCCCGTCCCCCTTTCCGGAGCTACACTAAGGGACTTCCTCTCAACTCACAGCCGGCTAAAAGTCAAAATTGTAAAATTGCAATTCAGTGGCAAGGGATCAATGTAATCAAAACTAGTGACAAAAAAAAAAAAAAAAAAAAAAAGCAAGCCCAAAACTTCTTGCTTTCTGATCTTAATGAAACATGAAAGTGGGCAGTAGGTAGTTCTGTGGATGGGTAAAACAAATAGTCACCTTTAGACTAGCATTATTAATGTTTGAAATTTTGTCTATTTGTTCCTCAAAACAGGCCTTTTAGCCTCTGTCCTGGTTGGGTGAAATATCAAAAACCTCTGAAGATAATGCAGCTGACTGTGGCAGGTGCCAGGGGAAAGGATATACAAGGTTTTACTGTCCCTGTAGCATTTCTGGGGTCTGTGGGCTACTCTAGCAGACGTCTTTATTTGCCTAACTCTAACGAAATACTTTGCACTAACCATCAGCACTGTGTTCCTGTTTGGTGTTCTTCTGTAGAATTATTTTTTGTTGGAAAATTCAAGAAAATTTGAACTGGTCTGAACAGAACTATGGTGAATACTTGAGGAAATTTCAATCTTTGCCAGTGCTATTCTTTATCAGACCTCTTTAAAGACAAAAACTGGGATACAACTGAAACATTCCTCTTTCCCCCCTTGTAAATCACATGCATAATCTGGCTACCTTGGCAGTTTTGCTTTTTCCAAGGATAAACCCCTCCCCCCCCCCATCTAATTTTATAACCCTCCTCTGTGATGAGATAGTTTCTTAATGTTAAAGCTCTTCATTACAACAATTTCCCCATGCAGCTATTAGCTTTATTGATTAAACAAGATAAATAAATAGTACTAAACTAGGCAAATATAACTGTTTATGAATAGCCACTTCTTTTTCAATGCTTAGTACAGTTTTCAACTGTCCTTCAAACAATTTATCAATGGACAATGCTTATTAAAAAGGCAAACTGATTTTATAGTAAAAAATAGGATTTGCTACATAGAGTCATTGTAAACCATCACTTAGATCCTGTAGCGATTAGGCAAGCCAAAAGACACATTTGGCTTTTAGGCTATTTTTATTCTGTCAGAATATTAATGAAAACACTCTAAAAAAAAGGAAACAAATAAGAGGTCAACTCACAAAGTCTCTAGGCTGTGGAGCCCATCAAAGCATTTCTTTCCCAGGGAGTAGATTCTATTGTTATGGAGATGTCTGCAGGGGAACATTAAGCACACAGTCAGGAAAGCACACTGCACACAGTGGACTTAAGCAAAACATTTTGATGGTTAAATCAAAAGGAACTTATTTTCAGGCATGCACTGATTATATGCAAGTCATGCTTTTGCAAGAGCATATTTAGGAGGCACCTCTACCGCCCTCCCCGCCTTTCTCCTGATATCTCCCCACCCATGCAGGCTTCCATTTGGTTTCATAGAAGGGATTTGTTTTAAAACCACCTAGATTGTTTAAAAAGGGTATGTCCTGGAGCTCCAGGTTGGGTTTGTATATTGAACACTGGGCAATTGTAGATGTATTCTCAGTGGTGGTGATTTAACATGTTGTCTTAAAAACTGTGTGTGGGGTGTGAGGGGTATATTTGGAGGATGTATATTCTGAGGGCGTTAGAGGGTATGGCACAGAACAGGCGCAGGTGAGGAGATGGCTAATACAGCAGACAAGAAACAGGCATTAGGCTTGCAGAATGAAAGAAGACACGAAGACATAGGACAAATAAGTCAGCTTCACTGAGATGAGTAAACTAACCAGTCTTGTAAGTGCTGTAACTTGACTTCCTTTGAAATGATAAAAATCAACAAATACTTTCTCAAATGTTTAGCAATTGAAAGTAATTTTGTTATACATTTAAACCAGCCCCCCTGCACAAAGGCTCAGAGTACTGCCTATTTCTAAGTCTTTTAAACCAACATGGAAAAAACCCACTCTGTGTGAAGCTCATTAACGTGAGAAGATACAACTTGGAGCCACTTCAGTTTTTTTTTTTTTTTTTTAAAAAGGATGCTCTTTTTTCCCAGCAGATTTTTCCTTTTATTTTATTCTTGACACTCTACCCTTATAGTGGATGGAAACTACAGGAGTAGCACTTTAAAAGAAAAGAAGGGCTGTGAATGAGGGGCTGCCAGGTGCTTTCCCTTCAATGCTTCATTCTGCTCTGAAAATAGTGCTAAAGATCAGAGGGTCTGTGCATATTCTGCAGAACCTACAGAAATTGAGTCTACCTGCCCATAGAAGGCAGGGATTCTGCATTTGCAAAATGCAAATGTTCTGTGGGTTTTTCCTTTCCTAGGAAGAAACCTAATCAACCTTTTTTTTTTTTTTTTTGACTACACTGACCTTTAATTGCTTTAGTTAGCATGAAGAGTGCACCTCCAAACTCCAATTATGTTTGGATCTCTAATGATAAAGCTTCAAACCTGCTCCAATTTGCCATGCATTTTTGCACTGGCTTGAAAATTTGCCAGACTGTATAGAATAGCAAACAAAAGAACACAGAACTACACACAAAGATTTTGATGGGCCAAAAATATCAGATGTTGTCGATCATGAGGAATGATTCAATTATTAATCAATATGAAGCCCAGAAGATTAGAAATAAGCAAAGCAGATCCAAAATAAGGAAACGTAACTGAGCAGAAGCAATCAGGGCACGAAAAGAAATAATTTTCTCCTGCATTTCTTAACTGTCCTCTTATCACTGTATTACTGGTAGGGATATAGAGAGCAACATTCAAGACAATCTCTTGTATTTAGCATTGCTGAGATAAATCTAGAAGCTCAGTCAAATGACAAAACCATCCACTCTTTAACTTGAATGGGTTTGATATTTCATGTAAGCAGAAGACAATGGTTTTGCCACACAAAGCAGCTGTTACTCCCCATTTTTGATGGCCTATATGCTTATATGAATACATTAAGCACTAGGCAGAGATGGTGATTATAACTGTCAATAAAGAACCCTGGTGTGTGCCAGGTTCAATGCTTACACTGGGGCTAGAGTATACTAAAATATGCTAGTTTACAGACTATGGTTTCAGACAGCTTGTAAAGCTCGAATATATTGTTTTCTCATTAATAATGCTAGCATTTTCCAAAGTATCCTGAAATAACTTCTCCACCTCAGTTTCTCCAGCCAGTCTAGAATTTTTTCCACTTGGTACATTCCCAGAAGATAAAAAGCTGAAACTGTGTTCCACAGTGTACCTTTCAGATTTTGGTGTGTGCTATGCAAGTTTCATTTTGTTGAACTGGTATGCAAGCATAAAATACAAACATACATATACTTTCTATGAAGGGAAATGCATACTTTTTCTACTGGACAGCATTCTTTCCAAGTCATCCAGAAAGCTTTCAGTTCATTTCCTGTTTCTAATCTTCCCTCATTCAGCCTTTGAGTCTTACAGGGCACACAATCCATCTCTTCCTGTTTGTTTTGCTGACAAGATAAGGTGATTTTTTAATTCCCCTACATAGTTCTTTATTGGAGATGGAAACTTTTAAGCTGGATCAAAACAAGTGATTTAGAAAATGCTAGTTTAATTGTAGGAAGACATAAAAAAATCTGTTTCTCCAAGATATTTTTTTTAAACTTTAGTTTGCAGTACATATACAATCCAGAAAACTTAAAATTATATTTCAAAAAGAACATTTTCTGCAACAAACGAAATTGAACTCTTGGTAAAGGAGTATCACTAAGCCTAGTGCAGATGGAGAAGGGAAAGTGCAGATTCATAGCCCCAAGATATCAATTTAATATTAAGACTGTAAGATAAAAGAGACGTTTAATTAACCCATGTATATACCTATTTACCTGTCATTTGCCAACTGGGGAGGGAATAGGGAAATATTTAATTATTAAAGGTTGTCTCAAGCAACATTTAAATTAAACATTGCATCTTCAAGTAATTTATCACAAAGAGGTCAAAGCCCTGCAAAGAAGCTGAGATTGTGTCTAAAAAGCAATCAATAAGACTTACAGAACTACCAAACTAGAGAGGTTTCCAAAAGCATAGTCAGGTATGTAATGAATTTTATTCAGTGCCAGTGTCATTGCCTGAAGTGCTGGTAAACTTCTAAAAGCTTGGACGGGAATTTCTGTCAAAGAATTATCATCTAGCCACAGGTGTCTAAGGGAGACCAAGCCATTGAAGCAGTTCGGGGGCACATAGTTGATGTGGTTGGCATCCAGACGTCTAGGAGAAAAAGAAATAGAGAAAATTGACTCTGAGAAAGAACAGTGGACTTAACACAATGGCCATCAGAAGTTATCACCAAGCATACAACCCCAAAGCGTGGACATGGGTTGCCACATTCATTTTTAATTCCCTGGAGATTCTACATTTCCATCTTGCTTGCAGCCTCACCCGTGAGACCTCACATTATGTTTACAAGTCTCCTTGTCAGCTGTCTCTCCATGGACAGCTCTCCTTTGCAGCCATCAACTCGGTGACAGCACACACTGATCATTTTTGAGCAGAGCCTCTCTACAGACCAGGTATGAATTTGATTTCCTTTTCCAATTATTTGAAAGTATGGAATAAAAAAGTGCAAGAAACTCATCCACAGTTTCTCTTTCAGAACCTATAAATCACCGAGCTGCAAGACGATTTGTGTTTCTCTACGTTAGACACCTACTGCAAGAGCCACAAATAAAACTCACTTCTGAGTCTTTGTTCCCGTTTTACCTTTTCTTAAATATTGTTTATTCTAGTGATTCTAATGAGCACTGAAGTTCACATTTTTCAGTAGTGGAGCAAAATGTATTTTTAAATAGATATTAGTGTTGCTAATGCAATGTATTTATTTTGAAAAAGAAGGTATTAAATACATTTCAGCTGCTGCAGAGCCAACAGAGGGAGCCCAACTGCACATCATACCTCTTGAGTCTGCAGGTGATATCTTGCTCTCACACTTGTGTGAATAAGGATTAAATCTACTGAATCTTTTGCAGATGTGGTGATAGAAATATTATGTCATATATTCACTGGCTTTTGCTTTTGCTGTTTTCTTTCCCATTGTGATGCTTTCAAGGAAAGATTTAAAAGTGTACTTCATATTTTGGAAACTTTGTGAAGCATCCAGATGGTGATCTGTACTCTGATACACTTTTTCTGCTTTTAATGTGTTGCACTGACTTGTACCTTGTTCAGAAAATGAAAGCCACGCTCTGAAACTTTTCTTGAAGATGTCTGTACAGACATCAGAGTAATTAAGTGAATGGTGAAACAGAAATAAATTTAAATAGATGTTTGAAAACACTACAGAACAAACAGCCACACCCAGGGTACAAAGCAGTAATTCTGTACAACCTAAATTTGGTCTGTTTGAGAGAAATGCCATACTCTTTGTGGCGGGTATACTAATCTCTTTATTTAAAGCTGTTTCCTCATTCACAGTCATGTAAAATGTCAGGTCCATTCTATCTTCTTCTCCATGCTGCTCCTACCTACTGCATGAGAACGAATAATGACTGCTAAGGCTCTGTGCCAGGCTGGCAAATAACTGAGACAAGGTCAGTTGGAACAAATTTATAAAGTTCAGCGTCAAAGCCCTTGTACAATTAAATTTTCAATATAATAACTGACATGGCAGGCAGCAGAGACAGAGCTTCCAAAATAACTCAAGGGTCTGTCAACAAATGGGTGAGGCTGGAAATGTTTAGAAATACTCATGCTGTACCTCCCCCATTCCCCAGGCAACAACCATGCTACGCCTGTGTTTTCAAATAAGGTATAATTTGAATGAGTAGATGAGGTTTCTTTGTGTTCAGTCAGAAGTAAATTTCTTCCCTGGGTGATGCTGGTATGTAAACTAAGAAGTTACAGTTGCCTTAGTTTGACAGTTACATTGATTAAAGAATGGAGGCTTTATTCAAACTGTGTTACTGTATTACATTTAACATCTTGTTGAACAGGAAGCCTGCCTGTGCAGCTCTGATGTCCCTGTTGACTCCCCAGGAGTTACTCACAGGATGCCTGGCTGCACAGTGAAGCCAACAGCCAGTTGTTTGTATGTGATCCCATGGCTGAAATGGCGCTATTTCTGCTGTCGTCAGAGAGACCAGGACTTTTACCTTACCAATATTTGGTAGCAAATCAAGGAACTGATTTTTTTTATAGCTGAAGTTTCCAAATATAAACCCACCCCTGGCTATGTAAACAGAATACACAACATAGAAAGAAAAACAGGACTGCTGTAACAAAAATGAAATTCTAGGTAGTTGAATAATTGTTTAAATAAAGCTTGGAAGAAATCAAGAAGCTACAATGACTTGTGCTGCAGGTCCTATAACTGGATTATGCATCCTGCAAGTGCTCATAAGAATTACTGTCTAAAGTGCTCTTTTGTTATCTAATCTTTTTAAAATTTCCAAGTACCGTCTTCCCTCTTGCAGATATTAACAAGGCTTCAGCAGCGGTTATGTTTCCTGCCATACTGTAGGTAATGCAAATGGATGTATACAGCATTGATCAAAATCACCGTTTTTGGCCAATTGTTTTACATGTGTTGATCAAAGTTTTGGCACTTCCAGAACTAAACCCATTAGCTCATGAACATGACCCTATTTATAATTGAAAGTATATAGATAACATGTGGTGAGTTTGAAAGCTGCTATTATATTCCAGAGAGCGCCAGTTTAGGGAAACAGAAATGCTTGATCTTTTCTGATAGGCAGCATGTAAATAAAACGGCCAGTATGAAATTCACCATAAGCTCACTTAAAATGTCTAAACCTTTCAAAGCAAATGCTTGAGCTATGTGGACTGTATCCCACTGGCGTTTCCTGTGACATACTGTGAATGGTACGACCATGTGCATAAATTATGAAAAGATATTATTCATACAGAATTGTAAACAGGACTAATTTATTAGTACTCTAAAATGGGTGAAGGTAGATGTTTGAAAAAGATTTGAATTGCATTTTTTGATCAATTAAATATGACTGGATACTTAGTTTTACGCCACTGGTAGGTTTCTAAGGGAATATGTATTTTTCTCCTTTTTCTGAGTCTTGTCTCAGGAACAAGCCCACCCACAACCTGGATGTACCTTGTGATCAAGAAATTCCTAAATATCTTGTTGTCATGCCTTGCTCATTCATTCAGCATTAAATTAAATGTTAGGGATGGCATTGGGAAGGAGATTTCTCCCAGGTCATTCTCTCCTCTGAAATAAATAGCTATTACATGGATTGCCTCTTCTTGCAATGGATGAGGGCCTGAATACAATGAAGGGACCAGAGACGAGGATAGCCACAGACAGATAAAGAAGTCAAGGACAAAATGTTTCTTGACATTTAAGTTTAAAATAGGAGAGGTAAAACCAAATGAAAAGGGGCTATACGTAACAAGTAGGGGAGGCAGAGAAGTGAGAGCACAAGAGGACCGATTTGGAGCATGGTGGATTAAAGAAGGGGTGTGCTCCTCCCGCTCCTCTTCCGACCTAGCTCTGTTACGCAGGGAGCCACAGCCAAGCCCTGCCACAAGATATGGGGTAATGATGGACAGGAGTTGGGGACAAGGCCTGTCTGAGGACAGTATAATGGGCAGGAGGGAGTCACCTGCAGCCCCACCACCTCTGCTAGCATGTGGTGACATGGACCCTATCATGGTTTTTTTCACAGGAGTTTGACTAAAGCCTCATTTAAGTAATGGCAAGTGACATAGAAGCTGGCTCTGAGAAGTGGATGCAATGAAAATAGAGCTGGCTATTGTGAGCCATGTTTTTCAAACATGGCCCTTTACGCAGGATATCCCCTTCAGTCCACAGGGGAAAATGCTAGGATTATTGTGAAAGCTTAATTATAACACACCAGCACAGCAGTTCCCAGAGCTCACTTTCAACTCTGCCCTTGTACGGTCTTCTACAGGACTGATACAAAGAACCCTGTGTGGCAACAGCAAGATCAAAAAAGAAAAGTAACAAGTCACAGTTTAGCAGCTTTTGTTTCCGTCCCGCTGCTCAGTTTTGCATGAGGACATCTCTGCAGCTCTGGGAGTTTCAATCCTTAGTGTTTCTCTTCATATCCAAACCTGCTGCTCAGGTGTTTTGGTAAACCTGCATTCGAGATGGTGGGCCACGATGCCAGCACGCTGCGTATGGTGAAACAGCCATTTGCAGTGCTACGTTTATAGAAAGATTGGCTCTGATGCTGGGTGGGAAAAAGTGGCGGCCAGCAGCAGTTGTTGGGTTATCCTAGGAATCTGGCTTCAGACTCAGATCAGGAGTCCACAGCTAGACCAGCGCATTTGGCGTGGCTGGGAACACTCCCAGGTCCTGCAGCCAACTGGCTTGGAGTGGCCCGTGTTACGCTAGTGACCTCTCCCAGCCTCCCAAGCGAGGTGGCTGTATGCAAAGCGCCTACTGGGGATGGTCCCAGGGGTGTGCGAACTGCCAGATGGCTCTTGGGAACAGTTCAGGCAAATGTTAGTTGGCATGGGTCAAAAGTGTGCCAAGGACCCTGTTAACAGCGCAGCAGGACAGTCATGATCAGTGCCTGGGAGCGCTCTGAAGCACTGTTTGCTTCGCTAGGCTGGCTGCAGCCATAGTCTGTCACTGTGTGGTGCCCAGGAGGAGCTCCCTGGAAATCTGCTGCGAGCCCCTGTACTGCTAAACACTCCAACAGTGACTTCTTGTCCTCCTTCCACATGTGGTGTACGTCCTGGTGGACTTCAGCCATGCAGGATGATTTTTGGCTAGCAGTTCTGAGGTTGAAAAATTTGTTCGCCCCTTATAAATGTGCTAAAAAAACCTCTCTTTTGAGATTACTCAGGAGACAAAAGAGTCAGATGCCTAGTAGCTAGTGGCCTGGAATTGCTGCTCTAGCTCAGCCTATTTACACCACACTTTGAAAGCAGCTGGCCTTACGGCTGGTTGAGTCAGGGACTGCACCCCAAAAAAATAGTAGCACATGCATTTTAAGAAACCTTATACCTCTATCCTCCTCCCAGCTGCTTATCAAGCTAGAAAAGTGTCTGTGACCGAGAGGCGTGGTATGACGTTGTACTAGTGCTCCACGTTTCAGTCACTCTACTACCTAGTGCACCTCAGGGCTCTAGCAGCTCAGATGGTTAAGATGTGCAGTAAAATGAGGAGACTGCAATGGTGAGTTTTGAGACATCTTTGCATATGTGTACAGACACCTGCATGGGTACACACTACCTTGATTTAAACTGTGGGAAATTCCTCCTCACGGAGTTTGTGGGTACCTGTTGAGGTACCGGGTTTCCTAAGAAGGGTAATGCCTTCTGTAGGCTTCATTATCATGGGGTGTGACATGGAAAACCACAACTAAAGCTCCTGTCTTTTCATGAAAACAGTTCTCTTGGGAGAGTGTGATTTCATCAGTTGTTTTGTCATTTAACTAAAAATCAGAAATATTAACACAAGCATCATACTGGAAAAAAATTGTTTGAAGTTCACATTTCTGAAAGAAAAGGCTTTTTAATTTCAAGCCTGAACTGGAAGCATTTCAGAACTCTGTGCCCTCAAAGTCTTCAAATCTTGTTTGGATTCTGAATCTAAAGATTAAGAATGGAAACTTCTCTTGAAATGTCAAATATTTGGAGAAGTAGGGAGAAGATGAAATATCCATTTGCTGCCCTGTTCCAGCCAGGCAATTATTAAAAACATCCAAGATGATTTCTAGATAATCTTTTATGCAAAACTCGGTGTCACTACCAGGTGCTCCAGAAATACTAAAATATATTAAAAATAAAATTTAAGTGAATTAGAAATTGTTAGGAAATTTAAAACAAACTTCATTGATACTATTTTGTTGTTACTTGTAAAGTCAAATTAAGTTGCTTCAGTAAATTCCAGCTTTGCAGGTTGTCCAGGGAGAAAATATGGTTTATTTTTCCCTCTATCAACTGCTTCCAGTGCTTTGGAAGACGGGCTGTGCTGCATTCTGCCCTATTTTCCACTATCGAAGTACAAGTCCTGCTAAATTTTACAGGAATGAAAGCAGGTGATACAGTAAATAATGCTTGCTTTTAAATGGCCTCAATGAGTGGTTTGGCATGGACAATGAGATAGCACCCGATCTGTTCTTGATTTTTACTGTTTCTGTGTCTGACAATGCAGCAGTAAAAGCTGCTCATTAACAATGATGTCTAAACAAGAAATAAACAGGGAGTGAAGTTTCATCTGTAGTATTCACTGCAAAGGGTTGTATTACAATAGTCCCAATGAAAGAACAACAGAAGCTTTGCTTTTCCATCAGCAATGCCAATTATGCTTTCCTCCTTTATTTAGCAACATCCACAAATTGAGATCTGCAACATATTGCTTGCTAGTAATAAAAAATTCGTGTTAATGTGTTCAGGGAAAAAATAAATTTATTGGTATGTATTGATACATCGTTGACTGTTTTTCCAATCCCTTCTGGTTCAAAACTAGTTAAATTATATGCCAATTCTGGTACATAAGGGATGTCATTAGAAATTACTAGAGAAAAAAAGACACCTATTTAAACAAATACATACATTAAATGAAAAGAGCTGGGACAGAAAACAAGCTGTTAATAAGGATACTTAAGAAACAAATCAATATATATATGCAAAAGGTTTTTGGACTATACAGGTATATTAAAAGCCTCCTTGATTTAAAAGCAGAATGGAGGTATTGATGCTATGGGAAACACAAAATCCAGAGACCATCTGTTTATAGTCAGTTCTAAAGAAATATATTTGCTCAAGCTGAGTAACAGGGAAGACAGCATTCAAGTGACTTTCAGACCCTGCTGCCAAGATCTAAGTTGTGACACATCAGTGATTGTGTGTTCCTCCCTTTCAATCATGGTACCTGTGAACTTATTTTCCTCTTTTTGTCTTAACAGAACTAAATGCCCTTTGAATTGTTAGGACTAGTAATCCAGATAATTTGTATTTGCGCTAGATTTCAGAGAAAAATTATAGCCCATATAATAAGCTGAAGATATCTTTCTTCTGAACTTGGAGATCAAAACCACATCTCAAAATCAACATGTTCTGGTTACTTTCTTAAATCCTCCTGCCACAAAGGGAACTGGAGTCCTGTGCAATCACTGTCCAAGCTCTGGTAGCTGAACTTATTTATTAATCAAAGTAGCACGTCACTGTTGCTGCCTATTGAACTACAAAGACTTTTCTAAATGGGAGAAGATTTTAATAGTGTTTAATCTTATTTTTTCTTCAGTGGCAGAAATAAACATATTGTTGTTTGTTTTGAGGCAACAGTATAAAGGTTTTCTCATACATTTTTGCTGTTGAATATGAAATTCACAAATTCTAGGGTTTTTTGGTTAATTTTTTTGTGCCTATTTCTCATTTTATAGTATTTATTGCATAAAGTCTGAAGAAGACTGGTCTATTCTAAAAGTAAGTCAAACCTTAAGAAATTTATGAATATTTATCACTCAAATTTGTCAAGCCATTCTGCATGCCAGCAATATTACAAAAAAAAAGTAAAAAGTGCAAGAAATTGTTGCTCTTTCCTGCAATACATCAGTTCTTTTTCTGTGTACCACAGGTCATTTAACATCGATTAATGTATCTATTAATACTGATACCTATACTGTCAGCCTGGAACTAGATAATAAAGAGAGCCTATAATCCAGAAATACCTTTTCATGCAAAAATTTGTGATGAACTTGCATTCCAAGTGAACATGGAAAACTTGAGTATATACACCCATGTATTGTGCATGTACACACACACACACAGAGTTATACATGTATATTTACATAAAACTGATTTTAACATAATCGTCTTCTCATTGACTGAGGCAGTTACTATGGCTTGCTCCTTTACATGACTGCCTTTCTTGAGTAAAACCACAAAAGGCAGAGATTTGAGTCCTGTCACCAGTTTTCAGTTTTTTGCATCTATACTAACCTAAAACAAAGGGTTAATGAGGCTTTCAGAAATCTTGCCACCTGCGTAGTTAAACATAATAAATACAAGAAGTTGCTATCTTACAGGAATTGCCTTTGTGAAGGCTTTTAACCTCTTAATTACACTCCTGAAAAGACTCCTGCTATTTCAAAGGTTTCAAGAAATAATTCCTATTGTAAATCAGAAGCTAATGCAAGAACCACCTTGTGAACAGAAAATTCCTAGAGTATATGAAACAAGAAATTGAATCTGTGCACTGCTTTATCTGACAGGCACAACCCCGTTTAAGCAAACAAAAGAATAATAGTTTTCTTTTCCTCAAAGAGATCTCTCTTGCTGGTGATCGTCTTTCAGGTGATAGTAGCTTTTCTGTACAACTCCTATCATTCCATCTTGGGTCTGCTACACAGCTGTCTAAAGGTTTCCACTGACCACTCCTCCCTCTGTTTTAATTCTGTCACAAAATATCAGTCCTTTACATAGACTGCACAAACTATGTTTGGTTTACTTCTTCAACTTCTTCACCCAAGGAAAAAAATGTTTGCAACAAAGACTGAGTGAGACTGTCATTTTGTTTAGAAACTGTGCTGAAAATTCAACAGTCTCTTTCAGAGCAACAAAGGAATTCTTGTTTGCTTGGCTTATCGTGTTTTGGTCCAGCATGTGTATAGAGTGATGTGATCTCAGCAAGATTTTTTTTGTTTGTTTAGCAGAAAGAAAATCTAATATAGTCACTAGACCAACATTTTCTCATGGCTTTTTCAAAGATCAAAGGAAAGAACTGTAACCTCAAAAGCATATGGCTGAGATATTTCAGTCTGTGTCTGGTCAATAAAGAAAAAAGGTACTGACCAAATAACAATTATAAGATAATTAATTCTTAGGGCTGTTTCACCTTTAGAAACCTTAACGAATGCTTTGTATATTAAGGAGGTAAATGTTGTTCAAGATGGACATAAAACCTGGGAGCTAGTACAATGTAATGTGTGTCTGTGTAGTGGTAAGTTAGACACTGATGACATAATTTTGCTGAAAATCAATTCATTATATTAATTCTGTTCTTCAGATTTTGGCTGAATTACATATATGCAAAAGATGTTAACCTTCTGGTAGAACTTCTTGATATACAAAAAAGAAGAGCATATTCAACACAGTGCATTTCTCAGCCAGTACATCTTAACTTGGATATCTTGGTACAGGTGCTCTCTCGATTCTTGCCATTGTTAAAACTTTTACTAGTGACACTGGTGATCAGTGCACACTCTAGCAACATATTTTGTGATAGCTATTTGAATTTCCAGATTCACTTCCACATTTGGATCTTGAAACTTTTTAGGAAAGAAGTTTTATTTCAAAGTAATTCTGTGAAAAAGATGGCCAACTAAAGCACAGAGAGTCCGCTGACATTTTTCTCTGTCCAAACAACCTGCCTGCCTATCTTCAATCATCTAGATATTTCACACTGCACATTCAAAATCAGTAGATCCTTTAGAAAATTTAGTAATTTTTTTTGTATCAAGTTGCAATGGAATTTTGTGGATAATTCAGAAACATACTCTATTTACTGTGTCCTGCATTGAGACAACAAGAGTGGCCTTGTGGTTGCAAACTCTGAAGAGCAGGTGCAGCAGAAGAAACTCATGATACTTAATTGACTGAACAAGAACATGGCAGATGAATTCAGGTACAGTCAGGTATCAGGTGAGGCACTTAGGGAAAAGGCAATTCAAACTTTACATGCCAAACTCTTGAGTAGCTACTAACATGCTAGAAAGAGATCCCACAGTTGTAATAAGCATGAAAATAACAGCTCAGTGTTCAGTAAAGGTTAAAAAAAATTAAGTAAAACAAAGTTTGGGGAGTTAGTAGGAAAGCGAACAAAAAAGCTTCCATAATTCCCCTCTATAAATCCATGGTGTGCAAATGCTTTAAACATGCTGTGCAGGTCTACTCCCTCCTTGACTCATCTCAAATCAAATATATGAGAACTGAAAAGAAGTTCAATAAGAGTGACAAGGATGATCAGAGGAAAGGAATAGCTCCCACATGAGAAACAGTCCTAACACCCTACGTCTGACAAACATGACTAGTGGAGGTGCAACAGAGGTCTACAAATCTGGTGTACAACAATACGAAACTACTGTTTCCACTTTCTTCTGATGCTGCACTTATGGGACGTCAAATGTGATAAGAAGTTCCAAGCAAATAACAGGAGGTACTTCACCATGCTACACAGGGCTAGCCAATCAGCAGATACGCTGCCACGAAAAATCCCGAGTTTTACACTGCGTCAAAAAGCAATTGTACAAACTCGTAGAAGAAAACTCCTTAAGAGCTATTAAATTCAAAGAAGCCACAACAGGCTCAGTGAGTCCCTCAGTGCAAACCTCCAGCAGCTGTGACAGTTTACCAAAGCAATATTATTATATTCTTTGCCTTCTAGTTTTCCTTTGGCATCTGCTGTTGAAGACTGTATATTGGGCTAGGTCAACCCTTAGCGCAACCTGGTACAACCATCCTTATGTTATGGGGCAGAAGCACATCAAAATAATTTCATTCATACCACAAAGCAGCCAATCCTCACTTCTGGTCTAGCAGTTCTGGCAGGAGTTCTGTTAAAACTGAGGCTTGTGGACTGAGTCAGCACAGCACAGTCAAGAACTATAAATACGGAGACCTGCCTGAAGCACAGAATATAATTAAGCATCCCCTAGTACACTTTGTTTCATGAGTTAATAGTGTTTTCCATACTGCTTAAACAGAAAAAAATTACACCAAATGAAAAAAACCAAGGGAGTCATTTGGGATTCTTTCTTTTCCCTGGTAAAGAATCTTAACAAGAAACCATGGGAAAGACCACTGCTCAAGGGACTATATTCTTCTTGACAGACAGAAAGCATTGCAGGGCAAGGAGTGTCTTCTCAGATGGTGAACCAGTTTATAACACTGCAGAGAAGCTGCTGGTGTCACGAAACTACTGGAATGAAATCAGTCACTTTTGATGTTTAATTGAGAGTACAATTCTCTTGGAAAGCAGCTCAAAGAGAGTTAAAAGAAAATGTTGATTCAGCACATTATTAAATGATATTAACAGGTAATTAATACGTAATCATACATTATTGTTCAAGCAAGGTTACAAGTTGTTTTATCAAGTATACTTACAGAGACTGCAGGCTGCGCAAGTTCTGGAGTGCTTCAGTAGGAACCTGGCGTAGCTGGTTATTCTGCAGCATCCTACATTTTGGGCAGCACAAAAACCAGAATCAACACAGTAAAGATAATTTCCTTCTATCGTAAATTTTCTTCCAAGCTTACCTCCTTTGTACTGGTTCTACTTCAAGATTACAAACAAAGGAAAGCTACACAAATACTCCGTTCCCCTGCCCCTGTCAAATGCCAGTTCTCTTCAAAGCAAACAAATACTTACAGCATATTAGCTTTGTTAACAGCTACACATCAGCTTTGAGCAAGATTTTCAAAGCAGCTGAGGAAGTCAAAAGAATAAATCCGATTTGCTCTCAATAAGGCTTGAGCCCCTAATTGCCTCCAGTGTTCTGAAATTGTCATCCTCACGTACTGATTTTGTTTTCCTTCTGAAGTGCTTCAGTTTCTTATTCTGATAAAGCTGTGAAGGACTGACTCTTCAAATCCTTACTCAGGAAAATGCTACTGTGGCAAACAATTTTTAACTGTATAAGGAGTTTATGATTTGGTTTGAATAAAATTTTCCCTGTAAAAACTGCTGAATTTTTCCCAATGAAATCTATTTTCTCAAACGGACAGTTGATAGCAATGACCTGACAAATATATTTTCTGAAATATCACATCATTTAGCTTGCAAACACTCAAAAATCACTTTTGATTCCAAATGAATCTTTGCCTCCCTTTGAATATGGTTTCATTCATACTGCCTCATATTCTTGTTTGGACCAACTCCTGCATATATAAAAGGATTCTCTGTGGATACAACTGAAGCAGTACATGCTGCCTTCAAAATGAGGCATACTCGATGGGACATTGTAGATCATTTTTGGCAGGCCTAAATCTCCTTAGGCCAACATGAGCTACAGCTGGCCAACTTAAGAGTAGATGGAGTGGGAAGCTCTTCATACTTCTTTCCCACTTACGTATTTTTTCAGTAAAGCTTTGTATACTCTTACAGTAGCATCTGGCTTGGTTTGATGCTGCCTAGGAGGTTGGCGTTCTTGCCAGTAATGCAGTTTCTGTGAACTTTACATAGGCAAAGACACCCTCTAGTATAAATACTGTGAAATGTGGCCTGCTAATAATTTTAGTAACTATATGTACTGTCTTACTACTGCAAATAGTGCAGGGTTTTGTCATAATTTTTATAATTTATCTTATAGTAATTACATCACAAAGAAGAAGATATAAAAGACAAACTGCATTTTAAATTACATGGTGTTCCACAATAATGTTTTTTCCCTCCGGCTCTCGAGAAAAGAAAAAGGTAATCTGCCCCCAGTTTTATGTGATCATGAAAAGTTCACTAGGATCTTTAGACTTGAAATCAGAACTTTTGAGACAAAGAAACTATTAACTGAACCAATTTTTACCTTTGATATTGTACAGAGACATCTACTTGATGAGCAAGTTGTTTTTAGAATGCCATTAATGTTTTCCAACTTTTGTGTTTAGGGTATTTTCTATATGAAAAAACAAAGATTTAATGATGTTCATATGTATCTTCACTTTAATTGAATTGTTCAAAATGAGCTGATCAAAATATGTAATTTACTTGATCAAAACTTCACTGGTTAATTACTTCCCTGGAGCATTTAGGACATCAGAAATATATCAAACAACACACAGTTTACTTACAGCACTTTAAGACTGAAAAGGCCAGCAAATGCTCCCTTAGGAATGTATGTCAAGCCATTTCCTGCAAGACGTCTGCAAAATTTGAAAAAGGAAAAGAAAAAGAGTGAATACTTTTTCTCTTCATGTGGAATTAATTTGGTTGTTAAAAAGTGCAACACAGTTATGTTTGAGCGACTGATGCCAGAGGCAGTAGTTTAATAGCCTTGTTTTGTCATTAATACACTTTTAAAAGAAAGAAGAAAAAAAGAGAAGTCCTTAACTGTACAGTTGATTTACTGACAGCTGGACTGCAGAGGCAAAATGCAATTTCATTGCGAATCGACCTTATGGTTTAGAATGCACATTGAATTCTTCATATTGTTCTTTTTAAGGATTAGAGTAATCTTCAGCAACTAAAATACAGATATACTGACAACAATTAGCATCATTAGATTTACAGGCATGCACTTTCGGAATTGTCCATGTGTGATGTCTGTGAATATTTAACTGATTTGCACTATCAAAATACATCCACATAGTAATGACCACAGTTCACTTTAAAATAACTACACATAAAGTTGCTGTACTGATGGAATCATAGTTTTCCCTGTGTAATAGGCTGGCATAAAGGGTATTTGCTAAAATGTATAGGGCTTTTTCCCCTAATTCTATTGCACCTTCCTTCTCAGAATGCCTGGAAGTATTTTACAGACCTAGGTAAGTACAACAAATACCTCTGTAAAGCGTGTTACGCCCGAGACAAAAAGACTGCATTCTGTCAGGTTTGTGCTTAGGAAAGAGACCATGCGTTTGATGTGAAATAATGGTATTTCCATGTCCCCCATCAGTGCAACTCCAGAGCATCTTGCATTTAGCCTCCTGACATCTCAGTTCAGCATGAATGTACTATGATACCTGTACCCTAGATGGAAAATGGACTGGTAGCGGTCAGATTCCCAGCCAAGTTACTTTGTGTCACTAGAGCCACAGTGTCTCCTCTTAGCAGGCAACAAATGCGGGTTGATAAGCTGTAACCTTCTTTGCAGACCACATTAAGCCAAGGGGAATAGGTATTTCCCATCAACTAAGATATTGCACACCAAAACTGTAGACAGTTGTGATAGACCAGATGATGTGATAACAGAGTTGACATTTGATTTGGCCTCTGGCCCCTTAGGAAAGACCACAGGACTAGATCCAGAAAATGCCTTAGGTGTCAAGCTGCCAGAGAGGAGTCTACAGCACTGAAGTCGGCACCAGTTGCCAATACTGTTCATGGAAAAGGCCAGGTGCTTATGACTGCAGTCCCAAAGATCCAGCACCGACTGGCCCTTAAACACCATCTTCCTAAGGAGTTTAGCTGCCCCAAGCTACCTACAGGGTCCTGTGCACATCTTCTCTTTAGATACCTCTTTCATACAGAAAGTAAAAATAAAAATTGGGCCATAAAGAAAGAAAACATCATCCTAGATCCCACCTCCAAAGACTTTTCAGACATTTTCTATTTGTGGAAATGGCTCTTCCCTGTACACACACACCCGCTGAATGATGTGACCTGTAACTCTGAGCAAGTGGCTCATCCTCTTTCTATTCAATGAATTTAAATGTGCTCTGCAGAGGCACTCAGCTTCAGACAGAGCTACTGAGCTTGTCTCTCACTGTGGAATACACTGGAGTCTGATGTCCAGACATCTGAGAATTGGGCATGTGCACCCAAATTCCTGCAGGCAGATGAGTGAGTCAAACCTGGCTCACTCTTGTTCCAAGGTGAGGCAGTCACAGGGTAAGCCTTTTTTTTTTTTCAGATGTGTGAAATTCTCAATTATTAAATATGTCTTGTACAACACCTTAGACAGATGAAACCACGTTAATCTTCTCTTTGGTAGACACAGCTTCTGCATTTACTTCTGATCAGTTTTTCAAACCTCAGGTCATTCTTGAAGTTCTGCTTTGAATATTTTTCAGTTTGGAAAGAGCTCTCACTAATTTTGCAGATGGTAGTTAATACTATATTATATGATACTCCTCTCCTTATGGAGCAGATCATCATGCTCATCATGTATACCGCTACATATCAGTAGAGGGCTACATCAAATGTATCACAAATGCCAAAATACATGTACATCCATGTAGTTCTCTCACCAAGCAAACTGACAATGACAGAAAAGGTAGACATCTGGCAACAACTATTTTCTATGTAATGATGTTGTCTGACCTTCAGTTACCATATTAAATTCTTTCACATGACACCCTTTTCATGATTTTCTGTGGAACCAACTTCAGGCAAACCACCTATCTTTTCCCAAGACGCTGCATGAGACCACTTCTGAACACTGGCACAACAGTACCATCTTCTCAGCCCTTTGGAATTGCCCAGCATTATGGTATTTGGTAAAAATCAGCAAAAATGATTCATTGGGATCATCTAATTGTTTCAATATTCTTGGATGAAACTTAGCACAACAGTTCTTTAAGGCATGCTGCAAAGCTCATTAAGTTTGGCTTATTTGTTCCTGACCATTTTTAATGCCTTCCTTGCAGGTTTTCCCTGCTGTTACTGTGGTTCTATTCTCAGTCTTGGCATAGGGAAAAATTAATCCCCTTGTTGACACTACAGTACCTATCAAGTATCTACCAGGGTTTACTTTTCTCCACTTCAGGGATTTTGTTTTCCATTATTCTAAATTATTTGAGGAAAGCTGCACAGTTATTTTACTGAACCTTGGATGGACTTTGGATAGTGATTTTAGTCGTGATGGGTAAATGTTGCTTTCCCTGAACAGATGAGGATGGACATACTATCTGTCTCTACAGTTCAGTATTTAATGATTTCTGAGAGCAGGAATGGACTAGCTTGTTTATAGCACTTACATAACCAAATGGCTGGCTTCTATTGTTTGAAGAACTTCGACTTTCAATTTTTAAGTTATTTCTTTGAATTCCAGCATTTCTGACATTATTTTAGAAAAATCTCATTAGGTACATTCAGGCTCAAATGTATCACCTCTCTTTAATGAAAAAGTAATCAAGAGTACACAGTGTTACTGATTTTGGATCATATGTTTTGAGCTATATTATTTTAGAACTAGATTTTACTTATGCTGCTTCATATAATCTTGCAAATTAATGGAGGCTGGAAAAGTTTATGGCGAAGTGTTACCAAATGCTTCCTTCAGTACCTGCTTCTTGCCACTGTTGGAGTCAAGATACCGGGATACTTTTGACTTAAGCATAGGTTAAATTTTTTTACTACTGTATGTCTCCTTCTAAAAGATGTAAAATAAATGAGCTGAAAAAAAAGCATGTTGCCTCCATCCTTTCAAATGGCAGTTATTTATAAAATATCTTTCAATGCAGTTCAGCCCAGCTGGCAATCTCTGTGCACTGTCTGAATAGCTGCAGTGCTGCAGGTCAGGTTCATGGCCTATGGTTGTGTCTAAGAGAAGATGTGTCTATGCTCTCCCTTGAGTGTTCCCCATCTGTTTACCCTTTTGGTGTATTCTGACCTCTTCTGCAGTGTCACAGTTCTGAGAAATGGTGGTGACCAGGTCAGGAGAACATTCCCAAAGACAACACAAATAATGAGACACTTACAGAAAGCTCTGAAAATGATCAGAAACTTTTTTTCCTGCAATTGTTGCTTGTGTCTGAAAAGAAAAACTTCATTCCTCAGAAAGAAGCAAATAAACATGAAGTTGTGACTGAGCACAGTCAACTATTTCCTTTACATCTCTAGTACAATGTTTTTTCTTTGCCAACTCAAAACTGCTTTGTGTGTGGATGTTTCCTGCATCAGGACAAGCCTTACCAAGTATCTCCTCATTACCTGCTGGGATGGCAGGTGAACTTGAAACACTAAAAAGTCTTGTCTCTGCAGTTAACAAGCTGTGGCATTTAATAAAGAAAGCAACTCTCCACTAACTGTGGAAAGAACCTGTGCCAAATCTAACCCAGCTACTCCTCATTGTCTGCAGTACACAGTGACAGTACGATACGGGTAGTGGCTGTGTTTCTTCTTTGCCTGAGTAAGATCTAGTTGAGCAAATGCTGAATAAGGACCTGTAAAGTGTATTTCAAAATCTAGTAGTATCAAAGCTATACGAAGGACATGAAAGGAAGGCAACAGTCTCCTCGGGAAAAAGCATACATTTACATTAATTAATATTCATGCTGTGTTCTAACAGGATTAGCACAATTGAAATTTCTGGAACAAGGTACTGATCAAATCTTGCAAGGTGCTGAAATGTAGGAGAATAGATGGCTTGATCTTGGTGTGGCTCAACATATGACAGGAATAAGCAGTGTGGAAGTAGTCAAGCTCCACTATTAAGAAGTGAAAATCCAGTGAAATCTGTTGTAATTCTGTTTCAGAACAGATACAGTTCAGTAGAACTTCATTACACTCAAATTTGTGATAAATATATCAGACTTACTATTATGCCAATCAACTATAACAGCAATACCAGACTGACCCAATGTTTCTAGACTCGTGCCAGCACATGCCCTTTAATACAGGCGAGGTTATACACCACTGCATCATTTGTGTTGCATTATATTTAATCAGTCCACATGTATCCTATACAGAATGTAATTGTGAGTGCAATCTTAAATCATCCTTAAGCTGTGCAAAGATACTGGGGGATTTCTACAAAAATAATTCCATTAACTACTATCTTGCCTTGATGTCCCTTTGAAACTGCATTTTACTTCCCTGTTCACTAACTGGTTTGATGATTTTATTTAAGGAATGAGAGTAAAGACTGCACATGCTAGGAGAATGCTATCACGAGTTTGGTTACATCTATCTATAGGTATGTTTAAAGATGATTAGGTTAACATCAATAATGTCACAAAAATTCACTCAGTTTTATGTTTGCCTGTTTTCTTGGAAAACAGATGTTTCATTTCTTATTTGCTACATTATATACTACAACTAACAAACTTTCCAGAAAGGAAATAGAAAAAAGGAAATATACAGAAGAACCTAGAGACTGGTGAAAAAACCTTTGCTTTTGTGAACAGAAACTGAAAGTACAGAAAGCCTGAGACAGTGAAAAACCCCAACAGCTGAGACAGTTCTGCTGCTATGTGGTACTAACCTTCCTGAATTTGGTGCTAAACCACTAGTATGTCATGCAGAAAATTCCATTAAAATTCATGTAATCATGGATTGTGTCTTTTATACCTTGGGTACAGATAAGAAATTCTCTTTTGTAATTTGAAACTTCTGCCTTAAAAGCCTGATTCGCCTCTCCAACTGCCATAATTGTTCTGAATAACTGATAAAGATCCGTGGTGAAATCTTAGTCTCATTGATGTCTGTGGAAGAATTTGTGCTGACACAAGTAGAAATAGGGCTCTCATTTGCATCCTACCTGGGTACCGTATTTGCCAGTAATTCACTCTTCTCTGAGGAGTTGTACCAATAGCACTAGTACCAATCCTAAAACTATTCTCTGTTTCTAATAAAGGAAATGGCTGTTGGTGGAGGACCAACATGGAAGTTTAACAGGAAAACATAAATTTCCAAATATTTTTCTAAACCAACTTGTTCTGGATATAAAAAATTGCCTCTGTTCAAGAATTACTGATCTTGAATCTTCTGCTGCAATTTTGTTTCTTGTCAAACTTAACCAAAGACACACAAGCACACAACTACTCAAATATTTAGTCCAACTATATAAATATATAGCCAATATATAACTTATATATCCCTATGACCATAATTTTTTTCAGCTTACATATACAGTTATAGATCAGTAACACAACATGTTCTTGCTTCTTACGTCAAAAATACTTTGACAATATGGATACTCATCAAGCACTTACCAAAGTCAACTAAAATTTTGATATAAGAGTTTGATTTGATATTTATTAGTGATTATTTTTGGGCCAGTGCAATAGAAATGTATTAATTAATGGATGATTAATTACTGTGTTAATTAATTAATGGATGATATCAACATATGTATTTCAAAATGGTTTTGAGATATTACTTTGTTAGACTAGCAATTTAAGTGTTACTCTGTATTTCAATTATCTTTTTATATTTCAAACTGTCAAGTTAATTAAAACTGTAATCATTATAGTAATATAAAAAGAAATGTGGGTCAAATGATATATTAAAAAATCTGATGCTCAGAGAGATCAAAGAAGAAAATGTAAAGATATTCTCCTTTCTTTAAAAAAGGGGAGGGGAGTGTGCAAGTTGTAATTGGGCTGTATATTATATTTATTGCTACTTACAGTTTAGTTGGAAATTCAAACATAACACAGTCTGCTCTTGCTTTAGGGCTTAATTGCCTTCTAAAATGCATGTGCCAAATTCTCATAGGGTGTAAACTGGAATAACTCCAACTGACCTCAAGCAGTTGGAATGAAATCAGTGTGTATTTGATCTTGAACTGGCTTTGATAAAACAGATCATAGATTTTTGTCAGTTAAGGATATAGCCTAAAATGCAGTATTTCTTTCTCCACTTATAAAAGGTAGGGACTCTTTCTGCAGCTGGTATGAGTGTGATCCAATAACTGCTAAAGCCAACTGATTTCACCTTTCATGAAGCTGTCCATGGCTAGCGCTGAGAACAAGCTGTTTTGCTCTCAGCACTGCAGAAGGCAGCACCCTTCTACACGGCTCCAACAGGGCCCTTCTGCTGAAGAGGCAGCCAGGTACTGGCCTTCTGATTGCAGGAAAGCCAACTGTTAGGAGGTACTCCCAATATCAGCCAGGAAATGCCATGCTGATTCCCAGCAGTTGATCCCAAGGATACAACCAATAAGAGACATAATTTTACTTCTGTGTTTGAGGAATGCTCTCACCAAATCACTACTCCCAGAACAATCTGAAATTTGTTAAAATTCCTTTCTCAGTGTTTAAATGTTACAGCAAGATGAAGCAAAAAATGGTGGATCATATACATCGCATATCCTAGGCTGGGGTCTTCCAAGTGTCATTTACACTTCTGATGCTGGTTTTGGTTTTATCCCAGTAGTGCCAGTATCACACAAAGAGTAAGAACTAATAATAATAATCATTAATAACAGGAACTGGCAGAAGTCTACAGCAGTACAACACATCATGATCAAACTGTCAATAATGAAAAATGTGTTAGCTGTTTTGTCATTCCTGGGTGATAAGCAAAGGACATAAATTGTGTAGACCCAAGTTTCGAGGTTACTACCATTTTCTGAGTGGTACAATGAAGCAACACCAAAGAATTACTGGAGAAATTATTGCTACTTCTGTTTGGAAATTAAAAAAAAACACATTAGAGAGAAGTTTGTTTTATTGAGCTTGTGAACCTATTAGATATAAATGTGATATTGGCTTAACTCATTACCCATAATCCTAAGGAAGTGGAAAATTGAACCGTGTAGGTATCAGAAGTGTTCACTGCACTGAAACCAAGCAGTCTACAAACAGGCTGAACTTCCACTGACAAAAAAGGAAATTATTTCTGTGTGCTTGCTACGGCAGTACACACAGGATGTTTAAGACTTAAATTAAAATCCTGCCTCAGGATCTACAGATATATAGGACGTTTAATAAAACACTGTTTCACCTTCATTTAATTAAGTATAATGTCACTACCTGTATTGACAGCAAAACACAAAAAACTCTTCCTATGACTTCTTTTGATATTCTAAAGTAGTTTCTAACAAATATTGCTGGATAATAAATTGCAAGTTCCAGAAAGCATTTACAAGCTACAAGCCAAAAATAAACTTCAACACATGCTCAGTAACAGCAATGCAGCAGCACTGACAAGGTTTCTTGGACATCAACGTAGAACATTTGTTTCTGCTTGCATGTGTATCTTTACTCTTCTCACTCCTCTTTTATCTTCTTCCTCCATCTTCTCCCCTTCTGCCCCTTTACGCCACAGATGCACAGCAGTTGCAGTGTCAAGGCTGCTCTGTGCAATTTGCATTAACATTTCCAGAATAATTGTCTGTCAGCACAAGCTATTCAACAAGCAATGCAAGCAGCTCTGATTTAGTAAGGCATTTGCTCTGTTGTTTCTCTTTTTTTTGTTCCTCATCTTGTCATTCTTGATAAGAGAGCAAAAAGGGCAGTTTGGAGGGTGTCAGGCTGACACATCCACATGGGAGAGTTCTTTGTTGTTGCTTGCTTTGGTGGCATCAAAGGGACAGCAACAAAGGCAGTGACAGCTCTAGAACACCAGGGCCCTTGTTTTGTGAATGTAGAGCTTACAAGTTTTTATCTTGTACAGTAGGAATCTTCTGTGTTTGTTCTTTTCTAGTAAATCAAACTAACCATGTATGCAAAAACTAGGGAAGAAAACTACTGTAATTGCTTCCAACTGATTAACTAGATAAACATCTCACTGTTTTTATCGATGTATGGGTAATTTCAAGCTGACCCAGTGCACTGGCCTCTGTCAGGACTTTGAGTGCCTCCCTTGCTGTATTAAAGCAAAGCTGGGGAGCCACAGCCCTGAGTTACCAACAAGACTGTCTTACGGCAACAGAATTTACAGTCTGCCATGGGCCACTTGCCTGGCTGGAGACAGGTACCTCTCACTGACAAACACCACATATCCAACACAGTGGCATAGTCTGAACAGATACACGTATGCATGTATGAAGTGAAGAGACCAAATTCACAATTTATGTGAATAAATCAAATTCACAACTTACGTGTTAGATTGTGTCCAGCTCTGAAATTACCTATTGGGATTGTAAGTCATTTAGCAGTGAAAGTTATTGAAACTTTAGCTGACAAGAGGTGGCACAACCAAATTTCCACCAGGAACAGCTCCACTAAACCTGCTGTGCAAGAACTGTAAAACAGTATTTAAGTGACCTTGAAAGGAAGCATGTGTGGACAGTTTAAGACCACTAGATGATACTCTATTTTTAGTACTGTTGTTCGTGTCAGTTGCAGGTATTTTTACTTTTTTGCCCTCGAGGTTTTTAAATCTATGCAGATCAATCTTTGGGAATGATTTTAGTATTTAAGCATCCTGTCCAAAGATTGTTGAAGTAAATTACAAGATTCCCTCACTTTCTACAATGCTTTGGAGTATGGCTGCAGCACTTTCATATTTTCTACTAGCTTACGTAATAGTAAAAATGTACAGAATCAGTCTTCAGTGCTGGCCACAATGTGCCTGCACCAGCACAAAAATATAACACTGTAAAAGACCCCAGGAGCTAATGCTCTGTTTTCAAACATGTAAATGACAGGAGAGCTCAGTCCCACCACTCAAAGTCAGTGGGGAAAAGAACACCTAACTCCCATTAACAGCTTTGAAAACCTCTTTGCAGGAAGAAAGAACAAACAAAGAGAGAAGTAAAGGGAAAACAATATATAAGAACAGATGGTAATGGATTGTGCCTGGTAATTTAGGACTAAATTTTCATGTATACAGTGGCCTCCTGACCACTTCTGCAGTGTAAAGGGATTTCCACATAAATCATGGTGAGAGCCACATAATACGTCTGGTTTGTATTGTATCTGTAATTCTGCATTTCAGTATTGTAATAAATGCATTTTTAAAGGCACTTCTGCCTGAGTAACCACTGTAATAACACCATGATCAATCTCAAAAACTTTGTAAATATATTTAATTCCCTTCAAGGTTATTTTAAGAAGCAACATGGGTGTCAGTAAACTTTCTTGCACCTGTATGAAGGCTGCAATTAATTTAAGGTGGCTTCGTTGCTTGATTTTGTGAAATGGAACTTATCTGGAACTGTCTTACTCTGTAGGTAAAATAATTGTAATAAATCAGTCCTTTGTTGCTGTTTTACTAAAAAACCTATTTTAAGTTACTGAAAAATAGTGATGTACTACAAATCACTTGGAGTTTTGCTTATCTGTGGAATGTTCCAATGTTTAAAATCAAAATAAAAGCCTCATATATGTGCATGTGTGGGTGTGTGTGCACATATTTATGCATATGCATATGTAAGTACGTGTGGAGATATATCTAGTTGGAGATATTTGTACTTAGGTCTGATTCAAATAGTTAAATTATTATTGGCTTTCTTCCTCGCTCTTCATAGAGACATTAATTTATAAAATAAAACAGATGCAGGCACTGCTTTGAAGTGTTACTAATCACAAAATGGTATGTCTACACTCAGATGGAGTTGCCTCTTAAACTCTTAAGAATCCCATCATAGGTAATTCTTTACACTATTTAAAAAAACTTGTTTTCATGCATTACTCTAACTTACTGCTTTATTAATATGGGCATTTTACACATTGTAGAATGACATGCATCTAGAAATACTCTGCATAAGATTGAGTCTTAGACTCAGTCATACTGATAAATATCTGCAGTAATTTTGAATTTATAATGAAGAATTTGACTTAATGGTGTTGTACAAGTTCATGCAGAGCAACTTGCTGATAATCAAGCTGCCAAAGCATATTTCTTTCTTGGTGCGAGTTCTATCACATGCACTTTTAAGAGAAAATCAGGCCTGAAAGGACCATCATTTTCAGAAAAAAAAAAAAAAATCTTGCTCAAAACTAAACTTTTTAGGAGCTAGAACAATTCAGTTTTCAAAGTACCACAATATCCACAATTTTTAGAGGACCGTACACCTCAAAAATACAGCATAGTTTCAATATGTTGTACTTCAGTGATCAAAGTCTTTGGTTAAGGATAAATACCAGGCATGATCATTAGGATTGCAAGAATTCTTCCTGTAGAGGTGTCTAACCTTGGCTGGAAGAGTGGATCACATTCAGCCTAGAAGGTCAGAACTGGCTGAACAGACCCGGCTTATACATCCTTGCTTTGGAGTCAAAACAATTGGTTTAATTGTCTTTAAAAAATCTCAGTGCTTTTGGGTATTGACTTATCAGTATTGCCAAACCATGCATCTAGGACATAACATCCAAGCTAAAACTCAGTGGATCAGTCATCAGCTTTTATCAGATTTTTGAACCAGCCTTCTAATAAAGGGATTAGTAACGCTTTTTTCAACACTAAAAAACCATTAAAAATGCATTTTAAGCTCCTGCTGTTGTGTTTCAAAGAGCAGACAGACATTTCTAAGATGCATTTTAATTTCATGGAAACATTGCTCTGGTATAAAGATGTCATAAAATCTTATTTTTACAATGTCTGCCTTATGGGCCAACTTATATTTTGCAATACTCCTGTTTAACTGAGCCACATAAACAAAACAAAGAATTCCCAGGTAAGCTGGCAATAAAAATCATGTGGCAATGCCTGGATGGGCAAAATAATTTTCATATGTACAATCACTGCTCAGAAATGAACATAGGGGAGCATGGGAACTACAATGGCTGTTACCCCCTACTTTAAAATTGAATACCCAATTCCCTTTTCATTGTCTATATTTTTTTCTGTGTAATACTGGACTGAATTGTATTACATGCCTCTGAACACTGAAGAATCTCTCAGCACAATGGGTTTGAATCTGCATTAAGAAGAGGTAATCAGTTGCATCATCTCTTCAAAGGCTTCTATGCTTAGTTGAAGAGTGAATACAAACTGCAAGGGTTTCACAAAACAGCATCACAATTAATAAGAAATGGAAATGATTGGCTTCTGTGAACCAAATGGAGGATCTGACTAGTGTATATGTAAAATGAAACAGAGTAAAGAAAGAAATACTTTTCTGGTACTATCAGCAATGAAGGACTGGAATTACTTAATTTGGAACAGAGGGTTGTAAGAGTAACAGTTTAATATTTCTGGTGGAAAAAGTAGGCCCAACACAAGAACAAGGCAAGAACACTGTCAAAGGTCTTGATCAGGAAAATGAAGTAGATTGCTAAACAGTCTCTCAAGCTGTGACCTAAGTCTCACTATTTGGGTCATCTAACTTTGGACTGTAAAATGAAAGAGTGAAGGTAACTTGGCTTAATGTACTAGAATTTCCTTCCAGGAAAAGCCCAAACTTTTGTTTTTCTTCCTTTCATTAACGGCTGGAGAGAAATCATTGGGTTGCAAGTTTTCAGTAGGGTTATTACAGTTGACAGGAGATTGGACAAGCAAACATGAACATGACACAAAAATCCACAAGCAGGATCTTTGTGGCATGATTCACTTCACATGCACATGATACTGTTACCACTTGGTGTGTGACATCTCTCCTTGTTATGTCCATATCTGTATGTTATTTGAAAGTTTCACCAACAGCAATACAGATAATGATAACCAAATAAAAGAAGTAAGTAAAGGAAGAGAGAGAACTTAGAGAAATAATACTTTCTAAATACAAGTGTAATAAAAATAAGGCAGGACAGGAAAACCTGCTTGCAAATAGGGCATTGTTCAAAGTTAGCATTACAAAATGGTTTTAATTTCTTTTTCTTTTTCATAGATGCCAGCTGGAAAGACCAGGTGGCAAAATTCAAATGAGTGTTAGCAAGAACACCAAAAGTTGTCAGGGCAATACCCACCTAAATTGCAGAGGACTGTATACCTTTCACAGCTTAAAAGAGATTGTTGTCTTTGCAAGAACAACAGCACCATGACTTTGCATATCTTATATGGGTTTTATGGTGTGTTAGCAGCTAGAAGTACTATTAAAAAAGGAGGCTTTCACTTTCAAAAACTTATAAACCACATTTCATAAGAGGCTGGATACCAAGACAATTCTTTTAATCAGCTTTTAGAGGTACTCATGCAAATGCAGGTGCCAGCTTTTTCCCACAAGATCTATGGTGCATCAGTTACAGAGTCTCCATCACTCCAGGAACCTAAATTTTCTTTTAAGCCTGGGCCATTATAATTAGGGTCACTGCCAAATCCAGGTCTCATGAATGCACAATACTTTTCACTTTTGGTTAGCCACCATCACTTCAAAACAGCATTCCTCTTTTGATGTTGTGCTTGATTAGCTAGTTTTTGCAGTGTACTTTTTCCTCGCAGTAAACGTACTAGATAGCGCAACTAAGCTTTTTGCAGGATTCTGCATTTTACAGTCAGCCTTCAGGGATGCTAAATGTAAGAGTAAGGAAACAGTAATTAAAAGTGATCAGGACAAGAAGCCTTGACACTATGAAATGTGGACTCAATTGTCCTTGACACAGGCAGAACAAGGCTGCAGGTTTTGGTTTTGATTATAGCTTTACTTGCATTTTAATAAACATGAGCCAGTATTCAAACTTTTAATATCCTGCTGCTTAACTATTTCCAAAAAGCAATCCAGCTCTTTTAAACAGCCCTTGTTTAAAAATTTTAATTTGTTTGGCTCTGTCTGTGCTTAGAGAAGTTGTAGCCTCACGGTAACTCTTTTACAAGTTCATTTCCAGAATCACAAGCAATTGTGGTGGTTTTTTTTTCAACTAAGTGTTTCCGCATGTGCCAAAAGTGTCAGGCTGACAGCCTTCCTGCACTGTTTTATCTGGTTCCCACAGTACGTATGAGAGACAAGCACAGGAATGTGCCTAGTACTGACTATGCCCATCAAGGATACAATGATACTTACAGCTCTTCCAGGAAGCGGAGATTGTGCACAGGGTTTGAGGGCAGCTTAGTAATGTTGTTCATACTGAGATCACTGTAGGGGAAAACAGACAGAGACTTAATATGGCATGCCACAACTGTGGTGTCCAGCTGTTCATTCCACACATTTTTAAGTACTACATTAACAAAAATTAGTTCCTCTGCCAGAATTGATGAATCATTATCTAGTTGGCATGTTAAACATTATTTTGTATGAACACAGTTTTGTCAACCCAAATACAGGCTGTAGCATGTTTTTCATTTCCAAAGATTTGGGAATGTTTTATCACGCTCTATAAATCAGGTGGAACACTAAACAAACCTTTCAGTCTACATAATTGTAATAAACTACTCTACTGTATAAATTTACTTGGAGTAGTAAAGGAAAACTACTATGACTTTTGTTGTTGTAGCACCATAGCACACTTGGTTTACTAAAGCAGACAGGCAAAAGCATACAGACATAAACTATCTATCTGCATCACTCTTTACATTTCATGAATATGGATACCTTTTGCATTTGCTGTACAACCTGCTGCACGGTCATACTGATTTGCCTTGCCTTACATTAGGCACATCAGATGTCCCCAAAATCCAACTTACTTGAGTCAAAGAAATGACATATTTTCAAATAATAAACATCCCCTTTTTAGAGTGCTCTTTTTTTGCAGGTACTCAAATAGCATTAAATAAGTGAAATGAAGCATAAAACAAGGGTGTAATGTGATCCTGCTCTGTAGCACACTTCCTGGTGGGGTTCCACGGTAGCTCCTGGCACAGGAAACAACCAGCCATATCAGCTCTGTCACAGTTCATTCAAGCTATGTTTTAGACTAAATTTCATATAATACTATGTTATTCTTAACAAGCTCTTTCATTGTTTTCCATTGTCTTCCCCATGCCCTACAGTATCATTATAATTGTTTTGCATTAAGTATAAGAACTGTAAACAGACTGCATAATACAATCCTGTGTGGAAGATACGACTTACACACCTATCAAAACTCCTGTAGACTGTTAAAAATATCAGAGACGCATATTTTATGCAAATGTTATACGATAATTTAATAATCTGCACTATTTAAACATATATATGTTTGTAGCAGTGCTTATAGTTTCCAGCTATGTTGGGTAGTATTCACATAACTTTATTTCTTCCAGCTGTTGAGAGCTTACAAGGTAAATAAGTTATCAGTACTTTGGTGGGTAGACCTCCTATTCCTATTCCACCTAGTTCTTATTACTCACAGTCTGTTCCACATTACAGAATATATGCTTTTAGTCAGCATAGTTAATTCTGATGTTTGACCTTTTGCTGAATTTTAAAATGTATAATTTAAAAACGTACTTCACGTAGAGATTTTGAAATAAAGGAAATCTGTTAATACTTTACAACAATTATCAAATCATTGTTGGGTAAGGTCTCTGCATTCACTTCAAAATCAAGGTATAATTTGAGAACTGTGTACTTATTAAATTCATTCTTTACTGTAATACTTTATCACCTAATTCTTTTATACTGTTTAGCAGGTTATTACCCTTTCACTTTGATAAAGACTCAAAGAATTTATTCTGGCAAAGGAACAAAAACACGGATTTATTTGACAAAAGAAAAACTCATCCAGGTAGTGAATCATATGCTACTGACTATCAAGGTAAGTCCAATATTTTAACAATATCATTTTGATCATGAGATTTTCAATACATGTCTTAATGGGTCTTTGTAAACACACCGTATCACATTTTAGACTTCAAAAGCTAGCCTTGGTGGAACATAGGAGTGATTCATCTTCAGATAGACACATTCTGCAAAACCAGCATTAACCAGTGCTCAGGGAAACCTGAAGCCTGTTTTTCTAGCATATTAATTTCTATTAGTAGTAGGCAGCACCTGTTTGCTTGTATCACCCACAGGACCCCATGATGACACCAGCCACAAGCAATCTACAGACCAGACCCTAACATCTTAAGAGGATCAGAATAAGAGAAGGTGGCTTTCATTACACGCTTTGATGCACAATGAGAAAATCAACAATACATGCACTTTTCTTAAAAACATTTTTCAACCCCAGAGGTGGATCTACCAACAGTGAACTCCAATGTCCCAGTCTCCATTTCGGACTCCACCTGTGGTAAAGTATGTGCCCACATCATACGATGGAGGAGAACCTCTTCTTTTTCCCAGTCTACATTGCAGCAATTGCTAGCTTTTTAAAAATTTAACAGTAATCTCTTTCTGTTAGACAGGTTCCTTTTTTCCCAGATTATTCTTTTCTTGGCACATAAAGTACAAAGATGTTTTTGTCAACAGAACTACTAAATATTACCTATGAATATTTCATAGAATCATAGAATCATTTAGGTTGGAAAAGACCCTTAAGATCATCAAGTCCAATCATTAACCTAACACTACCAAGTCCACCACTAAACCATGTCCCTAAATGCCATGCCTAGACATCTTTTAAATACCGCTAGGGATGGTAGAAGTAACAGAAATTATTTCCAAATTTCAACAATAACATTGTTCCAAACTAGTTTTTAACACACTAGTAACTAACACACAGACCATTCCAGTCTGTGTTGGTGATGTGTTATTGTTATAGCTATAAGGGTTTAAGAATATAAGGGAGACTACTGTAGGGAGTGTTAATATCTTTGATTAGGCTGGCTGATTCAGCTGGAAAACCAGAAACTTTCAGGCACAAAAATCCAAAACCTCTGCTTCTCCCCACTGTACCAGCTGGTTAAACGGGTGACATTATTTCTGCCTAAAAACCTCACATTGCCTACACTGGCAAAGCAGTAGTTCATCTGTGCTTACATTTTTTAGATTCAGAATAATCTTCTGGGTCAGAATCACCACGGATGCATTTAATCCAATTTTTGTTCACTGAAGTAACTAAGGGACTTATGAGAGAAGTCCCATGACCCAGAGCTACTTCTGGGGGGATGTTTGGAGATGTGAGACAAGCAAAAAGAGTTAATGCAATGCAATCAGTCACTGGATCTCATGTGAGTAATACCGCAAAGTTTGGGCTGCTGAGCAGAAATTCCTCACAGTGCTCCAGAGAGAAATAAAGGAGGTTATCAACAAACTTGCCAGCCTTTGGACCATATTGCCAAGAAGACATAGCTAGTACGATATTTATGGCCATTAGCTAGATCAAGCACAGCTAACAGCCAGAGAGAGCTAGCAGGTAAACTGTAGGCTTATATATTATTACTATGAAAAACAGTAACAATTGTGATAGGGTATGTCTTATATCCTGCACCTGCAATGGTGTCTTTCCAAAAAGTTCATCAAACAGGTTTTTTGATTTCTCCTTTCAATGCTAGCCTGTCAAAATCAGCAATTTGCTCTCTCTAGAAAAGAGAAGGGGATGAAAATGGCTTGCACATCAGGATTTGTAGCGTAATGGTGAAAAACATTAAAATCAAAGTACTATATTTTTAACTATCCTCAGTGGAAGGGTTCTGATTTTAAATCAGATCCATTCCCCAATTTCCTTTCTATGCCAATGCATGTATATGCAGAACCAAATCAGCTGAAACTGCAAACATTTCTTGTCAAACCTGGTAGACTGTTACAAGCTACAGTGATGAAAAACTTACAATTATTAATATACTGAAAATCTTTAAATAAGTTAGTATAACAGAATTACTCCTGTATCTCACCACCAAAGCACATGCAAACCCCACCAGTGTCAGTAGGAGCAGCATTTTAAGAGTATACTCTAAGTTTTAAAATGCTCCTAATGTGAACAGCAATAGTACCAGATCTACCTTTATAAAAACTACCTGCACCATGAGCTGATGTACTGTATTGGAAGAGCGATACATTAGTTTGAACAGTCAGATGAACACATTGTCTGTTCTCCCATCAGCATTCCTGCAGCCTGTTTCCAACTGCTGACTACAAAAGCAACATGACAGCGAACAAAACTTTTAGCTTTTCAAAAGATAAAAAGTTTTGCTTTAATGACTGCATTGGCAACACAGCTCACTATAATGATACTTTAATTATACTCTGTGCCAATCAATCACCACACTGTGTCTCTGGTGCCTTGTAGAAGGAATCCTATCTGTGGTGGAATCTTTGAAGAACAGAAAATATTGTGAACTGCACCATGCATCTATCAGTTTTTTCTTGGTTACTGTATGGGCAAATTTTGAGCATTTGCAAAACAGACTCCAAGAAGGCAAATACAACAGGTCTTTTTTTCACCCCCGTTTTGTTGTCCATGCATATAAATGCTGAAAAAATATCCAGTTACCATCTTTAAAGTGAGTTGTTCACAATGAATTCCCAAAAGCCAGTAAAACAAGTTAAGTGAACTAGTTCTTAACATATAATAGATGAGTCGGGAGGCCAAGTTACCAACCTGTTATTAGTGGTTATTACAAGAGCTGTTTCACTGACTATTCATCTTGGAAGATCAGTTTTCCATATTATATTCATTTCTTTTGAAAGAGAATAAAAATCTGTTTTGGGATGTATGCAAGGCTTCTATTGGCTTTCACCAACCTGTTAATCTACTACTAGGCTAAACTTCTATTATACTGAATGGTACAAACTTGTCTACCCATTGCAGGGCTAACAGAATAATCCAATATTAAAGACAATTAATTTTGTAGCCTATCTTTTTTCCAACAGTTGCAACCTGTTTGATTTTTAGAAAATTATTAAGACTTATTATTAGGATTATTAATTATGAATCCTCTAGGCCTGTTTTAGTCCAACAAGATGTATTAATGATTATTTGTATGGAAGTCTTTGAAAGAGAAAGGACTCACATAAAAATACTGACAACAGACCGAATGCACTCCCTGAGTTCTTACCAGCTGATAACAGCTCCTAAACTAAGACCATTTCTTTAATCCATCTGCAGTTCGACACTATCTTACATGTAGTAATATAAAATAATGAAAAGGGGGGAAAATTACTACTGCTCTTCCTTTGCTGTGCCTGTCTTTTTAACACAGCACTCTTGCTTCTACTGTCGGCAGAATACTTTACTAGCTCCACTGTACGATGGAAGAATATGCTAGCGATTTAGTGCATGCCATCTACTAATGAAAATGTTTCACTATGGATATTAAAAATAACTTAATCTGGTACAGCTACTTAAAGGAGATAAATCTATTTGCCAACACTGTAGTAGCAGTAGTTCCTATTTCTTACAAATAAATTCCTATTTCTTACAAATAAATTCCTATCACATGGTTTAATTCAAGGGTTTTAATAAATAAATAGAATAATAATTACCATCATTTTACAGAAGGGAAACTAAGACACCTAATGGCGAAGTGACATGCTCACAGCCAAACAGCAGGTTGTATGCCATGGAGGAACCAAACACTGATGAATTATTTGTCCAGTGCCCTTTTCATTAGATCACACTGTCTGCCTCATGGCATTTACACCAGTTTTCCAAATGGTGATACATGAGCTGTCAATAGGCTCAGAAAACAATGACCATATTTTCATTTTAATGGTCCTAGATTACATTATCTTCCAAAATCAACATGAAAATTGGTAGTCATGTTTAATACACCCAAGCAGAGCAGCACAGGACAGAGTATAAGCATGCATAAATAAGCATTGTAAGCACTTCCTGACAATTAAGTCACAGTATTTCTTCTCACAACTAGCTTCAAACTTTATTTGTGGTTCTTTGAAGGACTCTGTAGTATGATTCACATGTGAAACACTACATCTTTGTGTTTGGAAAAATCTTATGGAAAAAAGTGGTAGCTTTGCAGGAAGAAGCGGTACAGAGAAAGAGTTATAACAGACATTACATGGAGTAGGCAATCTCTCTTATCAAGGTATTCACAATAAATAACCAGTGGCATGAATATTTCTGTCCTTCTGCATGTTGATAATGACAAGTTCTAAAATTAAATACTTAAAAAATCATTATCCCATGTCATATTATTTGTAATAGCTAATTACCAGCAACTAAACCCATTCTATGCTTTTAAAAATTAACACATAAGTGAAGCAAGGCTAAAAAAGGACTGCTTGTTACTCATTTTTTACAGAAAATTTCGGTTACTTGACATTGAAGTTCATCGTTTCCAGAGACCCAACACATTTGTATTAAAACATGCCCTGCAAAAAGCAAAGGACATTGTGCAGTCACATGACAAAAGACCCTGCAGCAGGACAGTATGTGTGCCTGTGCACCTCATGAAGAGCTTTATTCCAGTAAATGGACAGTACTCCCACTGTCCCCCTTGCACTGTCCTTTCTTTCCTTGGCACACCAGTGGTGCTTGTTCCAGCACTGCATTTTGCTTTCAGAACATATAACCACTGCAATTCTAAATAGATATCTGTGGGAAGGATCAGGCACCTTGAACTTAGGAAAGCCTCAGGGGTGAATCCAGCAAGGTCAGGAGGGCTATGCCTACACCTCGTTGCTGCTGTTGCATACCGGCCCATAACCCGCTGGGTGAATATTAAACATCAGATCCCAGCAAACGAGGCTGATAGGCCATGTCTGGATTCAACACAAATTAACAAAATGCTTTAGCCAAAATTCTGCACTCCCAACACCCGTCAGTGGGTTCCTCTAACGTCACAGGCAGCAAAATACTGCATATTACTGCAGATGCTCTGTAACAGTCATTTTAAACAGAATGCATTATTCCCGAACATAGTAGGCAATTCTGTTATATAAAGAGCCATCAAAGACTTACTTAAATCTAGACTGCAGAACATTTGTAAAGCAAACAGTACGTGCATGATTAATCTTTTCAGGAAACAATTTTGCCATTCAGTTTATCCAAGACTCCAGCAGAGGGAGCAGGGCAGAGCAAACAATTAGGGTCAAAAAGAAAGTAAAGATCAAAGATCAGATCAAGCACACACGGTGCTGAATTAATCTGACAAGTACCTGACATTTCATTTTAGGTACAAAGATTCTGGCTCTCTGCTTTTTTTGTATCTCAAATTCACAACGCTCCCTAGATGAAATTCTCCATTTACTTTCAAAGCTGATTCATGGCTGTTCATTTGGCACTGAAGACGCAGTTTGCTAAGTAATAATTACCAGGGTAAGTTACAAAAACATTCCAACATGTCAATCATTTACTGTACTTAACTCACATATTTTAAAGCTTAAATAACTAAAGGAATATTTTATAATACAGAAGCCAGCAGGAGCAATTAAAAGAGGACTGAATGGAAATCCTCTTCCTCCCATGCCCACAGACTGATTTAGTATTATTTTACTTTGTGAGTTATTACTTGTTTCTGCTGCACTAATTCAAATAGATTATACGAGTACTGCATACTTGATTGATCTTGTTCAAATACCAAAAAAAATACACAACAGGAAAATATATCCATGTTTACTGTAATTTATAAAGACAACTACTAGAATATTTGTTCTGCTCTTCATCATTACCTGTTTGTTTATCAGGTACTGTTTACCTTATTTTTGATGAAGAACAGTACAGTTAATTGAGAAAAGATATTTATTAGAAGTGATCAAATCTAGGAAAAAAAGCCCTTGGTCTCTCTTAGTTTCAGAATATTTTCTGCAACTCTAGAAGTTGCTTATTTTTGCAACTATTTGTTACAAAAATGACAAAAATATAGGAAAACATCCTTTTTGTTTTCTGAATTAATGGACACATTCATCCATTTTAGAAACTGGGGGTCCAATTTCCTTCTAATTCCAAGTCTATAATTTCATCCCTCTGAATTCAATGAAGCTGTTGCTAAATTATGGTTATTTATACAAGAGGAGAATATCTACGAAAAGCACTGTATAGTTTGCTTGTTAGCATACTACATCTTGATTACAGCAGAAATTAATTCAAAATACATCTGAGTGTAGACAAAGACTCAAAATACAACCCTAAAGTCATAAAATACAACCTTCCTAAAGCAAGTATTATGGGCCACACAGCCAACTGGGCTGAATACCCAACGGGAAGTTATGCACAGCACAGATTATGTTACACAAACCAATTTTAAAACTCATCCTCACAAAAATATCCAATATTACTTCAGTGAGGCTGCTAAAGGTGGAAATTAATCAGCCTGATTACATTTGTAACAAGATACACTGCGAGTTAGTTATTTTGCTGGCCTTAAATTGCCTCAACTCAATTCCACAGCATGGATTTGAAGAATTAAAAAGCGAACAGCTTTGAGAGCATCTGCTACAAACACATTGATGGTGTAAGTCTGAGTATCTGGAAATCTGTGCACAACACACCTGCATTTAGAGCAGGAAATATATATCCTAAGTTGCACAGTGCGAAGGTCCCCAAGGTACAGATGAGTGCGCTGGGTCCAGAGCTGGAAGTTACATTACCATGTTAGGTGCCCTCAGAAAGGTTAATTATCTCAGGTACAGGAGGATGCTGCTATGACTGTACTAATTTCCCAAAGCAGGGTCTCTGCACAGTGCTACTTTGTGTGATGTAATATAGCAGTTGTCATATATATAAACCTGGTATTCCCAAATCGGTTCACTGCAAAATATACATACTCTAGACTGGATGAAATTCTGGCTTGGTAAAGGAAATGGCAAAACCGGCATTCAGCAAAGACAAGAGTCCACCTCTTTGATCCCGACTGATGTTTTTATCTCAGAGTAGTTTTCAGTAAAATTCTGGTTAGCTTCTTCACTACTCTTATTCTATAGGTTCCCATTTTGCTATGCATTGGTGCTGATTCCTAGACCCACAGAATCATTTAGGTTGGAAAAGACCTTTAAGATCCTCAGATCCAACTGTTAATCTAATACTGCCAGGTCCACCACTAAACCATGTCCCTGTGCACCACATCTACATCTCTTTCAAATACCTCCAGGGATGGGGACTCAACCACTTCCCTGGGCAGCCTGTTCCAGTGCTTGACAACCCTCTCATTGAAGAAATTTTTCCTAATATCCAATCTAAACCTCCCCTGGTGCAACTTGAGGTCATTTCCTCTTGTCCTATCAGTTCTTACTTGGGAGAAGGGACTGACACCCACCTGGCTACAGCCTCCTTTCAGGCAGCTGTAGAGAGCAGTAAGGTCTCCCCTGAGCCTCCTTTTCTCCAGGCTAAACACCCCCAGTTCCCTCAGCTGCTCCTCATAAGACTTGTGCTCCAGAGCCTTCACCAGCTCTGTTGCCCGTCTCTGGACACGCTCCAGCATCTCAGTGTCTGTCTTGTGTTGAGGGGCCCAAAACTGAACACAGTATTCAAGGATCAGTTTCACCAGTGCCGAGTACAGCGGGACAATCACTTCCCTAATCCCGCTGGCCACACTGTTTCTGACACAAGCTAGGATGCTACTGGCCTTCTTGGACATCTGGGCACACTGCCGGCTCATATTTAGCTGACCATCGATCAACACCCCGGGTCCTTTTCTGCCAGGCAGCTTTCAGGCCACTCTTCCCCAAGCCTGTAGCGTTGTGTGGGTTTGTTGTGACCTAAGTGCAGAACCTGACACTTTGCCTTGTTGAATCTCATACAGTTGGCCTCAGCCCACCAATCCAGCCTGTCCAGATCCCCCTGTAGAGCCTTCCTACCCTCAGGCAGATCAACGCTCATGAATGACTGGACTTGCTTTAACACAGCAGTGCCACTTCTGCTTTTATTGTAGTTTAGTTGTACCTTGTGTTGTTGAAGAGTAATTGGAAGAGTTTCAGCAGAGAAAATGATGCTATATCACAACTGCTAGAGTTCTACTCTGGATTACTAATTTGATCAGTTTTGTGTTGTTGCTGAGCTGAAATCATTCTTTACAGAATCTTCTCTTTATTGCATGACAACCCAACTGATGTCGTATTACCAGCACACTCAGTTTCACCCAGCGTTGCTACCAAAAGAATTACTCCTGATCTCCTCCCTACCCCAGCACTGCCCATTCCCTTTGAGGATGTTGTTGAACCAGAGTTGGCAACTGATCTGGATTAAAACAAATCCAGCAGGAAAAAAAAAATGGTTTTAATCCAAATCAGTTCCCTGGGCTGGTTCATTGCGTTGCTGTTTGTGCCACCACAAACTGAAGTATAAGAGGTGAAACAAATAAGGAAGGTGAAGTAGAACTGTTTTTTCCAGTTAGCAGCATTGGTTTAGAGTAGTGCAGGCTGATCCTATACCTAGGACATAAATACTGTAAATCTTCTTCAGATATACAAAGTTGTAGATTATTTTTATACACACGTCTTCCCTTTATGCCTGACAAAGCCTGTTTGTTGAAATACAATGGGCCTCCAGATCTGCCAGCTCTTGGCTGGCTGACAGCCTCTTCCAACACCTCCTACAGAGCTCAGAGGAATGACAAAGCTGTCAGATTTTTCACTGACAGATTGAACACCCAAACTTCTGCGACAGTAAGCACCAGAAAATATGTATAGCTTGATTCTTACAAAGATAATGCATTTAAAAACACTGTATTTCTCCATCAGGTAAATTCTATTTTGCTTAAGTGTTCAAAATTCTCTTTCATCATGAGATACCTTCATGTGTGCTGGTATGAAATAGTCTGAATATACATAAACACCAGGTCCTTAATCTTATACTGACATCCCATGTACCTGGTCTCCACATATTTTGTTTGCTTGTAGCTGAATAGCTGTCCTTCAGATAGACAGACTACTGAAACACCTGAGCAAGCTTTAAACAGTTCAGGTCAAGGAGCAGGGTTGAGACAACTTATCCCACCACGGAGAAATCTCCGGTAGAGCCCTCATGTGTCAGATTGGGCTGGCATGTATTTTTCATGTGGTTATAGCAGCACGATCTTCAGGGAAAAGGGCTGTGCTCCTTCTAGTACAAAAGTATAAAATATTTCTCTTTCCAATACTTAAATTACTGGGATCAGAGCTGTACAATTAATACACGGAAGCAAAATACTTCAGGACTATTTCTACTGAGATCAGCTGGGCTGTTCAGAGGATAAGCTAACATTTATATGAGTAGAGGCAGCAGACACTGATGCAGAATAAATGATCCCTGTTTCCTTCCTTTTATTCACAGTGTTTACATAGTCCACTGTTTGGCAACCTCATTTTGAGGCCAGTGACCCAACACTTCTTGTGATTGTTACAATGATGAACTGAAAATCTCTTCAGGGCAAGCAATTAACTGGTGCTGTTCAAATTCACTGATGTGTCTCAGTTTCAGGTTTCAAACATCAGGTTTGGGTCTTCCTGGAGACAATACTGAATAACATTACAAAACATCAGTAGCCAAAACAAACTAAAACAAGCCTTTAACAAATGTAAACTGTTGCTGCCAACTGTATTGCACCTGTGTGCATATGTGAAATAAGTGCGTCTCCTATAGTACACCTGTCTGCTTTGCTTTTTTTGCGCATGAAATGAATTTTCCAAGATCTCTTTTCTTTAGCTATTCCAAATGCTATAAAAATGCTGGAAAAAATCAGTTGCCCTATTATTTACATGTCTTAAAACTTGTAACACAGCAAGTCAATGTCAGCACTAGAACAGTGCCTGGGGGTAAACACCTGGCTCCACTGATGCTGGTAGGAAAACTCCCATTGACTCCCATGGGAGGAGGCCGTCATCCCAGGCCTACGAGTGCCTAATGCCAGGTTCTACCCAATAGGCAGTATTTTACAGTTCTGGAAATCATGTAACAGCACATCACTTTGCCTGGAGTAGTGAATGTAGTACCGCTGTGTTCACTGGAAAGATTTCTACAATTTTTTTCCAGCCCTTTTATTGTTTCTAAAACCTGTTGAGTTAAAGGTGGGATGCCATTGGTTTGGGTCACTAAGAGAGGAAAGTGTGATATTTTCTGCTGACAAAATCATCCTTATATGTTTTTTTCAAGTGAGTAGGTTCAAAAATCTAAGGAAGTGGTTTATTTCCATTTCTTTTACTTCTGTACTGTTCACTGTTACAGCCTTTCTTTTCTGTTTGGTTGTCATGCATGTTCCAACTATTTAAGTATTTCACTTTTCAATTCTGGTGTCCCGCTTCCAAAGCAGTGTGCTGATTCTCCTCATTCTCCTCATTTTTCATTTCTTGCCCTCTCTCTCCATAGCCTTTGCTCAATTTTTCTTTCATATGAAGTTCAGCTTTCCAGTCAGCTCCATCAGGAAACCAGAAGGATTACTCTGTGATGGTTCTTTTCTAGGCAAAGATGAATCAACATTTTGGAACTAGAAGGCTTAGACAATCTGGGAGATCTCTGATAAGCTTAATTTGTCTTGCGATGAACAAGAGGCACAAATGAACACAGCAACACCCACCTCCTACATGACAGCAACTGCTGATGACCACTGGTCTCATCTGGCACAAGACAGTACTTGCCACATATTGCTACTGTTAAACTCCTCCCCCAAATGGTGACAAAACAGATGCCAGCTTGAAAATGGCACAGGTAGAAATGAAATAGAGGACAGAAATATTCAAGGCACTCAATAAGCAGAAGCAGATCTTCTGCTGAGAAGTGTTATCCTATTTTCCATGCTCTGAAGAATCTAGTCAGCCTTGCCTTCCCTTCATGAGGGGTTTGAAGTTGGTGGGATGCAGACTGGTGTTCTTCACACCACACGCAAGGTATAAAGAGACTACCTCAGCTCACGTGCTGGCTTCGTTCTCCTGTCCCATGTGGGGAGTGATGTTAAGATTATAGAGTTGAAGGATGCCCCTCTCAGTTGTGGCCTTGGCATTTGCATCTCAACTTTCACATACCTGTGGCAGACTGGAGAAGACAGCACCACATGGCTCTACATGCATTAATACCGTTGCTATTAAAAGGACCGCAAAGAGGGGTTTGCCTTTGGCATTCATTCTGCCTGAAAAACACAAACCGGCTGGGAACTTCCTGAATAAAGCCCCAGTATATCCTTGCATGATCCACCAGATTCCAGAGAGATCACTTTTCCAGAATCGTCCAGTGGGTTCTGCCGCTTTTTCATTTGTGCAGTTTATTAAGCCCTTCAGAATTTTCATCTTGAATCCTGCAGATTCAGCACAGCACAGGAAAAAACTAGGACTTCAAGCCATCCTGATCTTAAATTAAAACCCCTTTAACAAAAACATGATCATCTAAGGCGACTTTTTTTCTAACCTAATCCCATAATGGACATTTTTTAATAAAGGCATGCTCTTGAAAATGAGCTTTTAAATAACCAGAGAAAAGAAAGAACATAGAAACAGGATTTAAAATGTCTGTGGAAAAAAGACAGGGCATTATTTTAAATAATTAAACTCAAAGCTCAGGTGATTTGTCTTGTCGCGTGTAATGTATGAGGTTACTTTTCTTTAAAAGCCAGTGTTACAGAAGGAAATGGTAGCATCGTTAACAAATGCTATAGGGCAGAGTCTTTCTGGGCAATTTTTCAATTCAATAAAATTTTCAAACTTGTATTTCGCCATTTCCAGCTCTGATATTAAAAATCTATTAGCAGAAAGCCTATTGAAAAGCTGACCATGAGCACAACAGACTTTTTCTGGAAACACTTCTATTCAGTTCTCATGCCTGAACAAAAGCAGATTGGCACATTCAGTTATAGACAAATGCCTTTGAAAGGGACCTCCCCCCCCTTTCCCATAGCCACGCGTTTCAGGGCTCTATATGCTGAAGGAAGCCAGTGAAAGGTTTGAAGGGGTGGGGAGACCAAGGACTTCCACCGAGATCCTTCAAAGTCCTCGTCTTCTATAGTGGGAGGATTTCCCTCTAAATCCCTTTCAATAGCATATTGATGGCTTTGAAAGCTTAAATGGCATTTGTCAACCATCAGTAAATCTTGAAAACTGTTTCTGCAAATAGCCCAACTCTGAGTCTCAGCTTTTCCCATTAATCTGTACGTAAGGCCACTGAAGACTTTTTCAGAGCCTAGATAATGCCTGGATTAAAAGGTCCATTCAGAAGGGAAAACTTTAGCATTCACCTTGTGTACATAGCCATTTCACCAGTGGTATTCATGGGTTGTTATTTCAACTCTGCATTTGTCCTGCAAACAAGACATTTTGCCACAAAGACTTGGTAGAGACATTCTTCAGTGAATTACTGAAACCTAGCCTCGCTATTTGTCATGGCTTGTTATTTTTATCGAGTGTAATCAGTTCAAATAGGAACCCTTGACTGACAACTTTACAATTACATTACTATTTTAAGAGTGGAAGGTATGTTTCTTCTAATGCAACAATGAAACTGATTAAAGCACAATCTGATTGCTTTATCTAATGAAACAGTCTAAAGTTTCCCTTAATCAGATGTCAGAAGACTTTTTGTTTGTTTTATATTGAAAGACAAGAATTTAATAAAAAACATTATTCAACAATTTTACTTTATTTTATAAAAACTTTACACACTTACAGGGCTTAATAATTTATAATATGCTATATACTACTTTGTGTTTGTATTTTAGGGCAATACTGTATTATTTTACCTTTCTCCAAATAAAGCAAATGGACCAACTTTAAACCCTTGGAACCTCTGCCCCTTAAACACACAAACTCTTCTTTTAGGCTGTTCTTATATCCTAATAATGTTTGTCTTCTCTGCATTTTGCATCCAGTAATTTATTATATCAAAGCTAAGGTATAAGCTATTTAGAAGGGCACAAGGCATTCCACCATTATTATTAATAATATTATTATTATTATTGAAATAATCAGGTTAAAATGTTTATACATCATAGAAAAGAGGAAAAACAGAACAAGATCACATACTGGAGACTCTAGGCAAATTTGGAGGTGCCAGTGATGCAATGCTAGGCAAATTTTTTACTATTATTAAAAAAAATTAAAAATCAGACCCCTGTCAAATTTTCCCAATCCAGACAGATCATGTTGTTTGAACAAATGAACCTTTTCACCATACTGGACAACTTACTGTGAACATCAAGAACGCCCAGCCTGGGAATCAGTGAAGTTCACTGGACATCCCTCACAAGGATACACAAAGATTACCCTTCCCTCTAGTACCATTGAAAGGGATAAACTTAGTTAAGGATTTATATATGTGAAATCACATGAACTATGGCTGAAGGCCACACCTTGCATCTGCTTCTTTCATTTGCCTTATTGTCCATCTATGTGGACATGTCTACCTATTTTTTACTATCAGTGGAAGAGACCTCATAATTTAAATGTGAAAACTCTCTGCAGCTTGGATATGGCATAACAGATCATCCACGTTCAGCCCAACTCACTGTAAAACTAATATGAAGCCTATCACAGAAGTTTAAACAGAAGGGTTTTTCTACTCCAACTCTGCCCCTTTCCCCCACTCCAAGTTACTGTGTCAGTAATACTGCAATTCTTCATGTGTCTTGAAGATTTCTAGGGGAAATATGCCATGGTTCTTGGCTGATTAAAAGTAAACTAGGCAAATTTTTTTTAATCTGTGGGCCACTTCTTGAGACGACTGAGAGTATCTGTTGCAGCACTATAAAACTAGCTGGCTGCAACAAGGCTTATCCCACACAAGGTTCCAAAAGTTCATCTACTGTCCGTGCTGTTTCTTCATCCTCTTCAGGCCAGTCCACCCTGCTTC
>JAVJGI010000060.1:58207876-58230254 GCA_035590275.1 Ibycter americanus | reverse complement strand
CAACCCACCGCCCCAGAAGCAAGCCCACAACTGTATATTATCAATGTTAATTAACCCTCTACAGTTCCTCTACAGGTATCCTGCCTGGCTTCCAACCAAAACTCTCCACGCAGTAGGGGATGCACTTTCTGTAGAGGCCATATCAAATGTACCCCATGGAGACACATCCGATAACCTGCAGTACCTTAAATGGCATAAGGCTGGTATATGTGAGCATCTAAATGAAGTTCCAGCTTCATTAAAGAATGGAGACTCAATTTAGCTTCCTTAACATAGGCATCTAGAGTAATTTGAAACATCCTCTGTTACCTGAGACATCCATGTGGGCCTGGCAAATATATTTATTATGACCTATGACATGACCTGCTGCCTTTTGAAGGGACAACAGAATGCCAGCTAGGACACCCTAAGGCAAGTTGGATGCGCTAGATAAATACCTATGCTTAGGTGATTGCATTGACCTCTGATATTGGGATTCAGCTCCTAACACCACTAAGTTAGCTGTCCGCATGTGAAACAGGCTTCTGGGCTCCTAGTGTAGTCAGATAAATCTAGAAAGATTTATATCATCTTCAGATAGGTGAATTCTTTTGGTCAATGCTCTCCAATGACTTAGGACTACACTGACTGTTAGGAGAGTGAGACACTGCTTACTCTATACAGCTGCATTTCAGATCAGCATATGAATCTGGAGCTGAATAGTAGTTCAGGCTTCAGGAGCAACTAAATCACAAGATAAAATGTCTGCACAATATTTGTACTAGTGGTGGTGCAAGGAATGAAATGATGAAATCTGCTTCCTTGATTCCTTCTCCACAGCAATACAATTTTAGTTTTCTGACATGCAAAGCATACTGTAACGCATGGTTGCTTACTCAAGCTTTTCTTTTAATGAAAGAAACTAGTTTTCTTTATGTGGGAAAATGAGAAGCTGTCTTTAATTCTGCCAGTATATGCTAAGAATTGCAACTTGATTGTTGGGCTTTCTAGGTAGGTCTTCCTAAAAATACAGAATACTTAGTAAGGATAGTTTAATAAAAATTACTAAAACCCTAATGAAAGTGAATGCAAGTTAGGCTGTAATAACACTTAAAACACTTTTGAAATATTTCTTCTCTGTAACTCAGGATGTGTTCATGAAAGTAGAGCCGAGGGAGCACAGCTTCACATGAATTTCTATCTTGTAGTCAAGACTTTTCTAGGTTCAATGAGATGGAGCAGGTTTCTCTCACATGCAGATTTTTAGGTGTCTCTAGATAAAACCCATCCTTTTTGGTAACGTTAGTGATCAGGTAAGGTCAGGCTCACTGCTTTGCTGATGGTTTCCAGATGGCTCAGAACATGGGTAGAGCTCACACACATCTTCCTAAAAAACTCTACATAGATGTGACTTCATATGTGTGTTGAATCCTTTGGGACTAGAAACGAGTGATACCACAAAAGTGTGAAGTACTCCTTGTAAAACTATTTTTCTGCACCATTTTGTGAGTTGTCTATTTCCATATTACCATGACAATGTCATTTTTAAAACCCCTGGGTTTGTAGTGAACAGAACGCTATGGAAGAAGGACAACTTTCATTTTTACAACCCTTGGGTTTGTAGTGAACAGAATGCTATGGAAGAAGGACAACTTTCATAACTAGGGTCAGTGTTTTCCTCCTGTAAGAGTCATGGCTACTCTGATTTCCTCATGGTTTTCATTCTAAAAAGCTCTAAGGATTTAGTAAATGAATTTCCATGCAATTTGAAAAGAGGGACAAAAGCAATCTGTTCTTCCTCAGGTTTGTGAATAACAGCTGTAGGAACTGCACTCTAGCTCACATCCTACAGAAAATGTGATGTAATTCAAAGGTCTGAGATAGAATTGCTATCTCTGCTCTTGGGAGTGCCAGGGGAGCAACTTCTGCCCACCCATACGCAAGAAGGACGTGTCTTGGCAAGGTGTGGAGGGAGAATTTTCTGGGTTGAAGTGATTATGTGCTTGCTGGCTTTTCCCTCCTGCACATTTTGTACAGCAATATTCAATTATACACTACTTTTCAAACAGCAACATAAAGAAAGAGTTAACTACTGTTGAGGAGACTGTAAAGTGGGAGATGAACTAATTTTGCTGTGACACTAAGCAATGCAATAAGGAAATGGAAGAAAATACAGGACTGAATCTCAAATCAATGCTTTATCTACGAGGTGGTGCTGCCTCCTTAGGCAAAACGAATCAGTATTCCCAGGCTAACCGCAGCTCTCAGTGGTTTTGCAATGAATGCTTCTACTTTTCTTTATAACTCTTCCATCAATTTTTATTTTTGTGACCATGTTCTCACATTCAAACTAACATAGCTTTTGCAGCTGATATCATGTGGGTTGGAATACAAACACTGCAGATGTTCACAATGCCAACATATTTTAGGACATACACGACTGAAAAATCTGTTATCTACTTCAGTTTAAGAGTGCTATCATACAGGAACATAGTTTTTTTTCCCCCCAAATACTACTCAATGCATCTTGCTGGCAGGGGAAATTAATTTTCCAAACTCAGTCTTTAAAGGATATTATTTTTTTTAATAGGAGCGTCTTTGAGATAGAACATATGCCCCTGTTTCTCTATCCACACCATAAAATGTTTTTCCCATTCATCAGAAATAGCTGTTTTTTCCCTGCAAAAGCTTTTATAGAGCCTGCCTCTGTATTTTAACTGTTCCTAACACAGTCGATCCACAATCCCAGTTATGGCTGTGGACTGCAATACAACCACAACACAAATGATAAATAGAGTCCCTATGTTTATCTGACTTTTAAATATAATTTTTAAAATACAAAGCAGTAGGTAGGCAGAATTATTAAGCAGACTGGCTCTAACTGTCTGCTGAACTACTCAATTCATACAAAAGATGGGGAAAAGTGGGGGAAGATGTAATCTTTAACTTTCATTTAGTACAGCCTAAGGTTACATGATTCTTCTTTGCGTTAGTATTGCATAGCACAGAAGTACATACAACTGTGAGGTCCTAATGCTCATGGAAGTTCTGTCTGGCCTCTGCAAGGAATGGTTATTTTAGGCCCTTAATGCCCCTACGCCACCACTGAAACATCTTCTATACCCTTGTAAGTCAAGTCTGTGAAAGTGACATAGCTAAAAGCTGAACAATGCAGCCCAGTAATTTGTTCATGTGTGATGGACAATTTAGAGATCTGTTTCCTTATGATAATAGGCATGTTACTCACAAAGCACCAGACTGCTGATCAGCAGCAAACATGAAAAATTACAGGGATACATATTCTTTGAAAGCTTCTTAGTTTAATACTAGTTAAGATGGCCAATAAATATTTCCAAAGCAATCTTCATTTTAAAGACAAAGATTAAAAATGGGGGATTCTGCAGCCTATGGACTTGAGTAAGGCTGAGTACTGTCTGCCTGGGTAAAGATGGCAGTTCTGTGTCCTGACATTTTCATTATGTCTGTATATCAAGGGTTTTACAGTGAAACTTAGTATCTTTCAAGGCATCTTGATTTATACTTAAATGGAATGGCCAAAGCCCAGAAGGAGTAACAGCCCCCAGAAAACTTAGCTGAGGCATAGTACACCTTAGCACGTGTGTCAGGCTAACAGTCACGGTTCAGGCCCGCAGAACTGCATAGTTATTACCCAACAGAATCAGGAAACGGGGATATCCAGTATTTTGGCTCTGTCTGGCATTTTTGATTTCACTGTGCGGCCTTAGAAACCCTGATCTTAAGGCCTTATGCTAGCATCAGATCCAGACTGTAACTAACCATGGAATTATTCTAATGCGATGTGGAGAAAGATACCAAAATGCCTTGTGAAATCAAACAGGACCTCAGAGAACAGCAGACATACTGTTCATACATGACATGTTTTTTCCCTAAGAGAATGGAACCTAAATATACTAAAACTTATGTGAAATTAACCTTCAGAAATGTTTAGCTGCGTAGTATTATAGACCATGGTGTACAATGACATCCCAGCCCACAAAACCACCTTAATCAGGGCCTCTCTCCTATGGCACCATCCTATTTTCAACTAACAATGCTTTCAGATGTGCCGAAAAGGGGTGCTTTGCTCCCACCATTACAATTTCTGCTCTTCTTTTCTTCACCCTTTTCAAAAACATGAAAGCATTGGATTGCTAATTACTTTTATCCAGCCTATAGGAAAATTAGTTTATCTTCCTGATCAAAGCAAATTAGGCAGATCATGGCTGATTAGAATGCAACAGTAAAATCTCCATACTTTCTATTCCACCCCCTTTTCTCTCAGAAATGGGGCCTGTGTCAAATATGTAGGTATTTCCCACGGCCAGTCTGGACTCTGTTTCCAACAGGCTCTGGGGCTGGGACAATGGTTCTTACACAGACACTGAAGTCCTTTAGTTCAGTCATTGTGCAAGGAAAGAACTGGTAACCCCTTAGCTAGCATGTGATGAAACATCTAGATTTACATATTTCCCTAATTGCATTTTTTGAATGTGAGTGAGATTCATCTGACCAGAGTTAAATGCCTCCTTTATTCTACCACCCAAAATACAAACCTATGCTCTCCAGGCAGAGTTGCATTTGGTTCTGATCCCAGCATTAATATTTTGGTTTTCACTATAGTGGGACAAAGCAATGTCTACCTTCACTTCTCAAAGCAGACCTAAAGGCTAGTTGCTTCCAAGGTGGCTGCTGCATTACATTGCAAAACTGAATACCATTACTCCTTCTAACTGCTTCAAGCAGCATTTTCTATCACTTCAGTATTTTACTATTCGCTTTTTACCCTTCATAACTCATTTCCCTTCAATTTGTGTTCTATGGCTTTAATAGCTGAAAGCCAAGCTATACTGCTACTTTATTTATAACCAATTACTATAAATTAACAGTAAATCTCACATTTAGCTCCATTTAAACATCACTATGCAGCTGCCCATTTGAAAATAAAATGGTTGCCTTCTTTCACTTCAGTGGGCACAATACAAAACATCCATTGAGCTTTTCCTTTATTGCAGCTGCCAATGCCCAGCCGACTTTTAACAAACCAACCAAGCGGAATAACAATGCAGCTGCAACATTTTATGGTATTTCTGTTCCTTCTCTTTTGAGACTGAAGGTGTTAATTAGGAATCAAAGAATACAACCCTGCCAGCTTTCTTTCACAAACTATACACTAGCCACTGCAGTTTTCAGCAGAAAAATAAATCTAATAAAGGGACAAAAATGTTGTTTGTCACACCAGTAACATGTATTTAAGACCCTTTGATCACCAGCTTTTTATGTAGTCTTGTCAGACAGGCTGAAAATATTTTTTCCTCTCTTTTCTCCTTCCTTTAGGCTTTTCTGAATACTGATTCTAGGGTTGTCTGGAAAGGTGAAAAACCTGATAGTAACTGGAATGCTTTACAGGTTAAAATGGCTTTGCTGAGCAAGCCAGCTTTAAATCACATCAAATCATAATTGTTCACTTTTCTGATTCAAGTTTAAGTTGTTTTGAAATACAAATGATCTGTTCCTGTTGCGGAGTTTACTAATTCTGTGTATAATTTAATATGTCAAGCATTTAAATATATGTAGGGGTTTTAATATTAATACATCAATTGTTTTGCGGAATCTCATTTTAAACCGCAAAAATGACAGTTTACAGGATGTTGTAAAATACCCATTACATACATATTTTCACACATGTACCATACAACATATATTCAATATTTCATTTACACTTATGAATCATAATCATATTAGAGTATCATGTATTCAAAGGTACCAGCATGAAGTCATTACCTATAATCTTTAGTCAGAGTTAAAACCTTAAAATAGGTTTATTAAGTTAGCACAACTGAGAATTAGTCAAGCTTGCTAGCTTACCCAGCAAGAGCTTTCACTGTTAAATGCACAAATCATGCCAAAATCCATTAATCCTGCCAGGGAATGGCAGAAAGAAGCTCTGGTTGTTGATTTAATGATAATGAATTGAACAGGCTCTTAAGGCTACCTGCAGAGTTTTCTAAACTGTAAAACAAATAAAGTCAATTCTAAGAAATGCTTTTTACAGAAGTATATATAACAGTTTTCTTTGCTTTAAACACTTTGTAGGAGAAGCAAGGTTTTAAAATACAATTCTACTTATCTTGTTATAAGTTTTATATAAATCCTTATAATGCTATATATATATATCGAATGTGATTACAAAACATATTTGGGGGATTTATTATTTGGTAATCAAGAAATAAAGAACTGGCTTGAAAATGTTAAAACACAAATCTCAGTAACAAAACAAAGTTCTGATCAATGTCATACTGTATGTCTCATGTAAAGTGCAGTCTTTGGCTACTGTTAACAGACACACAATGAGATGATTCATAGTTAGAAAGGTGTATTTTCTTTAGTGCCCCAAGTGTACCATTTCTTACATCCCCGAATTTTAAAAAAATGAAACATAAAATTTGAGAATGGTTACAGTTTTTTAAAAACACAAACTTGTCTAGCTTTTGGGTTTTTTTTTTTGATGAAGGGATATATGAGATAATAAACGTACTAAACGTGACTGCAGTATTTTTATCTGTTTTACTTGTTCAGCATTGGTTTGGTATGCAGAGTGGCTTGATTTTCAAAGCAAGCAATGGCAGCTGTGAGACAGAAGAGACTAATCCCTTTCTGTATATGGAATAAGGTAAAAACAGCAAATATATTTGAAATTGGCTGCTGCCATCACTTCTTACAATGCTTTTTTTCTGTTATTGCATCATAATAGTGCCACACTGTCTAAAGGAATGAAATTATTCTTGTGGAAAGATGCCAAGTATATACACAAAAGCTGTCCTGCTCTCCATAGGGTCAATAATAATTATTAGAGTCTTGTTGCTAATGATTTGTTGAAGTTCTGCTCTGGATGATGTATTTCATAGCTATTTCAGAGTAAGGTGGCATTTTCAACTGTAAGCTCCTATCTGATGAGTCTTCTTTCACTGTCTTAAACATGGTCTTGTGTGGTCTACAGGCTAAGAACATATGCCTTGGGTGAAGTTTGCCATTAAGCAGACAAAACACTTCACCTGTGGGTGTTTTGATAGGGAGTGGAGGGGGTATTTTTCTCCAGTTTTGAGAAAGTTTTTACCCAGTCACTATTTTGAAATTATTTGGTGCATAAGCTTCGTATTTATTGGACTGACAAATTCAAGAACTGCTCTGTGTGATTGTTTTTAGAAAGCTATGTCTGGGTGAAAAAGTTTCTCTCAGTTGACTACTAAATTGAACCACAGTAAATGAACTCAAGTTCTCTGCGAATGTTTACCTGCTCAGTTTTGCTGAGTTTCAGACTCCTCAGGAATAGTCTAAAGAATTTGTATTAGGCCTATTATAAGTATCTTCAATGGAATTTTTACAAAACACTGTTTATCAACTATACCCAATTAATCAAGGCAAAAGACTTTTGCTAATGAGCATATGACTACAACTAAATGAAAGACAAGAAAATCCCATCCCTATGGTTTTCTGTATGTTCATTTTTGCATTGGAAACTGCAATGGTACAAGAGTACTTGAAAAGTTTTCCACTCCCTTTCAGCTGCTCACTGAACTCCCAGTCAGTTGTCCCTGTCCCCTCAGCTGTGTTGGTTCGGCTGTTTATGTGGCTACATTCTAAAACCAATCAGTGAAACAGGATACATACTTTTCAAAGACCAGAAATGTGTTTCTTTTTAAACTGGATTATTTCACTGATCTGCTTAGGAGCACAGCCCAACAAACAGCTGAGTCAGCACAACCAAAAGAGAGGAAGCCTAGAGCAGGAGGGTGGGAACACTGACTTCGAGGGGGGGAAAGCCAACATGAACATCTAAAACTGTCTCTGTTGCAGTGGGACTCTTAATATGGAAGCACATTTTTTCTGAGTTTCCTATTCCAACTCCGATCTGCTAGAAAATTCTGAGCACTATCTTCTTCCAATTCTGTGAATTCAGAAACTTAACTAGCAAAGACAAGCAGCTCCTACTCAAGGAATTCAGCTGCAGAAAGCAAGTTCTTTTCCCAGTGCCCTGCCCTGCTAAGCAAAATCAGCAATTGTGCTTCAGCTGGGAACGCCAGGAGTCAGCACATGTGCTGGCACCTTGGAAGATCACTTTTGGTGGTCTACCTCTCCTGAATTGTTTTTCCTTATAGATCTAGCAAGTCCTAAATCTGTTACCTTTCACAGCTTGGAGAAAAAGTCCATTTTGGTTTCTTATGCTTTTGTATGAGGAGATTCTGTTCTGATGGGACCAGAAGAGAAAGCACATAGATAAAATGTATCAGAAAATAAAGCATATAAATCAAGCTCTTCCTGCCCCCCTTCTCATCTTTTTCGCTAAGCCACCAATGTTATAAGATTTCATGACTTACCCTCACAGACAATTTTGGACCAAACCCAGCATGCCCACTACATCCTCATTCTGTTGTCCTTTCAGGCACAGTAATTATAGCAAAGAACAAAACTGGCTCTTGAAGTTGGCTTCTGCAGTGGCACTGATTTTTGATTACTCTGTATTTATTTATTTTGGTAAGCAAAGAATTGGGGGGAAAAAAGAAATTTTGTATTGACTGAACATTCATGATTTGAGAACTCTAATTTAAAGGAATTTTAAAAACTTACCATAAGCATACAACAACAACAAAAAAAGGATTAAGACTATTTTGTTTAGGAAGAAGATGAATACAATGGTTAGACTATAGATATATCTCGTCATCAAAATGAGTAACAATCCTCTTCATAATAAAGAGATTCCTGTAATAATAAAGCTATCAAGATTTAATACTTTAAAAAGCACTCTATCTGTAAACTGTTGCCTTGAGACAGCTGAAGTTGGTATTTTGACAGCATTTAGGAAAGGTCAGTGTGCTCTCACGAATAAGAATTTTCACAAGTATATTAAAATACCATGGAACAGGGATTTGTTTCCATTTATAAGGTAGCAGTTAAATATCTTCCAAAGCAGCTAGGCGTGGTTGCTGGTAGAATGAGATATAATCTCCTCGGTCTCATCCATTTTGCAATCTCTTATTTTGCCCTTCAGAATACAGGTTGCCTAATAATTCAGCTCTGATTTTCCCCATTTTAATTGCTTTATAATTTGTAGACTCTTCAATAATTTGATTGTATTTCATCAGAGCTTACCCAGTTCACAATGATAACAAGACTACTCAATTTTCAGATTTATTTGAGAATAACTACTTCCACAAAGAGGATGGACCCTGGAACACAACAGAAGTCTAGTCAGTAATCCGAGGATTGAATTTAGACAGTTGTCTTATTCTCTAATGCCTGTACACTTGCAGTCATTCTCTTGCTGTTCATCAGTATAGTTATATAGGTTTGCAGATTTCCAAAGTGGCTGCCAGGCACATTTACATGATACAGCACATAAAAAATAATGTAAAACCTAAAGTATATAGGTTCACACAATATCTGTATGTATTCTACCAACTGCAACTTAGAAAGGAAATAATCTTCTTCATCTTATCAGTTAATGTCTTAAAATGTGAGAGATGTAATTCAGACTCAATAGCCAGAAAAATCTTATGAAAAACTTATTCCCAGATCTGGAACAGTAAGCTGAGAAGCTTCAAAAAGCTTTGTTTTCCAGCGTAAGGCATCTCTTTCCTACTTTAATAGCTTAAATATGGTAAGGATAGAGGTCTTAAAAGCTGTATAGGCACAGCAAACACAGACTTACTAGGAAGGGACCAGGCACTGAGTAGATGACATGGAGGTAATAGTTCCCACTGTTGATTGCCTGATGTCACATCAGTGACACCATGATCTGTCTTTCCTCCCAAATACAAAACAGCTAGGTCTGCAGCTGTATCCAGAAGTATGTAACTGCCAAACTCCCCTGAAGATAGGATACCTTGGTATCCAAGGAAAAATTTAATGTATAACAGAACTGCAAAAGCATTTCCACTTTGACATTATGAAAGATTCAGATACTGAGAAATAATGCATTAATTTTTACATCTTAATATATTTCACACTTTAAAGGTAAGACTTAATGAGTGTATGGAGGTTCTGCACTGTACAGCACTGCAGCTGAAATCATTAACCTGAAGATGCAGACATTTGCATTAGCCTGCATTTGTTTGTGTCTCCAGAAAACATAATATGTATAATAAATCCAATCATTTACCTTGACCTAAAACTACCAGAGCTTGTAGTTACATTGTCAGGTCTTCTACACATGGAAGTTTAAGAACACAGATGTAAGTTTTTTAAGATCCCAGAAAAGCCAATGATTTCAACTACTGAAGTAAATTGATAGTTCTGACAGATCTTCATCATTTTTAACAGAACTGGGGAACAGTGCTTCACTGACCCAGCTGTGGATCAGTCCAAAAGGAGCTCACTTGCCTCTAAGTAGCCCTCCCTAGGACAAGGCAATGTTATATAGCAAACTTCCTCCAAAGTCAGAGAAAGACATTTTACATTCTCTGCATGACAGTTCTGACTAGTGGAACAGTTGCCAGGGTATCTATGAGCTAACTGCTTTTCTAAGCAGGCTTAAGTCTCTGCTACTTTCTTTGTGAGTGGTGTTGCTGTCCTAAGTAATCTACAAAGGAAAATATTTTAAAATGACAAAAGGTACCCCCAGCCACCCCTGGCTTTTAGAAGCAGCATAAACTCTACTCCTACTGAATTCTGCTTAATTAGTATCTTTCAAAGTCAACTGCATCATGTGCTTTGTGAAATACTGAAAGAGTAGCACAAGGTACAGAATTGGTATTAAAATCAACCTTTTATTCATTTTAGTATCACTGAGCCTTATGTATATACTTACACTGAGACATCTCAAACGTCTTTCTCTACAGCAGGAAGCTTGAGTGTTATTTATTTATTTAGAGAAAATTGCAAGTTTGTTTCACGTCATGTGTTTGAAGATATTATTACATGGTCTAATCTGTACTTTCATTTGTCTAGTTGGAATTTTTATCCACCAATACTGTGTCTGGTGTTAATACTCAATATATTATGTTAATGTAATCTGTTCTCTGAATGCTTTACACCAATTTTTAAATTAGTTTATGATCTCATGCCAGCAGTAAACCTAACCATCATTTTGCCTATCAGAACATTTAATTATGTGTTTTTACTACATCTGGCAGTCGGAGACAAACCTGTCAACACGATTATTATGAATATGACAGATATAAAAAAATATTCATAGGAAATAAAACTCTTGATTTTACACGAGCTGCATTATCTATTCTGATGGATGATGTCATAGAAGGAAAGACAGATACCTGAATGTTGTTGGGGTTTCTTTCTCCACATTTAAAATCCTGTGCACTGAGATCAATCTCTGTGCACAGTTATTTGTTTACGCTTGCCCTGACACAAGACAAAATATTCAAAACCTGTCTTTTTTAACTAGAAGTGAAAAACACATATATGACATCACTAAAATACTTAATGATATGCTCTGAAGTAGGACTGCAGAATCATCTTAGCATACAACTTCAAACCCTTGTTCTCATACTGTAACTATTGAGAAATTCTACTTCATACTTCATCTTCATCAACAATAGTGCCATAGCACATAAAGAAAAACTTTGAGCTCCCTTTGTTCTGTGTCATTCTTCCCACCCGGTGCAGCCTTGGGCTGTTTCTTTCAGGTCAGCTTATACAGTCTTGAACCATGCGTTCCCAAAGTGCACCCAAGGTCACTGCAGTGGCAACAGGCCTGCTCTAATTGCACCCAAGTGGACTGACTCAGGCATTTGCCTGCCACACTGTTTGAAGACCACAGTTTGCCTAACAAGCCAGTAGCTGCTCCATGAGTCAAACAGCATACAAATACACTAGTTGCTTTATCAACTCTTTAGATCCATCTTCTAAAGAGTCACACTGCCTAGTACTGGTCCAAGGCACTTAATTGTGAACAGTCTTGATAGCACAGAAGAACACTCAGATTAAAGTCTGAACCTGCTAATAAATGTTAGATTACCAAATATTTTAATTGCTGGAATTGTTGCTGATAAACAGTGCCATTTCACACAGAGAAAAAATAGAAGGCTTATCTCACATCTGATTTTTGTTTCATTCTGTTACAGCTAGACATGTATTTCATTTATCTTCAGTGTAGTAGCAATATTACTGACAGAAAGAGTACAGGCATAATGCTTTGCTGCTAAGGTGTATTTTTCTCCCCTTTTATGTCTTTCTGTTATAATTCTCCTGTGGCTAGGACTTCCATCCGTTTACCAAATTCATATTGTTACATGATGATACACAGAGTCATCATTTTCATTTGGTCTAATCTTGGTCAGTACATCAGAGCAACCACCGTAATGCTGCCTTGTAAAAGCTGTGAACAATTTAATGGAAGCTCTCCATGCTGAGATAATCAAAACCACTAATGAATGTCATTTGCAATTAATTACTATAATTGTGTACTTAGGTAATTATTTATTCACCAAATATGAAAACCAAATCTGTTTGTGTATTCAACATACGGTGATATAGATGGGGGATAAAGAGTAACTTCCCTTAGATTAGACTCACCACGACCCAACAGACACCTCTACAATAAAATTAACTGTGACATATTAGGAGTTCAATCTATATGATTAAAAGGAGTCTCAGTTCTAGCTTCACAGGGAATCAAATTGGCTCTTAATTAGTTTTCACAAACCCTTATCAGAAGAGATTAAACTAGCAGCATGTTGAGCAGGCAGCATTTCCCTATATACTACCCACACAAAGATACAACACTGTAAATAATACTATCCAGTGAATCTGGATATTACAGATTCCTTGTGAAATCTGATGCTCTTAGAGCACTGCTCTATGGTCAGACAGGCAGGAACGTAGAGCTACATGACTGCAAGATGCTGTATCCATGATTGATGATAAATGTAGAAAACAGACCACATCTGGCTTCAGGTTTAAGGGATTCTTCACAGATTGACTGGAGACAGCCATCAAAGGCAGAACAGCTGAGGCACCAATATGTACAGAAATGTGACTTTGATAACTCTATTTGATGTGATGGTTCTTTGGAATGAATGTATCACAGCACTGTGTAAGCATCCTCCAAAAAAACCCAAAGAAGTTGCTCTTTTCACTGAATGCCATCAACAACAACAACAAAAAGACTGAAAGATGAAAGAACATCCCTCCTTCCTCCAACTGTTGGGAAGTCTGTACAGTTGACCACAACTCCCTGACACGATGCAACACAACACAACTCTCCTACCAGAGTCTACATCCTGACACAAACAAGGCAATACTGATCACTGGGCTGTATGCCTAACATGCTTTTTTTTCTAAAAAAAATATTGACTTTATTTCAGAAAGACAGGCACCATGCACAGTACTGACATAATAGAAGCTTTTCTGTCAAGAGTCGGCACCTTAAAACTGAAGTGAATGCTTCATTTTAATTACATTAATTAATTCTTTTCCAAAATATTCAAATTTTTCCAATTAAATTTATTTTAGCAGTACCAATTCCACACAATCAAGCTAGCTCCATTAGTATAAGCAGAGCAAAAACTACCTGAAGTCTTTCTTGGTGTGTCTATCAAATCACACACATGGCATGACAGACAGAGATGAATCTGGCACTGGGTCTTATTTTTCCATTCCTTGTAATGATTTATTTTAAATATTCCACCCAAACAACCTATGAAATACTTCTGCTACAATATTCTTCCACATATATCTGTTTCTACACAATGTGTTTTTTTCTATTCCAGATGAAAGTTTTTCACTTTCTCAGTATTCAGTAAGCATTTGTTTTATTCTAAAAACATGTACTTCAAGATTTCAAGAGTATGTTCAGCTACATTGCACACTGTCTCTGGGCTTCAGGCAGACAGGATGTTCGAAGATGTTTGTCCTGCCCTTTCTTTTCACATCTCATCTCTTGGCCAGAAAGAAGTAAAGTTCTGGTACTCAGCAGTTGACGGTATTCTACATGTGTACAGGCAACAGGTAAGAGGCAACGTGAAGCCTCCATATACTGAGGAACTTACAAGACTTCCCAGATGCTATTCTCAGATCATGAGCTTTCATATTGTCCCTTTTCAGTGCTAGGTCTAAGTAACACCACATAAAGCCCTTACTCTGCTACAAATAATTCTTCCATAGTGCCCCACACTCAATTTTTCAACGCGCACAGCAGCAGTACTGCAAACCCTTACTCTTTACCCCATCACAACTATATACTTACGTGTTACCTCCACTAGAGCCAGTTAGTAACAAACATTTCTGATAATAACTATGCCAAGGCAACCGTACCCTACAAAGTCTTACTGCAGACACATGGCAGAAAAGTAAACTGTGATTTGCATTACGGCCACTTCTGAGTGTTTAAAATTGGTTGAGCTGCCTGATGAGAGCCACATTTCACTACTCTATAGCACCAATACAGATGGATTCCCAAGCTACCTGCCGTCTCCTCACAATGCACTTTTTGCTTCTCTGTTAATCTTCCTGTAATTGTGTGCGCCTGTTGCAGGTTAGAGTCAATATAGTGAGGTTTTATGCAGGGAAACTGTAGGACTGGAATTTACTCCCTGAGACCCTTGTCAGGTCACAGGGTTGAACCTGCACTTCTTTTGGCCCTCTTCCAAATCCTTGTCTTCGCACAACTTCAGCATGAGTGCTGGCAATACTTCCATATTGCACCAAGCATATGGAACCTGTATTTTCTTGTCAGCAGGTCAAATACTGCGTTCAGACACCTGCATAGATTTCACTTGTTCCAATAAGAATCTTATATATCACAGAGTTCAGCCCACATAGACAGCCATGAGCAAAACTGAAAGGCAAACATACACCCTTATGAAGAGAAGAAAATCCTTTGGGATTTCACCTTATTTTACCATGTCATACTCAAATTAGCACCTCATTAAGTGTTTTTAATCTACAGATCTCCAGCATTTATCAGCTACTAGCAAATTAGTCTAACTCAGATGTAGGTAGTTGTTCCAGACATCACATATATAGGGCAAGACAACAGAAAAGTTACACTATTTGCTTAAATTTGTGAAATACTTCATTACCTGTACCCATGAGCAGAACTCCAAGATCTCTCTACTTGAATCCCACCTATAGCTATCTGATCATACTCCCTATTCCCAAAAGTAGTTCTTGCCCTTTCCTCATGCTTCCAAAATGGTAATCTCTGTGAACAAGGGTGTTTAAGAAACTTTGGTTTCTATGCCTTCATATGGACGAATCTCATTTCTGGACAACTTGGTCTGCTTTCCACCATAAAACATAACTGCAACCTCATCATGTGTGAGACCAACAGGAGAAAGATTTAATTTCTGAGGCAGTCTCCATGCCAAATTGATCAAGGATCAAGCCCAAAGGCAAGCTACTCATCAAGGTACTTCAGAACAGGTAACTTTCAGTGATGGGTGAGAGGGAGCTCTGTCTTATTTTACTTGCTTCCTTTGCCAGCTATGACCTACTTCTCCCCTCAGGGTATACAGAGGCTCATTTACAAACTCAGTGAATGACAAATCAGTGCAGTTACACTCCCCTTAATGCTGACATCATCTCACATCTGTTCTCTCATTCACTCAGACTAGCATTTATATTATCACACGATTCAGAAGACATGGTATAACTGGCATCGTAAGATGCTTACTGCTGCAGAAACAAGGGCTAGGAAAGTTTTCTTTCTGTGTAATACCAGTGCTGTAACTATTCCATCCTCAAGCAAAGCAGACTGAAGTGTTTGGTACAGGAGCTAACAGCAAAAACCTGAAGAAAATACAGAAGTAGTAGTACTGAACAGCAGCTTTAATTTTCTACCTCCTACCTTCCTTTCATAAATACCAGCATCAAATTATTGTATACTTTTCATGCAAAAAGTTATATGACACAAGCACAAAAAAAATCCTAAGACTTAAAGGGTTAAGTTTATACACAATCATTATACAAATTAAGCCCCAATCCAGCAAATACTTCTGCATTACTTAAGTACTTCATGCTTAAGTTTAGTAACATCAGTAAGCATGGTTAAACTCAATAAAAAAGAAAGCATTTATTCACGTGTCTGCAAGAGGGGAGAGATTTTGTGTGGTGAGAGCTATAGTTTGTACTGCTTTAGGCTGATACTTTTTTTTAAATTTGCCCAAAGCCTATCCCTACACACACATCTCCACACACAATATCATACCTCATGTGCAAGAAGACTATACTTTATACTGTAATACAAAAAGTTTTAGCAATTTTTTATCAAAAAAAAGTCCTTAAATTACTTCATTGCAATTATAGAACTTAATACTGTTGAAATTCAGTGCGTTGCAGATTAAATATTAATTTTATGTAAGATTTTGAAAACTTTTGAAAGAAAGGCTTTTAAACTATTTATGATATACATAATGCTTTAGGCTGTGTAATGAGACAATGTAGCAGAACATCTTAGTGAAACTATTCCACACAAACAAGTTGATATGTGGGCAAGAGGATAATTGTTTTAGAATTATTCAAAGCCATGATCAGACAAACATTTGCACATGTGATTTCAGTGGAACATCCCTGACACTAAAGTTTAGTATCTGGGTAAGTACTTGCAGGACTGGAGCCAAATCATACAACTGAGACCAAACTAAGAACCCATTTGTTACCAATAAAATCTTAATTTGGGAGCAGCTGATTATTATGGTTATCATTGTTGGATAACACTACACTTCAGGTAATTGTTTTTTGCAGCAGTGTCTAGCTATGAAAATAGAAGTTGTCCTTTCTAGATGGACCTTAGTGCTGTGGCCGCCACCCCCAAAACCCAAAGCTCATAGATAAAAATTAGTAAAACACAGCAAAATAATAAAACTGGAAGGTGATACAGAATGCACTATCTGAGCAAAGGCCTTATCAAGCTGGGGACATACTGTAATGGTTTCTGGGGATGTGCACTGCTATCCCATTTCATTCCTGGTTGGAGTTCCAGGTATTGCTGGTGCCTAGTATACTACTAGCTGGCTTGTGCTCTCTCAGCTTGAGTGATGACATCTCTCTGAGCAGCAGCTTATGAGGGTCTTATTTTTCATCTCAATGGCAAAGACATTCCAGGATGTTTTTTCTATTTGGGTGCTGCTGCTGTAGTACTCATTCCAAGGTCTCTAATTCAAAAATTCCAAGTTGCTGTTCATAGGCTTTTAGAAAAAAAAAGCATGCTTCTTGGGACTAAAAGCAGGGGTACCATGAGTCACTGTCATATATAGTCAAAGCTGTTAATTGTCTTAGTTTTGTGGATTTTTCATTTAAACCTTGATTCCAAGAGAGAGAAAAGGGCAGCACTCCAACAAGTAACAGTAACATAATTTCAGGCCCTACACCTCCCCAGCTACATTTATTTATTTTATAATTCTCCAGCATTAGATTTATCACATCTGATCATCTGTAAAATTGTACAGAAGCTTCTCAAGTCTTCTCAGCAAGCAGTAGAGAGCATGTAGCAAAAGGATTTGCCACATGAATTGCTAAATCTCTGAGGACTAAGCATGCTTTGATCACATCTCATTCTTTTTAAAGATGTTAGGGTATTTTCTTTTAACTGATGCCTAAAGCTGTTTTGGTATGCCAAAAAGACATCATGTTCTACCCTCAGTCAGTTTACTTGGATCCACAGGAACCACACCGTATTTACCATGATTTTTACTGGGAAAAGGATCAGATCTGCTGGACAGTTCAAGGAAGGAAGTCAGCGAAAAGTACCATAAATTGTATCAATCCAGACTATTCAAATAACCAACAGGGAATTAAGAAAGCAGTGCATGCAGATGAAATATTATCTCAGCCAACAAACAGAATAAAAGAAAGCGATCTGGACTGCTGCAAAATTAGTAGCAATTTTAAGCATTTGAAAGACAAATGACATCAGAGAAAAGACTGGGTTAACAAGGGAACACTTGAGGAAAGTCTAATCTCCGCTGGCATGCTGACTGGGAAGGTCAGCCCAGTGCACGCGTTCTCAGCTGGAGTCAGGCTCCCTCTGCCCTGCCAATTGTCCTATGCACTTCAGATACCAAACCAAATTGAAGGTGCCTTCACCCTGCCAACTCCTTATATTCTACCAGCTTAAAGGCGGCTTCCTTTTCCCTGTCAATTTATGCAGCATTTCCACAGAGCAAATGCTACAAAGGACAGAGGCAGTCCGTGAGTGCCTTTTTCCCTCCCTTCTAAGCAGCACAAGGCTCTTTAGGAAGCAGTGTAAACAGTTATTTTTAGCACTGTATTCTCAAGTGGGAAGAGTGACATTCTCCTTTTAAATTTTTAATACAAATTTTTCACAAGGAAACAGACTTTCAATTGACAAGTTATGATTTGAAATTTTAAGCAAATCCCTTGAAAACTGGTAAACATGAACTTTACAGTTTGTTACTTCTTCAGTTTTTATGTACCTCTAATTTATATATGTGTACATTTTATCTTTGTATACCTACTATTGTCATGAGTAAATACTCAGTTTTCTTTCCAAAAGGGCGATTTGACACTAAATTCTAAACCCAGAACCTGGATTCACCTTCGTCCTCAACTGGAACAAGACAAGATTATTAACAGAAACCACACGGCAATCAATTTTTTTCAACTAGAAAGGCAAAATGGTTTATAAAGTTTGTAGCCATGTAAAGAAGTACTTTTTAGGAAAAGGCAGATATTTCAGTAACTACCTAACACCTAAATCTTGTCAAGGGATCTGGAAGTTGTAAGAGACTTCATAAAGCTTACTTCTTCATAAGAAGATACTTTGCTGTTTGATCTCTTCGAAAAACCATGGTCATTCCCTAGATACCTTAGATGAAGATGCAAACAAGACTTAAGTTTGCACTGTGAGATCAGAATGACTAAAACAGTGGAAAATTACCTCAAAGGGTTGGTCTTAGTGGTCTTGGGTATTCCTGACACAGAAACAACTACATTTCTTATTTCAGAAGTGTAGGTGAATTTCTGGGGATATACTTTTTAGCTTTCAAAAAGTAAATATTTTTTTCTCCCAAATTCTTTGTCTTTTTTTTTTTCTGTTTAGTAGTCTTAAACGTTTTCAGATACCCTATAGAGTTTTGAGTGTGCTCTACAAAATATTTATCACCAAATACATTATTATGGCAATAAATGAAGCAGAAGAAAATTTATTCAAAGACTAATATGTTGGGAACCTTATAATATGCACTGATTTCTTCTTCATAGATTTTACAGTAATACTATAAATGTTATCATAGATTAAGAAAAAATTTTTTTCAATTATTTCTATGAAGAATTAAAAATTATATGAATCAGATCTTCCCAAGTGCTACTATGCATATTTATAGTGTACTCAAAATTAAACTTCTTTAATGCAAACAACATGTACCCAAAATAACTAAGTAAACTACAATGTAAAGGGCAACATACTATATGCTGCAATATTTATGCATGTATGCATGAATGTCTATGTCAATCTAATACAGTAACATTATGAAAACATTCTGCTTAATATTCCAATTAAAATTTTCCACTAAGTTTACAGCTGAGAGTTTTTCATCACATAGAACACAGTATCTGAACTATTAGACAGCCCTGGCACTTATAATAAATTTACTCTTCTGTGCAATCCAGGCACATAACAGAGACCCTCAAAATCTTTAAGAGCTATCTTCGATATTGCCATCACATGAGACATGAAAACAGATTTTGTTTTATACATGTCATACCAAATATTCTTGAACAGGAGTTACCAGATTTTACACTCTTTTTAATGAGTAATTATTTAGAAGTAAGGTGGGCCTGTGGTTAAAGAAAGAGGAGTTAGGATAAGGCATTGTGTCTTTAATTACCAGCTTTGTCATAAACTTTAACTCTAAGCAAGCCTTTTCTTGCCTCAGTTTTCCACATCACAGTAAATGGTAACAATATTTCACCAACTCACAGGCTTGGTTTAAGAATTAATGAGGGTCCCATGTGCAAAAGACCTGGAGATCCTGGCTTCTTCTTTTCACTGTGTACTGATAGGGAAATGACATGTTCTTAATTTGAAACAGAGATTCAGTGCTGCCCTTCATCAGCACATGGAATTCTCATTCGTTCAACAGAAATTACATTAAATACATTGAGTACATTATTTAGCCTAAAAGTAAATGAAGAAAAAGGAACAGAAAGAAACTCCTGGATTTTCCTTGTCTGTTCTTAAGAAGTCTAACGGTTTACAGCAGCAGACGCATAATCATAAATAAAAAGATTTTTTTGATGGGAGGCAAGAATTGCTGCCTGGAAATATAAATAAGAATGAAGAATTGTGTAGCAGGTCCATCTGTAGACTACATTTAGCTCTGCTGCAAGAGCACCATCATAAAAACCATGCAAAATTCAGTCACCATAATATATCATGCTCTGTACACATTTGTCCCAACATAAAACAAACCTTAATGGCCTCGACATTTCAACTTTTCACACAATTTCCAGTGCATACCAAGAAAACCTTTATTATTATTTTTTCCTATGCATGTCCAGGTAAGATAAAAACAACAGAAAATTAGGTGAAAACTTTTTAAGCCTGATCTTAACACAAGGTAGTATCACAGACCATTTTTGGTCAGATGTGTCTACTGTGCAAGAACAGAATCAACTAGAGTAGACAGAGGTTTTTGCTGGAAAGAGAGTTAATGTGAGTACACAGTTTTAATCTTCTGCTTTGATCTGAAGTAAAAATTGTTGCAGCACAAAAAGATGTTTCTGTTTTTCTGGGGAAAAAAAGAAAAAAATAATCAAGGAGCATCTGGTTGGCCACCACCAAGCTCAGAGAGGTAAACATCTCTGTAACAAGCAGGCATGTTTTAAAATTTGCCACTGCTTAGCCACCTACAGACAATGAGACTTGACAGTTCTTTATGGAAGGCAGGCAGGAGCTACAAGTCTGCATAATTAGGCAATAACTAATCAATCCAAGGATAACAGCATGGTAAATTTAGAAAAGGGTCAGTGTAGCTACCTATGTATATGAACCGGTCTTTTACACTTACACTGCCTGTGCGCAGGCTGGGTATGCCTGTCCCAGTGGTGGTTTTTTACCTCAGGGTAGAAGCTACTGAACAACACAGAATTCTTGACTGGTGAAAGACATTCCCCTGCTGAAGGACAAGAGGATTTAAAAACAAAAGTGCAGACCAGATCACAGTCCTACCAAGAAGCAAGTTACTGGAGGTATGTATCTTTTCAACGGCAGAAGACCACAAGCAGTGGTGGTTTTGACATCATCGTGCATATTTATGTTCCTTTTTTTTTTTTTTTTTTCATGAAATAGTCAAACAGTGGGTTCTCTAATGTTTTTCCAGTTTTAGCATTCTTGCAAGCAACCAAGAATTTAGGGCATCTACTTCTTGACACAGGGTTACGTATGCCTTTATACCTTCATTAACTGTCTTTCTGCTTATGACTTTCCAAGGCACCAAAAAACATTGTGTCTTGTGTATACCCCAAATCCTGACCTGCTACTTTTGAAACCAGTGGCAGACCACGTATGTGTCGTAAAGATTGTTTTCTTCATTACGTATTGCTGAAGTTTTGCAGTACTGTAAGTGGTCATTCAGTAATGCTGACTCCTGCCTCGTAACATTACTAATAACTTTGACTTTGAAATGTTTATGACAAAGTAAGCTAAACCCGATCTTATTAAGGTAATTTCAGAACAGTATTTACACGTATAATATTCAGAAAAGTCAGCTGCACATCCTCTTTCTAAACCAATGCTGTTTTCACTAAACTAAGCTTTCTCCTAACATACAGTTAGCACTTAAGATTTTGTTGGTTACACTTCATTTCTGCCTTGCCTATATTGTCATGTTTGTACTTCTCTTAGGCCATTTCTAGGTTAGTTTCATCTGCCTTCTCAGATATAACATGTTTTATGTCCTTTGAAGTATGGTATTAACAGATAAGTGAGTTCAGAATTATCACTCCAGTACCCCAGACACACAGCACTGTGAAAGCATCTTTACAGTAACCATAGTAGCAAGCGTGTCAACAGCATGTCAAAATATACAGATGGACAAACACACTCAGAAACAGATATACTGTACGCTGGATATGGAAGATAAGCATCAAATTAACAAGCTACTGGACACGCAACCACAAAGAAGCGTATAAAATCAGCAAGGAGGGCACTAAAATAACACTTCTACTGCACCGACACGTTCAACACACAAAACCAAGAGAGGCTAAACGATGCCCCTTCTGCCAAAAAGAAGGAAACAAAAAGTTTCCACAGGATTCTGGGTGTTTCCTAATACAAAACTTCTCCGCTCTCGCCGTCCCCGTCCCTAAACGCTGCACGTAACTCAGGGCGGCCCGATGCAGAGGGGTTTGCCCGCAGCGCAGCCCGGCGCGGCGGCAGGCGGGAGACTTTCCCGCAGCACAC